>JARHVA010002624.1:1037500-1637500 GCA_037957365.1 Torreya grandis
TCTAGCCCATATGTAAAAATAACCTCTCATAGATTCATCCCTAATCACCTTGCAACATCACATATATCAATTTGGCCTATGGACCTATTAAGTGGGGCACTTACACATTTAATCAAATCTTGAAAGAGATAAAAGGCTAAACCAAATTAATTAACAAGTTAAATAAGATCAAATTCTTAGTTGAATTATTCAGTTGAAATTAATGAATATCTAAAAATAGAAATTCAAAAAATCAAAATACCCAAGCCTTTCATCATTGCTTTTATGAGTTATCAAGCTCTTTGAAAATATCTTAAAATATCTAATTTGAGAACCATGCCTAATCATTACAAATCATAATTACTTGATAACTATTAACTCAACTGGAGTTAGTTTTAACTCACCTAGGGTTAGTTTCAACCCATTCCAAGCCTAAACTCAACCTTAACTTACCTTGGGTGATAATTAATTCTAAAATATATAAATATAAGGCCATACCCTTTCATTAAAAAATATTGGATATTATAGAGTTATTATGCAGGATTTCTTCCATAAGCCCCATGAAAATAGTGTTACCATGCCCAAATCTTAAGCCAAGGTGCTAAGGAGATAAGGATCCAAGTAACCTACATTATCAAAGACTTCTTGATGTACAATTAAATCAAACCATTCAGCAAATCCATTTGGAACTCCAAGTAAGGTAAAAGATATATTTATTTTAGTTTTTTGTTGTGCTTTCATTTAGTATTTATTACCTAAGTTCTCCCTAGTGTCTAGGCTAGAGGTGTTAGTATTTTAATGTGTAAATTTCATTTTTTTATGAAACTAACATAAGACTAACCTCCCCTCTACATATTCCTTGTTCACATGTTGGCATTCCTGGTGGGACTCAAATGTCCCATATAACCAAGGAGGATGATATGTTACTTTTAGTTTTTCTAATAGACTTTTAGAAATCTTCAAAATTTGAGTTTTAACTTTGTTTTTCATATTTTTTATTTTAAGCAAGTAACAAGTTATAGGGATCGATGCCATTTTATTTCAAAATTGACAAGTATCATTGCTAATTTTTCATATCGATGTTAATTACCAAAATCGACCATGATCCCTGTGTGAAAAATAGAGTGTAGTGGAGACATAACTAACTCAAGTTTTTATTGATATTTTTATCTTCATTATGTTTCTAAGAACTTACATATTATTTTTCTAACTCATTTCTTACAGGATATAGTTAGATATTTTGGTTTTGAGCTCATTTTATTAATCATTTTTCTATCAAAAACAAACCTATGTTTCTCTATGTTTTAATAAGAATCATCGATGATCTAGCATATTGGCTTTAATCTCTATGGATCGACATAAATCCCTATGTAGATCAAAAATGATCTATCTTTGAGACAAAAGTCAAAAAACTTGACAGTGAAATTATAAATGTTATTGTCTCACTCATTTTTTATCTTCTAAGTAGATAAACCCTTTAAAAATTTATAGGTCCTGAGGTGGAAAAATCAAAGTTTAATCATGGTTAACTCTTACACACTTTGTCTTTGGTGCTTAAAAATAACTTAGTTATTTTTTTTCCTTAGTTATTTTTGAAGTTTTTTCAAATTTTTCAAATAACTCATGTCAAGGGGCTCAAACTTCACAACACATTTCATTTTGGTGTAATAAAATAAAATTTCACATTAATTAGATAACTCATAAGATATTTTCATTTTATACACATTTGTTGAAAGTGTTTGTTTAAATAAATTGAGTGATGCATGTATTCTCTCCCCCAATACCCTTTACAGAACTTGGGTGATGAAAAATGCTCATTTTTTGCCTTTGTTGCTTTGGTCCAAAAGTGTGAAAATAAATTTGCTAAGGCCCTCCCTAAATCTATATGATTTTGGTGACCCCAAAATGACCATAAAGTCTTTTCACTTGTCTTTATTTTCATGCATCTTAGCTTGTGAGTAGGAGTTCATCACCTCCTCATGAGTTCTTTAGGGAAGCAATGACCTAAAAATTAATCTCTTGGCATCATTTCAACCCCACTCCATAGTGGGGTATATAAATTAAGGTTGACCCATTAGTATGATTGTTTTGAGATGTTAAAACAATCTCCATTAGTGGTACTCAACCTCAGAACATAGGGGCAACTCAAACATCGCACTACATTGAGCAAGTGATGAATGTAGTGGTTTTGAAAAAGATAATACATTTTAAAAACAAGCTAGTTGATGTGGATCTAAATGATGTGATTACATATCTAGTGTTAACTAAACTTGGGACCATCTAAAAATGAGAAAAAAATGATAGTTTAGAACAACCTCACTTAGTACAAACATACTATTGATGCAGGGTGAGTAGCCCAAACTTTCATGTCATATTAAAAATTCTTGAAATAAGAGGGGGCCTAAACACACTACTTTTCATGCACTTTTAATTTTTGGATTAAAAATTAAAATCCTCTAAAGAGAAATTATATTGATAGAATTTGATAGTACTAAGAAACCTTGTCAGTTCTAAGATTTAAGATAGTACACTTAGGTGTTTATGTCATTTTGTCCTATCTTGCATGGTCTTATGTCTAAATATTTGTTTATCAAACCATGTCAAAAATTATTATTATTTATAAATCACTCCTTTGTTTGAAATGGTGTTACACCATCCACTTGACACCATAATTTTGTCTTAGTCTTTTGACAAACTTTTTTATATGTGTCACTTGTTTGAAAAGGGTGTCTTTATGTTGCCCAATTCATTTTGAATATCATGCCTTTGAGTTATGAAATAGATAATTTGTCATACAATTTCGAGTAAAATAACATCATTACACTGTTGGAATCATTTCATAGACTTTTTACCTTGTGTCCAAATTATAGTTTTGAAACCAAACTACGTGTGCCTTTTAGATCTCTACCTAGTGTCATTATATCATTCCTTCTTATCTAGCTTGTGTCTATTTAAAGAATATTGATTTTCTAAGTTGAGTTTTAAATTAGCCTTGAAAATTTAAAATACAAACATTGATTTATTTTTTCCTATGCTTTGTGTAATTTTGGCATAGACATCGATCTTTCACTTTTGGGTTGTGTAACTTAGGTTAATTTCTTGCCTCAATTTAAAAACTATTTTTGGGCCTAGATTTGGAGAAGTAGTATACCTTCCTTATGCCTAATGTTTCATGCCTTTTTAAAACTAATCAATTTCATTTTTGAATCCAAATTCCTATTTTGTGCTAAAGTGTTTCAAATTTGTTAGATTAAATCTCTTACCTTGTTTTGTTTAAAGTCTAGGTTTTGTGCCTTTTTCTAAAAGACCTAGTAATACCTATTTTGAGCCTAGTTTTTTGTGCCTTGTTTTCCAAAAAGACCTTACAACTTTTGTTTTGTTAGACATAGGTTAGACTTGTTTAAAACACTTTGTACCTAAGTTTGGTATTTTGGTTTTATTTCATCCACTTGAACTTTTTGTGTAAGAAATTTTACCTAAGGCTATTTTAGACCAAGTTTTAGCACATACATTTTGGAGATATAGCTCCACTTTTTGACCAAGTTATACCAAGTTCAAACTATTTATCTTCTTAGATTTTATTTTTAAGAGTTTATATAAATCTAGAATTTTTTTTCAAAATAGTCATCATTGATTGAATATGTCTCACTATACTCGTACTAGAGATATGTATAATCTAAGATATGGTAATGTGGTTGCACAAGATGACTTTATTCAAGACCCCTATGGTGATGATGTATTTTGTGATATGGGTCCCTATCCTCCTTACAAAATTCAATCTAGGAAACAAATATGAGATCCCTTATCCCACTATTTATTAACATGCCTCCATATTCAAAGTAGGACCAAGAGTAAAGCACATAGTACCTTGCTAGTATACCTTTGGTTGTAGACCAAGTTTAACAACAATTTTATTATGTTATGATTATATTGACATATGATACCTATTTGTTTGATCATCACTTTCTTGAAAATAAGGATGAATTTTAGTCAAATCCATAGAGGTAGGAGCCAAGTTTCTAATAGACTTCCCCCTCAAAAATTTGCCTAGTCCAGTAAGAATGCCTTATAACCAAATCATTGAACAAGCCTCTTCTATAAATCCTAAAATGATTATGTCGATGATAAATCAAAACTCAAATATAATTGTCATAGGAAAGAGCCTCATAGAGGACCATTTTATATAAATTCAAATAACATATCAAACTTATTTTAACTTAGCACATAATTTTAATAACATGGCCATGTCAAATGCTCCACTCATGGAGTTATCTCCTTCAATAGGAGTATTAATTGAATTGATAGGCCAAGATAATTAGGGTATAGACCCATTCATGCAAATCACTTTCGTTAGATACATTTTCAATGCCCCATATATTGATTAAGTGTCTACTACTTCTATGTAAATAAATATGCCAAATATAATGGATAACATGCAAGTTTCATCCAATCTAGGCCAAAGTGGTTAACTTCACAAATAACTAGTCCACAATAATTGCCTTTAGTAAATGCCATGAGTGGTTCACAACATCAGGTGGCAGGAACTCCTACATCTAAACCACAACAATCTACCACTAATCCTCAACCCGTTGCTTCTTCAAACATGCAAAAATAAGGATTAATTATTCAAGTGATAACTAGTGCCTTGCCTCAAAAAATTGTGATGAATGTTACTCTACTACAACAGGTGATGACTAGAATTCCATAATAATAGGCACAATCCAATATACTAGTAAAACAAAGGTATAACATTTTGACACATCAATAATGGAAACCAATGTTCCACATAATTAGGTAGTGATAAGTATACCTCAATATTTTTAGACCAACATGCCTTTACAATTGTAAACATTGTCTAGTTAACAATGTATGTCCATTGGTTAATGAAAAATGTTGAACACTCTACAAGCGTCTACTCCACAACATGTGTTTTCACAAATAATAGGTATTATTTTCCAACATATGATGATTAGGAATCAATCTAATTTTTTTCAAAATGTGCCATAAATCCAATGATAGGGCCTTCGTTCACAACAAATTGCCCTTATTCAACCAGGTTTGACTAGTCGACAACAAGTCCCTACTTAAGATCAATAGGCATAGTACTTTGATAAAAGCCACATCCTTCCATCCCAGCCATAATTCCCTCAAAATTAGGTCTATTTACTAAATCCAAACTAGAATATTACATCTTAACATGTGTAATTCCAATAATCCCATCATAATCCATAGAATAACTAATGAAAATTAATAGAAATACAAAAATCATGTAGATGGTTAGGTCATATACATGGTCTTATGATGGAAACTTTTGAATTAATATATAAGTTAAGGGATATTAATATACCAAAGTACCAATGATAATAACTAAGGCTATTGAAATTGATGTAATACTACACTTTAAGAAGCTTTGGAAAACTTGAAAGAAGTGTTAGCACCATAGTATTTAGAAATATATGGAATATGTAAGATAAAAATAATATTAGAAATGATAATTTAAGAAAAACATTTCTTTAAAAATTGAGCATTAATGGGTTCTTTAAAAATATGTCCTTCATTAGTTTGTAATTTTTAGGTACTAGGACCAAAAATGTCTTTAATAAGGTAAGGACCCTACCATTCTTGGATGTAATTTCCCTCTTTCACATGGGTATAATCTAATTTAAGTACTAAATCACCAATATTGAAGGTACAAAGTTTGATGGTTTTTGTTTGTTGTTTAGCAATTTGAGATTTATATTGATGGTTATATTATAATTAAACTATATGATACTCATCAAGAAGGTCTAATGCATGAAGACGGGCCTCACAAAATTATTCATCAAGAATAATGTCATAAAGAAGGATATGTCAGGATGTTATCTCAAGTTCAAAATGTAAGATATATTTGGAGTCATATATTAAGGAGAATGATGATGCCTTAGTATTAATACAAATTCTAGTGTAATAATCCCAAAGTGTTGATTAAATTTTGAGATGCTAGTCAGAACGAGAATATTGAATTATATTTTATAAGATTTTATTGAGAATTTATTTAGTGGCCTCTACTTGCCACTACATTGAGGATGATAAGGTGTGGATAATTTGTGTGAGATCTTGAATTTACCACATAATTGTTTCATATCCTTATTTTTTAAATTCCTATAGTTGTTAAAAATAATGGTGTGGGAAATTCCAAATCAAAAAATGATTTGATTAATTATGAATTTGAATATAGTTACCTATGACAATAACAAAAGGCCTAGTTTCAAACAAATTAGTGAAATACTTAGTGGTTGTGATGATGAAAACATGACCATCTTGAGATCAAGGTAATTTACCAATGAAATCTACTCCCCACATGGAAAAAGGCCAATGATAATTTAGTGTTTGAATCTTGGCCAAAGGAAATTGATTAATATAATCATATAGTTGGGAGGGATTTTATGTTTTAGTCAATGTGATAGCATCTTTTTCAAGTTTGGGATATAAGTATTATATTCATAGGAATTTATGGGTTGTAGTGTGTCTACTACAGTGACCATCACAAATTATCCCATGTGCTTGTTTGATAAGATAAGGAACTTCATCTTGAGTGACACAATGGAACATGGTACATTTGACATTACAATAATATAGGACAACATATAATAAGACATATTTATAAGTTGGTTTTTTAATTATAATCTTTTCATGAGAATCAGTGTCAGTAGGATAAGTGTGGTGCTCATTAAATTATATGATATTATTGTGCCATGGGATTTGTTGGATGGTGGCAAACTCAATATGATAGATAATTTTTTTTTTTTTTTGGTTGGTAATGAATATGGTGGTTTGAATATGTTGATGATAAATTGAGTTTAATGAGGGTGAAAAAGAGAAGAAAATGAATCATTTATGGAATTTTTTTGTGGAATTGGTTCTATAGTGAAGGATTTAAATTCCTTAGCAATAGTGGTGGAAATTTGTTCATAAGAGATAATATTTTCACTTTTTAATTAATATTCATCATTGACTTCATGAAAAATGAGTTGTGAATCACCTAAACATTTTAGATAAGGGATGTCTAAATCAATGGGAGTGTGCATGCCTAGAATGAGATCTTCATACTCAACCATGCTATTAGTAACATCAAAGGTTAATAGGAAATCAAGAAGTATGATTTTTCCATAAGGATCAGTTGAGACACATCCTACCCAAACTCCTTGAAGACATTTAACATCATTAAAATTAAGTGTCTAAGTATCTTCATGTAAGTCATTTATAACTTTAGGTAATTATTTGATGATGACTTTGGATTTTGGTTTAGAAATGGAAGTGTCTGGTGCATCAAGATTATTTTATTCGAGACCAGTCATAAAATTATGAAAATAATATTTGAGTGAAATATCTTGATTAAGTGGAGAATGGCGCACGCGGGTGAAACCAGGAGTGCACGACCAGGCTAGGGCTGCCGAGCCTTGGCCTATTTCCATCTTTTTTTTGGATTGCACTTTGGTACACTTAAGGAACGTTCTGGTTTGCTAGTGGACGGAGGGAGCATGGTGTAAGGTGAAAGGGGCGTAGGAAGTGATGGGTAGAGAGGCAGGGTTGTTGTCTATGAAAATGGATAGGAACTTCAAGGAGGTTTTAAGGAAGTAGACTCAGGGGAATGGCTCTAGGTCAGAACCCAGGATGAAAGAACTTGCAGATTATGTGCATACAGCAGGTATGTCTGATAAAAATTATGCAGGAAGCTCTAAATTGAATAAGGTAAATGGATGCTTGGAGCACTACTCTGAGAGACCAAAACTTGTTATTCCCTATGAAATGATAGCTGAGGATGTGGAGTACTACTCCAAGAACTCACTTTACTACAAATTTCTGGGACTGAGAGTCTCCTTACCCTTCCTGGAGAGCTGGGCAAGACGAATTTGGGAGCCAGAGGGGGAGATGGAAATCTCTTTGCTGGCAAACAACTTCTTCATGATCACATTTGTCTGTCTTAATGATAGAAACAGGGTGTTTGAAGGAGGTCCTTATTTTTATAATCAGGTAGGTTTGTTTGTCAAACCATGGCATGCTGGATTCAACCCGATTGAAGAGCTACCGAACAGAGTACCAGTGTGGGTAAGACTTCCCAGAATGCCCATTGAATGCTGTAGGGAGGATGTGTTACAGCTGATTGCTTCTATGTTAGGAAAACCTGTTGGGTCTTCTTCTCAGACTCTAGGAAATAAATTCATGACATTCGCCAGGATTTGTGTAGAAATTGATTTAAGCAAGCTTATACCGGATGCAGTTGAGATGAGTGCAGGTGAATATTCATGGGTTCAGCAGCTTGATTATGAGATGCTCCCTTTTAGATGCAGATTGTGTCATGAGTATGGACACTTGGTACATGGATTCCCTAAGGCAAAAATGAGCTATCAGCAACCTTCTCACCCTCCTCTTCATCAAACCACAAGAGTTGATAAAGGGAAAAAGATTGGAATGGAAGGAAGTAAGGATTCAGAGGGTTTTGTGCAAGTAAAGGCTAAAGGCAAGAATACAGGACATAAAAGATCCTAGATGGAGCGACAAACAGAAGATTCGATCAACAAATTTGAGATTCTTGATACACTGGGATAGCAAGAAATCTTTCCAGGTTTAATTAGTGAAGAGGCGGTGGGGGGAGAGGCTGAGGCGACTGGTGCTACACCCATGGACCACACCTTGATGACAGTAGAAGCTGCTCTTCCTATGATCCTGGATGGACAATTGGGGGAACAGATGTCCTTAGCAGCATATGCTAACTTAGGGCAGGTAGGGGAAGAGGTGGATCCTCCAACGCAGGTTAGGGTGGGAGAGACGGAGAAGAAAGGCAAGGCCCATCCGCACCTAGGAATTCAGCAGAGGGAAGGGAAGAAGGGGTCAGCTGAAAAAAGTGCCAAACCTGGCCGAAGGAAGGATATAGAAAGAATTAAGGTAATTGGGGAGAATTTAGTTGAGTCCAGGTCGGTGAAGACCATCGACTCCCACTTCATGTCTCCAGCAAAATGATTGTGCTCTCATGGAATGTGAGGGGCTTGAACAACGACCCCAGACAAAAAGCTATTCAAGATTTGGTTAAGTGTCATAATCCAGATGTTCTCTTTCTACAGGAAACTAAGGTTTTGGTAGAAGTTATGATGGGAATTGCACCCAAGATGTGGAAACAATGCTTGTGTCAATGCACAGGAGCATAGGGATCAGCGGGGGGCGTGGCATGCTTGTGGAATCCCCACAAGATTTTACCGGTTTCCTGGATTGCCTTTAGATTGTCTCTATCTATGGCGTCGCTTTGTGTGGAATCGGGGGAATATGTTCTTTTCACAAACATTTATGCCCCCACTGATTACCCGGGTAAGCTTATTGTGTGGAATAATATACAAATGGTCTGCAAAGACTTTCTATATGTGCCATGGATTTTGGTTGGGGACTTTAATGCCATCATGGATATTTCAAAAAAAAGGGGAGGTACGGCAAGATTGGAGCCTTCGTCCCTTTTGCTTCGCGATAAGATCACTGAACTCAACTTGGTGGATATTAAGCCAGGGAATGGTAGCTTCACATGGAATAACAGGAGAATGGGGGTTAGCTGCATTGCTGAGCGCATAGACAGGTTCTTGACCTCGTGTTATTGGATGAATGGTCAATGGTCCTTGAAGTTTGAGATTCTGGACTGGAGAGGCTCAAATCAATGGCCAATCAAGCTGAATATTTCTTCCAATGAGAGCCTTCGGAAGCCTTCATTCAAATTTCAACTTATGTGGCTGAGGGACCCAGGTTTGTTCGATAGGGTAGCTGATTGGTGGAGAATTGGAAGGCCGGCGGTTGGCATGGCAATGTTCATTATGGTGAAGCGCCTTCAATTTGTAAAATATCAGCTCAAGAGATGGAACCGATAGCACTTTGGCAATATTTTTCATGAAAAGAAAGAAGCACAGGAAGAGCTAGATAACATTACCAGAATAATTAGAGAGGAGGGGCTTAATGAACTCTTGATGCGGGAAGAATCCAGGTCTGTCTAGAAGGTGGAGGAATGGGAGCTTCGAGAGGAGATTTTTTGGAAACAAAAAGCCAGAGTTGATTGGTTACAGGAAGGGGACCAGAACACAGCTTTTTTCTTTAATACGGTGAAAGCTAGACAACATGGCAATATGATACCAACGTTGGTTTTGGACAGTGGAGAAAGGGTCTCCTCTACCAGAGAGATGTGCAACACAGCGACCCAGTATTTCTCAGCTTTATTTATCGAGGAAGGTAGAAGCGCAGAGGATGTTGAGGAGTGGATACTTTCCTGCATCCCCAGTATTGTCTCTCAAGATATAAATGAGCAGCTGATGCGTCCTATCAATATGGAGGAACTCCAATGGGTTGTCTTCGGCATGAAGTAGGGTAAAGCACCGGGCCCAGATGGTTTCCCTATTGAATTCTTCTAGGAGTATTGGGAAATTGTTAAAAGGGATTTAATAGCTGTTATCAATGAGTCCCAGAATAATAGACAAATGCTTAGAGCAATGAACTCTACGTTCTTGGCTCTTATTCCCAAGAGGGAAGGGGTTGACCGCCTTAATTAGTTTCAGCCTATTACACTTTACAACGTGGTTTATAAAATCATTTCAAAATTGATTGCTGAAAGATTGAAAAAGTGGCTGAATGTGCTGATCTCTGAAGAGCAAAGTGGTTTTGTGGAGGGGCACCAGATTCTGGATGGAATTGTGGTTGCTACGAAAGCCATTCATTCTATGTCAAAGTCATGCAAGAAAGCTATGTTTATGAAATTGGACATGTCCAAGGCTTACGATAGGGTTTGATGGTCCTTTCTGTGGAAGATGTTGGCTGCCTATGGGTTTACGGAGGAGTGGATTATGTGGGTTATGAGTTGTGTTAGCTCGACCTCTTTTTCGGTCTTGGTGAATGGAGAGCATTCCCACCTCTTTGGGGTGACGAGAGGACTAAGGCAGGGAGACCCTGTGTCTCCTTATTCTTGATTCTGGCTAAAGGTCTTGGCTGACTACTCAGAAAGAATACCTCAGAGGGTGTTATATAGGGATGGAGGTGGGGGGGGGATTTACCGGTCCTATCCCATTTATAGTTTGTTGATGATGTGGCACTGGTGGGCATGGCTACTTTGAGAGAGGCTGCTAGTTTTCACAAAGGATTAGATGATTACTTGGCTGCCATGGGACAGATTGTCAATGAGGATAAGTCCTCCATCTTCTTTTTTAATACGCCACAAGCAATTCAGAGAAGGGTGGCGAATATTCTTTGATTCCAGATTGGCAGCCTTTCGGTGCTCTATCTTGGGATTCTGATCTGTACTGTGAGGCAAGCGAGAGATACTTGGAAGGGGATCATTGATAAATTTAGAGCCAAGGTGAACCATTGGACTAACAGGTGGCTCTCCTTCGCTGGCTGGGTTTAACTGATCCAGTCTGTGGTGCAAGCGCTGCCTATTTATAGATGCATGCTTCAGGTGGCACCGACTGGTTTTGTCAAGGAGCTGGATGGTATGGCTTATCAGTTCATTTGGGCTGGTAATTTGACTCTGTCAAAATGGAGCTTGGTTAGATGGGACGTTGTTTGCAACCCGAAACATTTTGGGGGGTTGGGTCTTCGGTAGTCTATTTTGACAGGTACGGCCCTGGCAGCCAAACTTTACTGGAGATGGTGTGTTGAGCAAGAGCATGTGTGGGCTAGAATCCTCTCGCATAAGTACTTTGTTGGGGTCCCAGCGAAGGACATTCCCAGGTACAGCTTGTCTGGAGCCGGTTCGGTGATCTGGACAATTCTAAAGAAGGGAGCGGCATTGATTAAAAAGGGTCTTTTTTGGATATGCAGAGATGGCAGGGAAGCGCAGTTTTGGATTGATTCTTGGGATGGTTTTCCACCGTTAATTACTCAACATCCCCACTTGAGTGATTTAGCACAACATTTTAGGGAAGCCGGATGGAACAGAGTGAGCGATTACAAAGTCTTTTTTCACAATGGTCAGGTGACGGAGGCAAGATGGGCGGCTCCTGGGGAGTGGCCTATTAATGGCATGGAAGCTGATTGCATGGAGTTGGAGAGGATTTTGGAGGGGCGCAACTGCTGTGCCCTTAGAGGGAGTGACACGCTGGCTTGGGTGCCCCATCCCAAGGGGAAATACATGGTTTCTTTTGGATATCAGGAGCTAGTTGTTCAGCTGAGGGAGGATAGGGGTGAAGTTACTTGGTGGAAGAGAGTTTGGAGCCATTTTTCTTGGCCAAAATGTAATTATTTTTCCTGGACTCTTGCTTGGAATCGGTGCTTGACTTGGGAGAATATTAAGCAGAGGGGCATTGCTGGACCGTCGTGGTGCGTCCTGTGTATGGAGGCAGAGGAAGAGTCATCACATTTATTTTTTCGATGCTCCTTTACTAGTCAGCTTTGGCATGCTTGGTGGGATGCCTGGGGATGTGGTTGCCTTCATGTCTCTTCTTTGGCTGAGTTTTGGTCCAGATTGGATAGACCACCATTCGGTACTTAGTTTTTGCAGGAGGCATGGTACTCTGGACCAATCTTCCTTTTATGGCAGGTCTGGCTTGAGAGAAATCGGAGAATTTTTAGAGAGGAAAAATTGGCTCTCCAATAGGTTTGGCGTAAGATTTTAGGCATGCTCCAGGAGACTATCTTGGCTAAGAGTGAAATTGCTCAGCCTTTGTTGCAGGCCGATGCTGCGTTGGCTGTGAGATTGGGGATACAGTATGGTTCTATTAATTATACCTGGGTGAGGCACAGAAATGGGGAGAAGCCAAAGATCCAAAGGCTAGGGAGATGGACGCCACCTCCTGAAGGCTTTTTAAAAATTAACACAGATGGCTCGTCTCGTGGCAATCCTGGCCTAGCAGGGATTGGTGGGGTTGGCAGAGACTCTTCGGGGGCCTTAGTCTTCCTTTTTTCGTCCCACCAGGGGGAATAGATGGTGAATAGAATGGAAGGATTGGCGGTGTTGTATGCTCTGAAAAGAGCCTATGAGCTTGGATGGCGCAAGGTTCATTGCGAGGCTGATTTGTAGATTTTGATCAACATGCTTCAGGAACAGAAAGTGAATGACGTGAGCTGGCAACTGTCCTTGATTGTCCAGTAGATTTTGCAAGTTAGTGATCTAATGGAGGTGCTGGTTTGGGTGCATATTCCCAGGGAGTGGAATGCACCTGCTGATTATTTGGCTAAATTCAGTTCAGGAGAAGGGAACACCCTGTGTGTGGATGAGTGGGAGGGTCTGCCTAATGAGGCGTGCCAACATTTGGGCCGACTTCTCACCAAGGATGCTTATGGAAGTGAGGAGTGATGGGAGATGATGTGTTGCTGTGAGTGATGGGTGATGATGTGTTTTGCATGGCTGTGTGCTAGCTTTGCTGGCTGTTCTGTATCTTGTTGTTTGTACTCTGCTTTTTATGTTGAATAAAATTTTTACTAGCTCTTTTATTTAAAAAATATATCTTGATTAAGTCCTTTAATGTATAAGATTGCATCTTTAGGAAGAGTATATTGAAGGTGATTATTGGGTGATATAGGAGCAGTATCAATTTGATTGGTAATTACTTATACTTTAAATGATTTTTGTGTAATAATTCACAAATCAAATTCAATCAAGAGAACCATCCATTTACCAATTCTATCACCAGGAAAGAAATATTTGGGTAAAACATGATGAAGAGGATCATAATGTATGATGACATAATTTGTTTGATAAAACATGTAATGGAAAAGTTTTTTAGTTGTGAAATAAGTGGTGATACAATTATGTTTGACTTTGGTATAGCATGTTTCATAGTCTTTTAGATTATGACTGATATAATATATGGCATATTCATGACCTATTTCATCTTGTTGGGAAAGCATTTCCCCAACTGATATGGGGTAAAGGAAGTATACAAGATCATATGTCAATCATTGTAATGTGTTTTAAGAGTGAGATAATGAAGTAGTGATTCTTTCATGTTGTTAAATTATTATTTACATAAATTAATCTATTCTAGGGCTATAACTTTATTGAGAATGGAGTTAACTAAATAAATATGATAATCCATTTTGATAATAAGTTTTTGGATTGCCCCAAGTTTACCAATGTATGTTCATATGTCTAAACTTGATTGAGGGATATGCATGTTAATAATGGATTTAATTTGAGCAATATGTACATCAATATTGCATAAAGAAACTAATAATCCTACAAAAAAAATTGAGGTGACACCAAAAACATATTTGTAATTATTTAGTCTAACTTTATATTTAATGAGATTGTCAAAATGATAAAAATATCATGATGATGATTTTTATGATGATTAGATTTAGATATAAGATCATATGTAGAGGATTCAATTATTTTATGTATGATATCATAAAACATATGGGTCATTGCATGTTTATAAGTGACACCAGCCTTTTTTAAAGATTGAAGGACATTTTAACAAATAATAGGTGACCCATTCTATTGTGAAAGTGGTTTTATGTTGATCTTCAAGAATGATATGAATTTGATTATATCCTAAAAAACTATACATGCGAGATAACATTTCATATCCAGTGGTGGAATCAATAATGGCATTGATTAATGGTAAAGGAAAGTTATCTTTAGGACATACTAGGTTAAGATTGTGAAATTATATATAGATTTGAATAACCATGGTAACTTTCTTGTGTTTAGGAAAAATGTTGGAAACACATTAGAATCAATATATAGGTTTGATGAATTTATAATATAATAGCTTTATGATCTCTTTATGACATAAATTATAAATACCATGAGAAAATTCACTTTGATTTTGACACACAAGTTTTGCATCAAGATAATTAATGATATTTTGGACCATAATACTAGAATCAATGTTGGGCATGTCTTCATATGACCATGTGAAAGATTCACAATATTTATTGAAAAAATAAACTAAATTTATAATGTTTGATAGGAAAACGTTATTTGGAGTAGGTTGAGGGATAGTAGTGGTTCCATAATTAATTGCAATAGTTTCCTCAATAAGCATAGAATTTTTGTATTAGAAATGATAAGGAAAAAGAGGAAGAAATGAAATAGAATGTGTTTTAGGTTTGATACTAGAAACAAAATTATTGAAAAAATGAGCCTTTTTATCAAAATGACTAAGATTAAGATGTTGGTGTGGAATTTGAAATCACGAGCATGAAGTAGATCTAATATAGCTTCATCAATATGGATTTTCGGTAAGGTCCATAATATTAAACATCCTCAAGATCCAAAATTTTATTTCCATGAGTATCAAAATCATAATGTATGTATCAAATTGTTTTTACTTGTTCATCTAAGATAATTTTAGGAGTACAGGTATGATATTGTTTGATAGGATTTAGTATTGAGATAGTGGGATAATAACTATCATCCATGGTGATTAAATTGTATATAATAGGTAAAGAATTAGTTTGTTTTATATGATCTATTGGAGGTGATGGATCCTAATTTAGTAGATTGATCTAATAAATGCAATTATGGATTTTAGGTTGGATTATATCATATTGGTCAATTTATTGGATGACACATGGAGTATCCTTTAAACATGCATTAGTGGGTGGTACATATCCTTTAGGTTTATATTCACTATCAAAGGATATGTGAATGAAATTAACATCATGATTGTATGCATTTATTTATACTAATGTCTTTTGATAATGTAGGGCATCTAAGTCTTGCGGCTAAATTTGCACCATAACATAAGTATCATCATAAAATGGAGATATAACACATGTATATGTTTTAGTATGAACATCTATGGTGGCGATTCCCTCATGTTACTAAAAGTGTGAGGATATAGGTCTAAAGGATCTTGAAATATTTTGACAACCCCATATTCATTACAAGTGAAAAAATTTGTTGTGTAAAATACTTCATATGCATTGCATAGTGAGGACTATTGGTAGTACCATCTATTAAGGGAATGGTTTGGTCTCATGGAAGAAGAGGAGGGACCCATTTCATGATATATGGAGGTAATCAAATGACATTACAATTTTTTTTTAATTTTTTAGGTTCATATCATATGAATCTATGAGAGTTACATATAGATATAAATACATGTTCATGAATTTAGGGAAAGGTGGACTATTAATGTGAGCAATAGTAGGAATACAATATTGATATTTAGGATTTTGAAGTTGATTACGCTATGGATTGGGATCAAAATAATGTTTATAATATTTCCCACTATTTATGAATTTGATGCATTGGCTACCATAATATGCAATAGCTTGCATATGTTAAGTCCATGGATGACCTAAGAGCATGTTGTAAGATAAACTGTAATCATGAACCATGAGTTTGGTTTGAATTTTTTTAGGTCCAAATGTAATAGGTGGACAAATTTAATAGAGAGTTTTTTTATTGGTTTTATAAAATCCATGAAAAGTGAGATGAGTTTGTTTAAGATTTTATTTGGTGTTTCTAATTTTTTGAATTAACTAAAAATAAGTAACATTGATACCCAATCCTTCATCAACTAATATTTTCCTAATTGCATTGTTATTGATACCACTTTTAATAAAAATAGGTGGATCATTATCTCAAAAAATGATTTCATCATTTATCATATCTTCTTTTGGAAATTCTATGGAGAGTATGGTAGATTAAATTATTTAAATAATATACACTTATGTAGGTTGAGTATCATCAAGAGATGGATTCATTAGATGAGGGTTATTATATTACTAATAGTTGTTGCATAAAAAACTTGTGATGATAAGGAGAAGTTATTACTAATTCCATGAGGGGAAATTTAAAAGGCATACAATTAAGTTCATCTAATAAATTCCAATAATATTTACAATAAGAGTGAGCATGAGGCTTTGGTTGATTAGGTCAAGTACTTTTTAGAAGTATCTAAAAGTCTAGTGGTTGATATGGATCATCACTAATGGATGGTTTAGAAGATGAAATTTGATAAGTGGTAGTCTTTTTAAGCAGTTAATAATTATTATATGGTTTCTTAGGTTTGGTAATAGGGTATGTGTGAGTAGGTTTGTAATGTGTTGATCACTAAAAGTGCATCACAAAGTTTTAGTAGTGTTTAAGAAACACTTCTCATTTCTATATTCAAATAATCCATTGAATGATTTGTTGGTTTTTATAGTCTTGATATGTTTGGTGGAGTAGTGTTAAAGCTAATGACTATTTCACAATTGAAAATGTAAATGGTTATTGGGAGAACTATGGTTTTAAAGCATGCTTGTGAAAGTTAAGATTAATCTAAACTAAGTAGAGTGAATGTTTATCAAAATATAAGCTCTAAAATCTAAACTAGCATGTATATTTACAATTAAAACTAAAATAAATTGAATTGATTAAAAAATGATCAAAAAATGATCAAAAATGATCAAAAATATGGGTAGGGAAGAGAATAAAGATGTTGATATTCAATCCAGACATTATGAAAAAGTTTAAATTTCATCCAAACATGCACTTAAACCAATATATTACATGAAATAGCTAAAGCTCAAATCCTATAGTATATCAAGCAAACATCTAAGGATAATAAAAATAATGCAAATAAGAACTAGATTTAATTTAAAGGTTTACTCCTACAAGCGAATTGCATTGGTACATATGCAAGAAAAGAAAAGAAAATGAAATGAATCTAGGATCTTTTAATCAATCTAGCATAAGCACAAATTGACAACTCTACATTCAAGTGTACACATCTATAATCTATAAAAACCATTAAAATATGTACATTAGACTAGTATGTTGAGGAAGCAACCATGATAACAATCACACAAACAAATATTGGACAATATTTAGTAGAATTCCTTGATTGTATTAATTGCTCCAAGTTTACACAATATTTATTGCTCAAAAACTCCCCCCTATTTTACAAATGATAATACCCCTTTTATAGAAGACTAATGACGTATGTTAGTCAATCATGTCAAATGATAATTATACAAGTATCATGGATAGTTGTCTTTTTACAACCTTATAGAACAAGACACTTTCTAAGTGGACTAACCTATAAGCAATGCACTTTACAAGATTCACATGCTTTTAAAAAAATAATATTCCTTTCTCAAAATGATATACATTTTCCTATATAAGAGAATATTCCAAGTCAACATATTTGACTTTGAGACTCTTTTAGTGTTATAGTCCCTTATATTTGCTATAAGATCTTCATTATTTTTATATGTTGATAATCAATCAGTTTGAGGTTGATTATGGGCTCCATGAAAAGTTATTTTTCTTGATCTTCTAAGCCTTTGAGGTCTTTGCCAACCCTATCCAAATATTCTTTGATGATCCTTGTATCTCGTATCTTTTCCTCTATAGATAGGATCATATCCAAGATATTTTTATTATCTACCCCTATTTTGCCTTGGATTTTATTCTTCACTTCTTACATGAACTAAGTATATCTATGTTTGAACTCTTCATTCATGATCAAACTCATAGGATTGAGCATATTTGGATCCTTGATTAGGCTTCTCAGTATGTGCATCATCTTTTTTTTCAATTGCTTGAGATCACTAAAAATATATCCCTTTTCCTTAGACCATTTGTTCAAATCTTTGATCTTCTTTATCAATATAGCCATATCCATATTCAAGTGTGCCAAGTTGACTATTTTGAACCTAAGAATTTGATCCTCTATCAAAATATTAATCAATTCCTTTATCTTATTTCTAAATTATACCACTAGCTAATGTGGCTTGAAGCCAAAGTACCTTATCTTTTAAGCATATCTTTCTTGGACTTTACTACCTTCAAGAAGCTGAATAGATCATACATGGTTATTTAAAATTGATTGGTCATATCTCCTAAAATAGATAGAATAGATTGTTCCTGTAATCTCTTCCTTTACTACTTTATCCCTTTGATAGAAGCTTGAAACTATCAAGTCTATGATTGATCTAATTCAAGAAAATATTCCTCAAAAATGGGATCTTCACCAAGCTTCTATCCTTAATTTATAGTCAAAGTAGTCAATGGATCCACTTTTTGATACATAATTTCTTCACCTCCTATCATGACCTTTTTCTCTATCACTCTTTGTAAGCCAATAATCTTTAGATCAAACTTAACTCCAATTGAATATTTGGTCACAAGTGGGATTGGGACTCTAATTTGTGATTGGTCTATTGAATGACTTGAAGTATCCAGTCTTCTTACCTCCTCTTCCTACAAATAAACTATCCATGGTTTCATTTCTTGTTCCATGGAGATATTAATGGATTTCACCATAGCCCATAGATGGTAAGTAGGTAGCTTCTCCAATCTAGGTTCATATAAGTAATACTTAAGAATAGGTGGACCATACAATATGTTCTCTTTATTGAATAAATTAACTTTTTTAGGGGAGGAATGATGATCACCTTGGTATTATTAGCTTTTAGAATAAGGGTAGTAGCTATTTTCCTCTTGGGAGGGTTAACAGCTACTAAGTCCAAAGATTTCCCTTTATCATCCTTAGTTTCCTCAACACTTATGTTCTCTTCTTCATTTGAATCTACATATGTCATAGATATCATTTTAAATACATCCTCAATAGTCTCATTAGTGTCTAGAGCTATAATATGCACCTCCTCTTGAGGTGACTCTTGTTTTGCTACTTTGGAAGATCTAGGAGTTGATGAACTAGAAGTTATTTCCTTTGGCCTTCTCTATTTTAATCTATTCTCTATTTGAACTTATATTGTTGGGATATTAGAATATTAACCACTTATCAAATGACATTTCTTGAGGCCCAAATGTCATATATCATCTACATTATGATCTCTAGATAATCTAGACTCAAGTATAATATTATATTATTTCAATCTCCTAGTTACTTCAAAGTAGGAGGATGCCTTGGTGTATACAAGGTCAAATGCACTAGGATCATGATCATATGGTACATTTAGGATACCTTTGAGTCTTAAATATTCTTTAACTCTTACACAAAGGTCCCATTGTCTAAGTTCATCCATTTGTAAATTGAAAGACAATATATGTTTTGATGATGCCTCAACATGATCCCATTGTCTGAAGGTAGTATCGACAATTTTCATAGAGAAGCTATGAAAAAATCCCTTTCTTTTAGTTTTGTAAAGGCCATCTACACCATATAATAATTGGTATGCCACCTCTTATTTAGATAACTTATCAGTAACATGGACTAGAAACTTGAGAGGAGAATTTTGAGTTCCCTCAATCTTTATGACAATGCAATCAGGGTACAACCATATATCCCCCATTTCTTCAATATATTTCTTGATCAAAGGACTAATTCTTAACATATCAATACTATTTATAGCTTCAATCAATGCTAGTTAGACACAATCACATAAAAATTAAATGTGATCCCTATATTAATAAATGTGCAACTTAGAATAGTATTGAGAAATGGTTTGGGTTCCATTTGGAGACCATTCACTCTAATTGGTAATATTTATAGTTTCACATAGGGCATCTAAGAGATAAGGAATCATGAAAAACTCATTCTTCTTCTTATGCCTAATTTCATATATTTGTCTGCTCAAGGAGATACTAATTATCTCCCCCAATGAAGGAACTATTACCCTTTTAATAATGAAATACACCATTAGTACCCACATAGGATAAAAATAAGTTATGGTTACAAATCCATATAATTTTTTAAACATTTTCATTACCATCCTAACCCCTGATCTAAACTAACTGATGGGAATTTTCTTATCAAGGTCTACAAGAGCTTGGCTACCAAATTCTAGCCACATAGCTAGGGCATCCATCAAATTGTGTTCTTTAGCCCAAGAGTTAATTGAGGTCAAGTTATTATGGGGTTTAGGGAGCTTGTAATAGGATTCAATGTCAATTGGGGAAATGTAAGTAACTTTATTTTGATTATGTTAATTTATTAACATGTCTTTATCTATCTTAGCTTCCTTAAAAATAATACCAACAATATCAATGTAATGAATTACCTTAAGTTTCATAGCTACATAGTAAAGTCCAATAATTTGTATTGCTACAATGTCATCATAGAGCCTATTTATAGAGAGAATATTTTATTCCTCTTTGGTGATGAATGGCTAGTTCTCAATTATCTATAATAATCTAGACCAATTATTATCCCCTATTTTTAAAGAAACAACAATCAACTCTATGTCCTTGAGCACATGACCTTCTACATATATTGTCAAATATAATTCCACATCTTGATTTGAAACATGTTTTTGATATGCCATTTTTATAATCCTAATCTAATTATCTAATTGGGGATGATAATCCAACTATTTCAGTTCAAACTAGTGCTTCTAAATACAAATTAGGGCAATCCATACACTCAAGGATTTTTGAAGGTTTATGCAAGGTTTTAATGGTAGCAAGATAGTTCAAATAATAAGCTTTCTTGACTTATATTACATTTGGATTCCATATTTATACCTTCCATGTGTTGGGTTCCATAACATATCTAATTTGGCATGTTCTACCTATGTGGCATGGCCATGTCACATTGCTTATTTATTTAAAATATGACCTTTTTTAATTTTTGGACATGTGTCAATACTTTATGCAATCTTGAAGCTCAATCAATTCATACCATTTATCCGTTAGAAAGTCCTCTATCCTTGACTTCATCACGGGTCATTGATATTTCATTTGATCTCTTGAGAGTGTGCCACTTGGTAGCTTTAACAACTCTTTGAGTACCTTATAAACACACTCCATTTCTTAATGCCTTTTTGTCATATGCAAGCCTTACATTCGATCTAGGCCCATTAAATTATTGACTTGATCTACACCATTGATATTGATCTAAAATCTTGAATGCCATTCATTGATCTCTATCTAGTTCATCATGGTTGTGACATGTGTCACCATCACATTCAATTTGGGCCTTTTGAAAACTCTACCTTAATTCACACTATTGATCTATTGGAAGTACAATCAAAGTTTAATCATTGATTCCTTTATTTATACATAAGCTCAAGTGTGAGACCTTGATATATTTGATCACTTGTTGAGATTGTGACAATTATCCTTCTTGTGCCCCTTTGTAGGCTCTTTGATAATTTGACTCTTCGCTCACTGTTGGATCTTTGAGTTGTATCTAAGATCATGACATTTGTCAATCCCATGTCAATATTAGAACCTTTTGACATTTTTAATCAAGAAATTGCATGCAAATCATTTATCTTTGACCTAATTTCTTGAAACCTTGACACTTAGCATTGTCACATTGATTCATTCCTATGGGCAATAAAAATAAACTAAGGGCTTAGGGAATATAAAAAGACTTAGGATAAAATTTTAGACTAAGGTCTTAGTCATGTTAATAAACACAACTAAGACTTAGGATAAAATTTGAACTAAGTTTAAAATGTAATAAAATGTTCCCATGTAAATTTGAGTCCCACATAAATTTGATTTCAATTCAAAAGAACTTAGGCTAAAATAAGAAGACTAAGGGTTTTTGGATATTCAAACATGGATTCAATTAATTGACCAAAAGTTAGTATAAATGGATCAAATGAGATAATATTGGTTAGAAAATTAAGGGTTAATTTTCATTAAAGCATAAAACCCTTAATAATGTTCATTCAAATAGAACTCCATTAGACTTGCAACCTAGAAACACAAAGATCAAACATTAGCAACATTGGATGAAGTAAGAACAAGGACCATGTGCAAACATATCAATTAAGTTAGTGGTGTGGATGATATTTAAAATTAATATTATATGTTAACATGTTAATTTAAACATGATGAGAACCATGATATTCAAATAATACACTCTGGTTAAGTGGATGTTCAATGTAAAGCACAAATTTGCATAATTTGAATAAGGGTCCTCATTTTTTTAAAATGGGGGTATGTTGACCTTAACACAATGATAATTTAATTTGGATATATTTACATATTAAAAATTGGTATAATATTATCATAATAATAATCAATGGCATAAATATTTTCATTATAGTGTTATACATGGGATCTGAAGAATATTTTTAAGATTTTTGGATAGTATATTTAGCAAATTTTCTCTTTTATGAAGCTTTGAGACAATCAAAATGACATAATTTGATCATAGAATCATGATCAAAGTTATCTCCTAACATGAAATAAACCACACATTTTATAATCCCATGACATGTCTCATGAGAATGACCAATCTCAGCATGAACCAACAATATTTATTAACATCATACCATGATAGGGGAGTAGTATTTCAATAGATGGAAGGTTTAAATGGGAATAATAACTTCTTCATTTTTGACACTGTCAAGGGTGGGTAGGAGAGAGTTTAATTATCTGGTTTGATTATGATTATTTTTATTGGAGGGAATTTAGATTGAGAATCTGTGTTAGTGATTGTATTAGTTGAATTTTTTAAGATTCCATGATTGAGTTATCTTATGGTTAAAATTGATTCATAAGGAAATCTTGCCTTTTAGCTTGATTAAAGGGCTCTTATAAGGTTTTAGGAGAAAATATTAAAACTTTTTTTTAAAGGGAAGGTTTTAAGGTGATAATAAATAATTTAAATATATTGTCATGACTCATGTTATGATCTACTTTATGAGCTAGTGATTTCCATATTTTGATAAAAGTATGAGGATATTCAGTAGGCAATTACTTTGCATTGATGAAGTGACTAAGACAATTTTCAAAAAGATCATTTTTCTAGAATTATTCAACAAGAGAATTTATGATATCCTTTGGTTTCCATATGGAGTGTTTAGGTAGTTTATTATACCATTCTAAATCATCTCCCGTAAGAGTTTTGACATGAAGTTTAGTGGTAGTAAAAGCATTGGTTTGGACCCATTCCTTATAGATATTTCCAAATTATTTTAAAAAGATATAAATGTCTTTATTTCCATCATACTTAATGGTTGGGGAGATATTTTCAATATATATGGATATGATGAATGGAGCTAAAGGTTTATTTTGAATATTTTGAAGACTTTTGTTATGCATGATAGGTTGAAGGGTGATATTCCCATTAGCATATTTAAGAGGAGAGGGGACAAAATTCTAATTATTTTTAGGCATGATTATAGGGATTGAATTTTCATATGTAAGATATGATTTTATATTTAGAACATTTGGGAATCGTTATTTGTTTTCATAACATTAATTTGTTGAGCTATTTGAGCAAGAATTTGAGTTGTATTGATAGGTGGGTTAGGATTTCTGGTAGTATAAGGAGTATTCCCAAGATTAGTGATAGGGATATTCCCTTTAGGATGGTTCCCTATGGGAAGGTTTATTATAGGAGGACTCCCTATGTTGGTATCAATTTCTTTGATGGTAAAGGAAGGATGTTTGGATATGGTATCATTTAGGTTAGGATTATCTAGATAATCAATTTGAATAATGTGGACCATGTTGCATTACATTGACCTAGATGACGGTTAGGATTAGTTTTACCATGAGGGGATATATTATTGGTTGGATAAAGTGGGTAGGAAATAATAACCCATATAACATGATAATGGGTTAAGACTATCAAGGAAGACCCCAATACATGATTTCATGATGTTAATTAGTATGGGAAGATAAATAGTAGGTTATAATGTTGAAAAGATAAAATGGTTAATAAAATAAATAAGTCACCCACTTAGTGGACTAGGTTGACCAAGAGAAATAGGTTTGACCAGGTTGATCTAGTGTATTTATGGAGAGCTGAACATAGGATTTGAAAATTTTATTAGGCCAACCAGGACCTACAAAGTCAACAAGGTTGTTCTAGTGTAATTAAAAAATTTGGAATAGTAACTAAAAATTGTATTAGGTCAGCTAGAACCTATCACATCTTATACCACTCTTTAAAAATTGAATTAGTATTAGTATGGGATGTATAACTACTGATTAGTAATTTTTTATCTTCACAGTATATTTGTGTATTTATGTTGTACAGTTGATATTTATATTATTTGTTTTCATGATTAGTTATGTTGGAGGATATTTATATATGATTATGAATTTTCTATGTTCTATGATCATGTTTAATTGTGATTTCATTTGAAGATTGAATTGCATTACAGTAATTTATTGATAATTATATATTTTGAGTACTTAATTATTTTTTTATAATCTTAGACTCACTATTTTTTCTTTGACTAAGGTGGTTGTAGGATTGTCCTATCCTTACAGAGTGGTATAGAGGGAGAGTATCATAGTAGAGGAGGATGAAGATATTAGTATTAGGGATAGAGAGAACTAAATGAAACCCACACACACATAGTACAATTTTAATTTCTTAGATTAAATGAATGATGATAATTATTCTCTAAAAATGTTGAGTGTTGTTTGCATTGTTTTTCCTTACATTAAGTAAGGCTTGCTTGTATTTTTTTGAGTTCGTTACTTTCCTTAATTCTTTTTATTAACATAATATGTGAATTTTATATATTGACTATCATGTTTCCATAAAAACTCAAAATGAATTAGTTTTTGAGAGTAAATCATCTGTACATTTTAACTCTTAGGATAATGTTTTAGATTAAGGTAAAAACAAGTTTTGAAGGGACCCCGAAACCCTGCACAAGGAGAAAGATAAACCTTTAATCTTAGGATAATGTTGTTTGTTTATTAATCTTGTATAATTTGATGCTTTTATGCCTCTTTTTGGTGACCTAGGGGGAGGAGTAGGGTAAAAATAGCCCAAGGAAATGATATTAAATGGGTTTGAATTTTTAAAAATTTCAATAAGATAAGTGACCATGTACTTATTAAATGATATGATTTAGTGCATAATGAAATTTGGTTTTAGTTTCTATGTTGTGGTTGTCTTCACCATTGAATCTGATGAGGAAGTTTCATGTGGTGGCCATGCTAAAAAACTGGGGTAATGATTTCAAATAATTAGGCCAATTACACAGCTCAAGCATAAATGAAAGGTGATTTCATAATGCATAATGGGAAATTTAGTATGAGAGTGGAATGGCCATGTAAAATGTGGATGTGAAATGGAAAAATAATAATAAGAAGAATAAAATGGGATAAGGGGATTGCATAAGGATAATGAACCTTGATAGGAATAGACAAGAGCTATAATTTCATACATTTAAGTGGAAACCATTGCAAAACTAGGTTGATTAAACTTTAAGTTTGAAATTTTAAGTCAATTGAAGAGTATTAATAAGGAAAAAATAAAATATGATTCTTTAATATGGTTGAAAAATGTATTTTATTGAGTGTATGTAATGGTAGATTTTGTAGATAAAACCTAGGGTTTCATATTTGTAGACCTGGGGATGGAACTCAGTTCCATCCATAGGCCTATGAACATGATGATGAGCCTTTTTGAAAATAAAAGTGAAGGTATTTGAAGGCAAAAAAAAGGGTTTCATATTTATAGACTTGGGAATGGAACTTAGTTCCATCCACAAGCCTATATATATGAAGTTAAATCTTTTATTTTACAAGAATGGAAAGATTAGTGACTATTGAGACACTACTGATAAATACCTTAACTAAAATATTTAACTTGTGAACATATTAGATAGTTATTGACTTGTGTATGATGGATATTGAAACTTTCTCCAAGGATTATGAAAACTTTGTTCTTCCCAAACCATTCTCGATGAGTATAAAATGGATAAGTTCCTGAATTGATTTAAAACCAAGGACTAGTAGTAACTGGGAAGTCTTATTGACCCAAGGACTATTTTCAATTTGAATATTTTATCTTAGATTTTGTAACCACTATGGTATATATAATTTTCTAATGTATATACCCAAGGTAACGTTCATGCATACCTATATATTTTCAAAACTAGTTAAATAGAAGAAGTCTAAGTATATTTTGGATAATGGTAGACTTTTGGAAACTTGTGAAAATTATTAAAGTTGTATAAAATGAGTAAATAAATAAATAAATATTGTAGGTGTACATAAAATAATAAACTATTTAATATGGAAATGAATTTATTTTAAAGGGATTGGAATTATTTTAAATTTAGAAATCATGTAGTTGTATTTTATAGTTGCATAGCCCATGCCAATGTATTTTAGTTGCATGTAGTTTCTAACTAAATTTTTATTTTGAACTAAATGTATAAAGAGATATATAAAATTACACACACACACACACACACACACGCACACACACACACACACACACACACACACACACACACACACACACACACACACACACACACACACACACACACACACACACACACACACGCACACGCACACGCACACGCACACGCACGCACACGCACACGCACACGCACGCACACACACACACACGCGCACACACACACACACACACACACACACACACACACACACACACACACACACACACACACACACACACACACACACACACACACACACACACACACACACAAAAACACGTACGCACGCACACACACGCACACTCACAAACACACGTGCACACACGCACACATGCACACACACACACGCACGCACACGCACACGCGCGCGCACACACACACACACACACACACACACACACACACACACACACACACACACACACACACACACACACACACACACACACACACACACACACACACACACACACACACACACACACACACACACACACACACACACACACACACACACACACACACACACACACACACACACACACACTTATTTGTGTGTGTGTGTGTGCACACGCACGCATATGTGTATGTGTGTGTGTGTGTGCACACGCACGCATATGTGTATGTGTGTGTGTGTGCACACGCATGCATATGTGTATGTGTGTGTGTGTATATGTGTGTGTGTAAACATATAGGAATGAATTCCTTTGATTGTGTGTAAATACATGAATAAAATGAATAATTAGTGACTAAAGTTAGACATAGTATTATTTCCATTTGGAGATACACATATAGTTGTAGGTGTATAGTAGGAATCCCTAAACAAAGTTACAAAGGTGAGAATATACAATTGAAATGGATATTATTTCATTGGACACATTTTTATTTTAAATGAATTTGAATAAGAGGAGCGAAGAGTTGGTATATGCTAAAGACACACTCTTAGATGTTACATTATTTTAAAATGATTCTTTGGGATCTATGAATCATTATGGGTGGATTGCATGTAATTTATTAAGTTGTATAGTTATATGAGTTATAAATATGAGATTTTTATAAAATAAGGAAATGATTAAAGTGGTAGTAAAATTTGAAAACTATCAAGAAGTAAATAGTAGGCTTAGGGGCTTGTCTAAAATTAGGAGGAAACCTGATTTTGTGTTTATAAGCTAGTTTGAGCTTGTCTAATTTATATTGATTGGAAACTATCAAATATTATGTGAGTTTATGTTAAGTAAAAGAGATCAGTTGTGAAATTGATAGTGTATACAATCTTGGACTTTTATCTTTTATACATATATGCATATTTGGTTTATATGTAGTTCATTGAAAAAAACTTATACATGATGTTGTTGAAACTAAGTTATTAGAAATAATTTGACTCTTGAATGTTGATTACTTATACCTTATATTGTATAATTGTTTGGATATGATGTATGTTGAAATCTGTATTTATATACCATGGTTTATTTAGGAGAAATCATTAGGCATGCTTCATTTGATAGTAGGTGATAGATATATGATAGAGATGCCATGTGTAAACACCTAAAACTAGCCCCAACTAGACTTCAGATCAATTCTTACCAACCATTGAAAATTAAGCCCAAGAATCACTAAACATCCCAAATTTGATTGTGCATCATTCATCAAAGCTTGAAATCATGTTGAGGCATTCTTATTTGGGATACTAGCCTATATCTCATAATACCTCTCATGGATTCATCCCTAATAACTTTGTGACATAAAAATTGTTAATTTGGCCTATGGACCTATTAAGTGGGTTACTTACACACTTAATCAAATCTTTAAAGATCTAAAAGGCTAATTAAAATCAATCAACAAGTTAAACAAGATTAAATTCCTAGTTGAATTATCCATTTGAAATTAATGAATATCTAAAAATGGAAACTCCAAAAATAAAAATATCCAAGCCTTTTATCATTGCCTTTATGATTTGTCAAGCTCTTTGAAAATATCCTAAAAGATATAATTTGAGACCTAGGGCTAGTAATTATATCTTATAATTACTTGAGAATTATTAACTCAACTAGATTTAGTTTTAACTCATGTAGGGTTAGTTTGAACCCATTCCAAGCCTAAACTCAACCTTAACTCACCTTGGGTGAGAGTTAATTCTAAAATATATAAATATAAGGCCATACCCCTTCATTAAATAAGCTTGGACACTGTAGATTTATTATGCAAGATTTCTTCCATAAGCCTCATTAAAAATAATTTTACCATGCCCAAATCTTGAGCCAAGCAAGATCAAAGCCAAGGTGCCAAGGAGAGAAGGAGCCAAGTAACCTTGATTTTCAAAGACTTATTGATGCACAAGATAATAAATACATTTGAATTTCCAAGTAAGGTAAAAGAATTGTTTATTTTATGTTTTTATTATGCTTTCATTTAGTATTTATTACCTATGCTCTTCCTAATGTCTAGGCTAGAGGTGTTAAGATTTTAGTGTGTTCATTTCATTTGTTTTATGAAACTAACATGAATAACCTCCCATCTATATATTCCTTATTCACACCATTAAACTCATATATCTACCACATCGTATCATATGATAGGTTGTGATTCACTAGTAGAGAGTTTGTGTGAGTGGAAATGACTCAGATCCATGAGAGATCTAATTTCTATTATGAAAACTTTAGCCAAAATAATGTTATAGTTAAGAAATTGTCATTCCATTGTAATTTATAGTGTACATGTGTATGCTAATGTCATATTATATAGAAGATTATTTTTCCATGGTTTATGTGACTACTGCATTTATTAGTAATTTGACACACATGGGTTCTAGTCAATTTCTTTATATTTGCATTATTTTTATCTAAAACACCATGAAAGGAAGGGCCACTTCTAATGAGGAGGTTTTTAGGAGACTAGCATTCTATAGTTGAAGGAAAAGCACCCTAATGATGTTCTCCCTCTATTTAGTTATTCAACCATTTGGGAATCACACCCATGGCTATTTGTATTAATAATTGAGTTATTTATGATGTTTATTTCCATTAATGTACATTCTATCTTATATATTTGATTTTATAGTAAAATGTAATATGAATTACATTATCATTGATGACTATTCAGTACAGTAATGGTTGTGATACTTGTAAATAATTTTGAATATTATAATAGCAGTGGTTGTATGCTTATTTATAGTTATATTTGAGGATTATTCTGATGTACTGATGTACTATCTCTTTATATTAATCATTTCATGAGAAATATTCATATAATATTATGTTAGAGATTGTTTAAAAATTAAATGGATCCTATTTTCACTAGTGGGCTAATACATTACTACATTTATTACTTGAGGTACTTCATATTCAAATAATAAAATATATTGATAACTAATTGTAATCAGCTAAAAATGGTATTGGATGCTAAGAGTGTTGTGTGGGATAGTTTATTCCTAGATTAGGCCTAAACCTATCCTAGAGCCTTTATCACACTTTTATAGCCATTGTGCAGACCATAAACATCTCCAATCAGCTCAAACATGGTCCTAGATCTCCATTCCTAAATCCTAACCCATTATGCCTAGTAGCCTACCAGCTAGACACTAGCACCACATTAAGGACACTAGAGCCACATGGCACTAATGTCCCCAACTTGGCACTAGCATCCCTTGCCCTAACTATCCTAAATGGATATAATTTCAAATTTATTCCCCTACTAAGTTTGGCCTAAGCATATTTTATTATTCACATAAGATACATATCACTATAAATACATTACTATTATACCTCTATCTCCTAAATGGAAAATAGATGCAAAAGAGCTATTAAAATTAGAAACAAGTTGAGAAAAATCAAGGTTATTAACCCCTATTATGCCATACTTATGCATACTACCATCTAAAGTTGCCTAATCCCATATTTCAAATATTTCCAATCTAAATCACATTCAAGGCATTCAATACCACTATCATTCTAGCATTCACTTGCACTTTCACCAAGTGCTAAGTGGGAGAACTACATCAAGATTGATGCCTCCTTAAAGTGTCGGTATGTAAGCAAATCTCTTCATAGCAAGGTGTTGAGGATGTCTACCCTATCCTGCTATTGAACATACTTTTTATCTCATTCCATAATTTCAAGGAGGATTAGGGTTTACATGTTAAATCAGATATTCTAGGAATAATATAGATTTATAGATTTCATGTGCATAAAAATAAGACCCAAAAACATAGGTGTAAGTTTTAACTATAAAATAAGAATAGTCCTAAAAAGAGGACACTAGTGCCATTTTGAGGACACTAGAGACACATGACACTACTATCCAAGAGGGTCACTACTATCCAGTGAATAATATAACTTAGGGACTATGTTGATAACACTCAGACATATTTTTAACCCAATTTTCATCACCCAAATCTTAAGAAGAAGTTGTTTCCAGATAAGTCTCTATTTACACATATTTATTACTATTTTTAGAAAGTAAAATCAAGTCAAAATCTATAACAAATTAATGGTTATTTATTTCATATTATTTCATTATTTTAGACAAATCATCCCTTTAATCTAACTTAGGATTTACACATATTAAAACCCTAAAAGGTTAAATCATTTGGTGAACCCGACTTACTTCAAATATTTATTCATACCTTAGTTTGCATTTTCCAAATTTGTATGCAATAAATTAGGGTTACATACTTTTTTTTCTAATTTTTGGCATAACCTATCTCGTTAAATCAATTTCTTATTAGGTTTTCAATTTATTTGAATATAATTTAATTTTTTTCAAAGAAACCCTAAATTCAAAAAACCCTAACCTAGGATGCTCTTAGGGTTTATATCTTATTTTTTCCTAATTTCATTAGTTGATTTCAATTTTTTAGAGTTTATATATTATGTTTTAGTATTTATATTCCAATTTTTTTACTATATGGCATCTATAAAATCTTTCTTTTATTAAGAAGAAGTGCTAGACTAGGTGGTAATCCTATAGAGCATATTTAGATTCATTTATTTTGGGCCTATAACATGGATAAGGAACCTATCATAACTATATATATTCATCCTTCACACCTTAATAATGTATATTTAAATGATAGTTCATTTGAACATGAACAATACAACTAAGAGCAAGATGATATACACATTGAGAATCAGAACACTCTCCCTCCACTTAACAATTATGACAATTATGAACAAAGATGAGGTATTATAGGGATTCAAAGATAAAATTAAATAACATCCATTTTATCATGAAAAAATACTAAAATATATATTTTAAATCAAGAACAAAACAAATAATGGTCAATATTCAACTCCCCCAATTAATAATACTGTTACACTTCCAATGGGGCCAACTCAACTAGCACAACCTAAGATTGTAATTCAACAAACATCAGTGAAATCTAATTTTTTTTTGGCTAGTTCCTCCACTCCATTTATATAATCCCTTATGCAAAATATTCATACTCTATAGTATAAGGTGTTATATCTTGAGAAGGGAACCACCAGGCCATCACATGCCTTGGATTCTAACATTCTCTTACATACACCTTTAACACATCACATAGTGGCAACTCCCTTTCCATCCAATTTTGTGGCACCTTGTATGCAATAAGAATTGTATGGTGTGCATGATTCAATCTTGGATTAGATAATATAGATCACACCTACACTTTTGATTGTAGCACACACTTGTTAAGCGGGAGCATGACCAATATGAGGATCTGTTAGACCTGATTAAGGTCTTACTTATATCATCTATCACAACACATCATGCTAGGCAAGGTTTCAAAGCCTATAGTATAAAACAATCACACAACCCTAAAAGAGTCCTATCATTTCTATATTCACTTATTATAATAAATTAAAAAGTAAACTAATCTAATAATAAGAAAATTAAACTAATCTAGTGTTCATCAAAGCTTATGGCACAAAGTAATGGGTTAGATGCAAAGTAATCAAATACATGTATAGGGAACTTAAAATAAATCAATTATCAGTAACAAAATAATACATGGAATGTGAGGAATAATATTATTCAAGCCAACACTTATGCTACTTCTATCTACTAAAAGAGAGGAGAATCAAGTTAGAATATAATTACCTGGATGTGAACCCATCATGACTCAATATCTCCCTTGGTCAATGGGGCTTCACAAGAGGTTATTGTGGTTCATAAGGATCACTTTATTAGGATAGATCATCCAAGACATATCCATAAGACTAATATTCTCCAAATAAGAAACCTAATCTGAGACTCCTCAAGTAGAATGGTGGAAGAATATATTGTGAAGAAGCACAAGTAAATAATAACTCTTGATTGCCCTCATATGGAAAAGACCAAAATAACCTAGTATATATAGGAGTATCTGACCAAAAAGTCACTAAAACATGTCATTTATACTAGGTTAACTAGGTTAACCTAGCACATTATTGGTCTAATGCCTTGAGTTTATGCTAGGTCAGCTAGATGGAAACTAGGCCTAAAGAGCTAAAGTGACCCCAAATCGTGCTAGGTCAACTACGTCGACCTAGATTATTGAATAGGTAAAAAGGATAATAAGAAAGGGAAATAAGGATAGAAAGAGGAAAATATTAGAGGAATGTGTAAAGGACAGATAGCTTAGGGAAAGATTTTAAGAGTTGAATGGATAGGGAATAATATGGTAATAAAGGATAACAATCCTAGAAAGCACCAAAGGTCTACCCACCCCTTCCCTAGTGCACCCCTTAAGGCATGCACTTAGAGACATTGATTCATGATGGGTTCTTTAAATATGTAAACCATTAGTAATAAATAAAAGTGTGAAAATATTATGTATATACATATGCCCCACTCAAAGATCATCACATGTCACTATGCTGCTTCAAGAAAGAACATAAGGACACACATAATGCTAATGCTAAAAAAATTATAGTATTTTAAAAATCATAAAACAACTGAAAGTAAATGACATAAAAGGAAACTAACTAAAAATTAAATATTAAAAATTCAATGATGTGTACCTTACCTTTATCATGAGATGTTTTTCATCTATATTTTAGTTTTGATTATGGAGGGTACAAAGACTACTTTGAACAAACCCAAAAATACAAAACTAAGGAGCAAAAGAAAAAAATGCAAGAAAATCTAAGATAACTAGTGCTATGTGGATGGGACATACTTGGGAATTTGGCAAGATGGGTGACAAGTCTTATGTTAGACCAAATGACTAAGTCAAACAAGAGTAAATTAGGTAACTGAAAATCCAAGACTACTAAAGACCAAAAAACTCAAACAAGTAAACCTCAAGTAAGAAAAGGCAAACTCACCAAATAAATTTAAGGATACATGTCAAACAAGATTGTAAAAAGAGGATTCAAAAATAAAAATGGTAAAACAACATTGTTGAGTGAGCAGTAACAATCCATATCTCAATCATCAATGGAAAAAGGGGATGCATAAAAGGAAAAACAACATGGTTGGGTGAGTAGTAACAATCCACATCTCACACAACAATGGAAAAATGATGTGAACTCAGGTGTCCACAATAATAGAACAACAAAATAAAGATAAATTGGAAAAGGAAAGAAAATTAGTTTTAGTAAATATATAGAGCATGATGAAAATGATCCATAGTTTTTCAAACATGTTGTTTTGTACCTAAAGATAGATAAAAATGAAACAAAGCAGTGTTAGCATGTTTTTAAGAAATGAAGAAAAAGGAATTTAAAGAAGAGGGAAAACATATTTAGAATCATAATTTGTCAATCAAGGGGGAAATGAAATGGGGCAAATGGTAGAATGAAGAAAAAACAATGGAAGAGGAACTCTTTATCGAAGTCAAGACACTCAGATTTGGTTTGTCAAAACAAGAGTATTATCAACTTTAAGGACTCTAAAGAACTTCTCTTAGCTATAAAATTATTAGGTCAATAAATGGAGTATATAGATCATCTCATGAAGGCTATATGAAATAAAATTAAAATGGACTTACCTCCCCATGACATATTCCCGGCTCTTCAAGACCCCTTATAGAGCCATCGATCTACTAGGAAAATTGGGTACTTGCATGAGAAAGTAGGTAACACTATATATTTTTATAAAATCCCCTATTCTAATATATTGGTCTACCACACCCCAAAGGACTTTAGCTCTATGTGAATCTAATTATGGGTTTGATCTTTGATTGGAGATAGGAGATGTGTTTTTAATCACATCTTTTACTGTGATTAGACTTTTAAGACTTGTATGTTGCCTTTTAAATATCATTGTCTTTTGTTTCCAAATTATTTTCTTTTAACTTATTTTTTTTAAATTCCTCCTCCATACAAATTTAAAATACCAAACATGGGTGCTAAAGATGACTTTCATTTGAAAAATTTGGGACAAGGGTGCTAAGAGAGAGAAAATCAAAGAGTATGGGGTCTAAGAGTCTCATAAATCCAAGTGAAATAAAAGTGTTATCTTGACTTCAACCTTATTTTATCCAAATGTGGAGGTGAAATAAAGGGGGAAATCAAGAGGAAAATGACACATGTAATAAATTTGAATTTATTCAAATTGTGAAAAATGTGACAAAGGGAAAAAAGGAATACAATGATAGAAAAGGTGTGATACCTTATCATAAGACTGTGGGAAGTGAATTAAAACATGCTAACATAGATTGTTTATATATTCTATCTAGCAAAAGAAGAAAAAGCTAATGTCTAAATAACAAGGATCACAAATAACATGAAAAGAAAGTTAATTTTATGAGGAGGGCCAGGTTTTATCCATGGTATTACCAAGCAACTCATAAAAGGAAAACCCAAGGGGTGAAAATAAGCAAAAAGTGAGGGAGCCTTTGTATAAATCACTTCACAAAGAAAGACCCAAAGGATGCCAAAATAGCATTGGCAAACAACAAAAGAATGAAAAGGAAGAAATGAGAAATAAAAAGAATGGTCATTTTATGAGGAGGGTCAGATTTTATCCATGGTCTTACCAAGAAACTCATAAAATAAAATATCAAGATGATGCCAAAACAACATTGGCAAGCAAAAGAAAAGATGAAAAGATAAGTGATGAAGACTATGGTACATCCAAAAACCAAAAGACCAAAAGGGAGGACTAAAGGTTTGAAAATAAAAGAAATGAAGGCTATGGTACATCAAGAAACTAAAAGCCAAAAGAGAGGAATAAAGGTTTGAAAAATAAGGAAACTATTGCATAGGGATAGACCCATGCTAAAGTAACCTACAAAAAGATGTTAGATAGATATATATAAAAAGCATGAAAATAAGGGAAATGATTAAGCAAAGTATTTCTTAAAGAATTGAGCATTGGTAGGTTCTTTGAAAACATAGCCTTCATTAGTTTGAAGGTGATAAGTACTTGGACCAAGAATATATTTAACTAAGAGCCCCACCATTTTCAGGTGTACTTACCTTGTTTGTCATAGTTGTAATCTAATTTAAGGACAAGATCACCAACATTAAAAGTGCAATTTTTATCATGTTTTTATGTTGTCTGGTGATGCAAGCCTTGTATTGGTGATTGTGATATAAGGTAAAAAAGATAATTTTCATCAATAATATTAAGCACATGAAGGTGAGACCTACATAATTTTTCATTATAAATGATGCCATGAAGAGATATATGAAGAGAAGGAATCTCAACTTCAAGAGGAAGAACTGACTTAGAACCATAAACTAGAGAGAATGGAGTTGCCCTAGTGGTAGTATGAATACTAGTTTGATAGGCCTAAAGTGTAGGATAAGGATGAAGGTGTCAATTGGCATGGGTTTCACAAATTTTCTTTTGAAGAATTTTATTGATAATTTTGTTAGTGGTCTCAGCTTGACCATTACATTATGAATGATAAGAGTGGAAAACATGTGATTGATTTTGAATTTGGTGCAAAGTTGTTTAACATGTTTATTTTTTAAATTACCACCATTTTAAGAAATCATGGTGTGAGGAACACCAAAGTGGAAAATAATTAAGTTGAGTATGAATTTAGATATAGTAGGACTAGTAACATTAACAAGAGGCATGGCTTCAATCCACTTGGAAAACTACTCGATGGTAGTGATGATGAAGATGTGCCCATCTTGAGAATGAGGAAGCTTGTCAATAAGATCGAATTTCCATGTGAAAAATGGCCAAGGAGATTGGATAACTTGAAGTTTAACTAGAATCAAATGAATGATGTCATCATGAATCCGACAAGGATTACACTTTTTAGCATATTTAATAGCATCTTTTTCTAGAGTAGGCCAATAGTAACCCATACATAGGCATTTACAAATTGTAGCATGTCTACTATAGTGACCACTGCAAATACCCCCATGTGCTTGCTCAAGTAGAGGGGGAACCTCATCTTGCATGACATAATAGATCAAAGTACCTTTGACATTGTGATGATAAATGTTATTATATCTAAATATGTACTTAAAAGCTTGGTCATAAAGATATGTTTTTTCACAAAAAACCAAGTTAGGAGGATAAGTTTGATGTTCTAAGAATTGGATGATGTCTTGATACCATGGGCATTATTGGATGGTGATATCCTTGATTTGGAAGATAAGGAAATTTGGAGGGTGAGTAGATGATAGATATTTGATTATTTGTATGATAAAAGAAGGATTAGAAAGAAATTGATGTGGATAAAAGAGAGAAGTTGAAGAGGTAAGAGAATCAATAATGGAATTTTGGCCTTTAGGAAAAGGTTCAATTGTAAAAGATGAAAAATCCTTGACAAGAGTGGTTACAATTTGATGATAGGTAATAAGATTTTCACTTTTACATTGATAAACACCACTAACTTGATGGTAAATGAGTTGAGAATCACCTAAAGCATGAATATATTGTATGTCTAGATCAAGAGCAGCTCTCATACCTAAGATAAGAGATTCATATTTGGCCATATTATTAGTGACATCAAATGTAAAATGGAAATCTAAAGGAATTATTTTACCAAGATGACTAGTGAGAATGCAACCTACCCCAGCTCCTTGAATCCATTTAGCACCATCAAAGTGAATTTTCCAAGTATCCTCATGTAAGTCAATATTGATTTCAAGGAACTCCTTGATAACTAATTTTGGTTTGGTAGTATCAGAGGGAGTGGAAGGTTCATTAGATTGATTGGATTCAATATTGACAGTAAAGCTATGAAAATAATCTTTAAGAGAAATTGCTTGATTAAGACCTTCAATGTATATAATATTTTCATCGAGAAGGTCATATTGATGTGAAGAAGTGGCTGGAATAGGAGCCATGTCAAGTTGGTCAACTATGACTTGCCCTTTAACAACTTTTTGTATGATGATGCAAAGTTCAAATTCTATAAGTAAATCTATCCACTTTCCAATTTTATCTCCTAAGAGAAATGCTTTGGAGAAGAAGTAAACAATGACATAGGTGGTTTGTTAAAGCATGTAATGATGAAGCTTTTTAGCTTCAAAATAGATGGCAAGGTAATCATGCTCAACTTTGCTATAACATGTTTCATAATCAATAAGGCCTTAGATAATGTAATAGATGGCATACTCCTTACCTGTATCATCTTGTTGGGTAAACATTGCTTCAACTAAAATAAGTGTGGATAAAGTATAAAGAATAAAATGTCAATCAGTAGAAGGAAGATAGAGCGTAAGTGGATGAAGAAATGACTCTTTCATGTTTTCAAATTCTTTTTGACATGGATCCATCCATTCCAAATTTATACCTTTCTTGAGAAGAGAATTGGTGGAGTGAATTTGATAAGCCATCTCAAGAACAAATCATCTAATTTCCCCAAGCTTGCTTAAATAAGTATGAATGTCAAGAATAGAATGAGGGATAGGCATGTTGATAATATAATTAATCTTGGCTGGATCAACATCAATGCCATGGAGAGAGACTAATAATCCTAATATAATTTTCCCAAGCCTGCTTAAATAAGTATGAATGTTAAGAATAGAATGAGGGATAGGCATGTTGATAATATCATTAATCTTGGTTGGATCAACATCAATGCCATGGAGAGAGACTAATAATCCTAATAATTTACCAAATGTAACTCCAAAGACACATTTAAAAAGATTAAGTCTAACTTTATATCTGATGAGATGAGTAAAGATGATGACAAGATCAGAAAAATGATTTGTGTGATGCTTGGATTTAGTGATAAGATCATCCACATATGTTTCAACAATTTTATGGATGAGATCATGAAAGATATGAGTCATACCATGCTGGTAAGTAGCTTTGGTGTTTTTGAGACTGAAGGTCATTTTAATAGAACAACAGGTGCCCCATTCCATGGTGAAAGTAGTCTTATGTTGGTCCTTGGGAGCTATATGAATCTGATTTTATCCTAAAAATCCATCCATAAGAGATAACATTTAATATCCAGTTGTGGAATTGACAATGGCATCTATTGAAGGTAAAGGAAAGTTATCTTTAGGACACCTTCTTCTTAACAGGAATTCTATTATAAACACATTTAGAATAATCCACAAGTTTAATAAATTTAGCATTAAGAATTTTAATGTTTTCTTTATGTCATTAGTTGGTAACTTCAGGAGGAAACTTGTGTTACTTATGAAGCATAGGTTTGGCATCAGGATAGGTAATGAGGTTATGGACCACTATGCTAGGGTCAATACTAGGCATATCTTGGTAAGACCATGTGAATTCCTCTTAATACATATCAAAAAATAATCTGAAATTATCATGTTCAAAAGGTGAAAGCTATGTGGAAACTATGATTGATTGAGGACAAGATGGAGTACCATAGTTGATATGAGTTGTTTCTTCAATAATCATGGCATTACCATCTTGAAAGTGATATGGTGTATTGCATAAAGATGAAATTGGACTAGATTTAGGATCAATGCTAGCGACAAAGTCATTGAAGTGAGGAGTTTTATTTTTAAAATTTCCAATTTTATGATGTTGCTATGGGAATTGTGTTTCCTAAGCATAAAGAAACTCCAAAATAGCTTCATCACTAGGCAAGGTAGGAAGAGGACCACAATATTCCACATCTACTTCTAGATATAAAATTTTATTTCCATTTCAATCATATTCAAAATGTATTTAATGGACATTGGTTTCCTTGGCATCAAGTGTGATTTTAAGAGTAAAAGAAATAGATGGAGTAGAATAGGTTGATGGAGAGATAATAGGAGAAGAATTAGATTCAATTAGAGAATCCAAAGGAGGTAAAGTAGATAAAATCACTTTCAGAGGTTAAGAAGGAAATATTTTCTCTACCACCCAAGGAGAATCAATAAGAGGAGGTATTTTGATAATTTAAGACAACCAAGTCTCTGGATTGAACTTGGGCCATGATATAGTTGTCATCATATGTGGAGAAATTTTGCATGCTTGGGATTTAGGAGGATATTTAGATTGTGAAATCATAATATTACTAAATGTTCAAGGAGTAATGATGAGAGGATATTGAAATAGATTAGCCACTCTAAATCCATTGCAAGAAAAATCATCTTCAAGTAAATATGGGTCTTGAGCATTGTACAGAGGGAGGAAATTGATAATCTCATCCATGAGAGGAATGGTATGATCTCTGGGTAAGAGGGAAGGTGGAATCCATTCCAAAATATATATAGGTAATTTATTAGTATTGCAAGTGTGTTATAATTCATTGGGCTCATCATCATCATAATCCACAAGAGTAACTTGTAAATTAAGGTTCATATTGATAAACTCAGGTAGAGTATCACTATTGATTTTAGGAATCATGGGAAAATTATATTGTGATTTAGTATTAGGTAATTGGATCCTCCATGGGTTGGGAGTAGATTCATGCTTATAACATTTTCCATTGTGTATAAATTTAATGTATTGACTACCAGAAGAAGCAATGGCCCTCATTCGATGAGTCCATAGATGATCGAAGAGTATGTTATAGGATAAAGGAAGATCAAGAACCATGAGTTTGTTTTGCATGGTATTAGTAACAATGGTTAAGGGAAGCCATATACAACCAAGTGACTTTTTATTAGTCTTATCAAAACCATAGTAAATAAGATGGGTTTGTTTAAGATGACTTTTTTTATAAACAAATTATTGTAAAAGCCATAAAGAAGTCACATTAATACCAAAACCTTCATCAATTAGAAATTTTTGAATAAGGGTGGTATCAATGGCTATCTTGATGAAAAGAGGTAGATCATTAAGACAAAAGAGGATTTAATCATTAATCATGTCCTCTTCAAGGAATTCAATGGAAGGTTTGAAAGAAGGACACATGGATTTAATGGTATTAATGCTTTCTAGTTGAGAATCAATAAAAGGTGGTTCTTCATCTAAATAATAGGGATCTTCAATCTCTTAGAGTTGTTGCATAAGGAATTTATGATGATAAGGTGAAGTCCGAACCAACTCCATGAGAGGAATTTTACATGGCATAGAGTTAATTTCTTCTAAGAAATTCCAATGAGATTTAGAAGAGGGGCCATGAGGTTTATAAGAAGAAAAATTAGACTTTGGAGGAATAGATGTGGTTGGAGGATCAAAAGGAGGAAGTTGTTCCTCAAGTGTTTCTAAATCAATATTGATAGTATTAGTATCTTTAAGCAATTATTATTCCAAAGAAGGTTTTTTAGGCTTGATCACAGGATATTTTTGTGTTGGATTCCTACAATAATTAACCTTAGTTGTATTGACATATGGAGAGTTTTTAAGGTATTGATAATAATCAACCTCAATTACAAAAACATACTTAGAAGTTGATTGGTTATGGGGAGAAGATTTTTTATTATTATTATTAGATGTAGAGGCTTTAGAGGGTTGTCATTTTTGAAAATAATTAGTGTATTCTTGATGAAGATGCTTAATCATGGCTTCATGGTCAAATGAATCACCAATCATGTATGAAATAGCATATTTAGCAAGCCCTCTACAAGACTCATGAGAATGTCCAACATCAGCATGAAACCAATAAAGGATATTGGGATCATACCATTTAGGAGGAGAATTAGGATATGTGAAAGGTTTAGAAAGAGGTAAAAATTGTGTCATTTGAAGAACTGAAAGAGGCACATGAGATAATGAAGGAACATCATTATTGGTACACTAGGTTTGATTTTAGAAGTATTGCTAGTGATAGCATTAGATGTTTGGAAAGATCCTTTAAGGATTTTAGAATTATATTTGAATTGCTTCATAAGAAAATCTAGCCATTTAGCCTAGTCAAGAGCTTCATTAAGATTTTGAGGAGCAAGGTTTGAACTTTGTATTGAAAAGTAGGGGTTAAGTTATGATAAAGAGTTTGAATAAGTTATCATTAGACATATTATGATTGGCTTTATGAGCTAAGGATTTCCATCTTTTAATAAAGTCATGAGCCAATTCATTAGGAGATTTTTTAGCATTTATGAAATGGCTAAGACAATTTTCAAGAAGATCATCATGTTGAAACTCTTTAACTAAAGGATTTATGAAATCTTCAAGTTGTCAAATAGAATGTTGATGTAATTGATTATACCATTCTAATACATCACTAGTGAAGGTTTTGACTAAGAGTTTAGTAGTGGAAAATGTATTAGTTTTGATCCACTCTTTGTAGATATTACCAAAGGCTTTAAGAAATGAGGTGGGTTCTTTAGTCCCATCATATTTAATAGTTGGTGATATGTTACCAATGTTAATAGATATAATGAAGGGAGATAAAGGCTCATTTTGGATAGTTTGAAGCATTTTGTTATTCATTATTGGTTGAGGAATAATGTTACCTGAGGCATCTCTAAGAGGTTGAGGAATGTAATTAGGATTAGCTTGAGGATTAATGATTGGAGGTTGATTATCCAAAATGATCAAATGTTGTTAAAGATGCATCATTTAATTGGTATTATATTTTTTCATAATGTTCATTTATTGAATCACTTGGGATAATAATTGAGTTATGTCAGGTGGCAGGTTGGTGTTGGAAGGAACATTTCCCACATTGGTGTTGGAGAGAATATTATAAGGGTTATTAATGGGATTATTAAATAAATTTGAGTCAATAATTCCCACATTAGTTTGAAGATTGTGAGAAGGTTCGTGGTAGGTGCAGAAAGGATTGGACCCATCAACCTCATCTTGAGGTGTTATTTAAACCATGCTACAATTTGTAGATGAAGGAGGAGAAGAGATGCCCCAAGAGTGATGGTTCTCTTAGGATGTAAAGAAAGGGAGAAATGAACACCCCATATAGGATCTAAATGGATTAAGAATATTCAAAAATATTTTGATAGGGGACCTCATTTTGATCAAAGATAAATTAATAGGATGCAGATCAAAAAGGATGAAGAACCAAGCTAAAAAGTAAGGGAAGTAAAAAACAAAGCTAGTTTAACCACGTCAATTTAGTGGAAAAACTAGACCTACAGACTATGCTAGGTCAACTAGGTCAACCTAGTGTAGTGAACAAAAGTAGCAAAAATAGTCTAGGATAGTGTAGAGTTGAGTTTATCGATGTACCACATTAGATAGGGAAAGGGAAAGGATTGATAATAAGATGAGAAATGAAATAAGGTATGATTTTAGCTATTCTAAAAAGGTAAATACTAAAATTAAATACATAGTCAATTGAATTGATGTTGGTCAATCTAATTGGTACATATAAATAGATTGCAATTTTGAAAGAAAAGTACAGAGTAGAGTGAAATAGAGAAAATAAGAATTGACCTTGGTGTTTTGGAGATGAAAATAAATAGGTAACTGACCAATAACCTTGGATAGAATTTGGTCCAATCTATAGAATTGGGTCAAGCTAGTCAACCAAGTGAGATAAAAACCTCCTATAAAAGATGAAAAAGTATGCTAAGTTAAATTGGTCAACCTATTAGACTAACTAGATGTTTGAAAATGTGTTAAGTCAAGTTTGTAGACCTAGTTGACTTGAATGCAAATCTAGAATTCTAAAATTGTCAGGGAAGTCCAAGAACAAACACACCTCTGTTCTGATTCCTCTTGTTGGATCTTGCTCCTCAGAAAGAGCACAATATGATTACCAAATATAAGCAATTATAAATGCGGAAATAACTAGAAACACAAGTAGCTAGAATTCACCAATAGCACAAAATATGAGAGACAATACACTATCTTGTATTAACACTTTACAAAAAAGTATACAACAAAGAGCCGCCACACTCTTTCACCTTATAGAGGTTTGCCACACCTCAAGTGTACAATAATTCTTCTCACACAACACTCTCCTACACAAAAAATGGTCCCAACAACCAACTCACAAATAGAATTGGTGTTCACCTCTCCAACTAGTCAGTAATAACCCTGCCAGTTCACCAAGCACTCAAAAAGTACTTCAAGTTGATCTCCCATGAACCTGCAACCTATAATTCAATAGACCATACTCACATGTAGATCCCCTATGATCTTGCAACAACCTGCAACTCAATGATCTTACAATGGAAGCAACTTACTTGCCTTCCTTTCTATCTCATGCCTTAATTACAATACATGCCAATGGGTCTATAAATAGATCCCTAACTCAAACACTAACTTAGACTCTTAATTTAGACAATTATCCTCGCAACTAAAGACTCTAACTGGCCTTTACATGCAAACATTTCATTCACTTAACTAATTGTCCGTGTAATGAGTAGTTCTAGAACACACAGGCGACCGACGTCGGTCCCTGCTAGTCTGGTTCTACCGACATCGGCCGACTCCCTGCCATCGCCGATGGCCTTCTACACTGGGTCACGACCGACATCGGTCCTGCTGTCGATGCTGGTGCTCCTGGATCTCAGCAACCTTCCTGTTCCACCTGTTTGCAAAGAGTTGAAGCTTTTAGCTCCACAACTCAACAAAAATCTGGAACTTTCACTATGAATCTTTTATAGGAACTTATTTCAAAGTGGCTCTAAATATGTTAGGTGAACTTGGTCGACCTAGTAGGATAAATAAAAAGTCTGCAAAGTGTTGGAAACCTATGTTGAGATGAGTTGGTTGGTCTAGTTTCTTGTTCCTACATATATAAATAAATAATTAGGTCAACAAAATGGAGCTATCAAGTCAAAACATATGATATAAAAGATGACAAAAAGAATAAAATAAGTGAAATAAACTTATAAGGGTTTGATTCACATTCAGTTCACCAGAATGTATGTAATTAGAATTGCATGGTGTACATGAATCAATGATAGATTGAATAAGATAGATCACACCTACACTTTTTATTAGGGCACAAACTTGTTAAGTAGGAGCATGACCAATAGGAGGATTTGTTAGACTTGATTAGGGTTTTACTTGTATCATCTATCACAACACATCATGCTAGGTAGGGTTCCAAAGCCTACAGTCTAACACAATCACACAACAACCCTAAAAGAGTCCTATGGTTTCTATATTCACTGATGATAATAAACAATAAAGTAAACTAATCTAATAAAAATGAAAGTAAACTAATCTAGTGCTCACCAAAGATTGTGGCACAAAGTAAGGGGCTAGATGCAAAATAATCAAATACATGTATAGGGAACTTTAAATAAAGTATGAGTAACACCCTAATGATTTGAATATGAGGAGTAATATTTTTCAAGCCAAAAATTATGCTAAATCTATCTAATAAAAGAGAGGAGAACAAAGTTAGAATATACTTACCTAAATGTGAACCCATTATGACTTAATCTCTCCCTTAGCCAATGGGGATTCTCAAAAGGTTATTGTGGTTCATAAGGATGACTTTGTTAGTCCAAATCATCTAAGACCTATCCACAAGACTAAGATTCTCTAAATAAGAAACCTAAGCTAAGACCCCTCAAGTAGAATGGTGGAAGAATAGATTGTGAAGAAGCATGAGTGAATAATAACTCTTGATTAACTTCATATGGAAATGACCAAAATGACCTTGTATATATAGGATTATCTGACTCAAAAATCACTCAAACATGTAAGATGTGCTAGGTTGATTGATTCTACCTAGCACATTATCAGGCTAATGCCTAAAGTTTGTGCTAGGTCGATGAGATGGAAACTAGGCCTAAAGAGCTAAAGTGACCCCAGACTGTGCTAGGTCGACCAAGTTGACCTAGCTTACTGAATATGTAAAAAGGGTACTAAGTAAGGGAAAGAAGGATAGAAAGAGGAAAATACTAGATAAATGTGCAAGGAAGGAAACATAGCTTAGGGAAAGGTTTTATGAGCTAAATGGATAGAGAATAATATGGCAATAAGGGACAACAATCATGTGAAGCACCAAAGGCATGCCCACCCCTTTCTTGGTGCACCCCTTAAGGTATGCACTCAAAGAGATTGAGTCATGTTAGGTCCTTTCAAGATGTAAATCATCATTAATCAATTTAATTATGAAAATATTATGTGTATACACACCTAAGCTTACATCATATGATGGAAAAGGTGACCCAGAGCATCATCTCAAAGATTTTCATATAGCATGCTTGAATTATGTGTCCAATGATTAGCTTCTTACAAATTTATTTCCTTGTAGTCTCAAGGATTATACCATATAATGATTATCTGATTTACCAAATCAATGTATCATGGAATTCAATCCTTTAGCTGACAAGTTTATATAACACTTATCTATCAACATCAGTGATAAGATATCATATGCACAAGTGGCATAGTTAAAATAAAAATTGAATGAGTCTATTACAAATTATGTCTTCTAATACATGAAAATATTAGCCAAATTGACTAGCCCCATTGTAGATAGAGAGATTTAGGAATATTTAAACAAATTTCCTTGCCAGCATTACATGAAGCTATCTTGTTTAATAATTTGTATACATTTACCAATCTATGCCACATAATCAAGGAAAGAGAGGTTAAGCTCTTATCAATGGATAAACTTAAGTATCAAAATGGATCATAATAAATTACTAAGAGTTAAAAAAAAACTCCATATAAGGTAATGGACATTAAGAACAAAAGTGATCAAAATACCATAGCCAACCTAGCTTCTCAGCCATCTCTTAGATTGGTTTTATTACATGAAGCTATCTTGTTTAATAATTTTTATACATTTACCAATCTATGCCACATAATCAAGGAAAGAGAGGTTAAGCTCTTATAAATGGATAAACTTAAGTATAAAAATGGATCATAATAAATTACTAAGAGTTAAAAAAAAACCTCCATATAAGGTAATGGACATTAAGAACAAAAGTGATCAAAATACCATAGCCAACATAGCTTCTTAGCCATCTCTTAGATTGGTTTTATCTACTCCTCATCACAGAGTCTTCACTAACCTTTTAGAGTCACCAACTCAAGTTTTATAGTAGATCTTGGAATGCAATGGCATATCTATCCCTCCAATTAAAGAGGTTTATATGACATGACTTCTTCTAAATAACTATGATTCTAATGCATTCTAAGATTATCACAAGGCACTAGGCCATAATAAATAAATGCATAAGTCTAAAGCATAAGATACAATATATAATTGAGTCTAATATTATTGATGTGGGCACACTCACAAAGGCACCAAAACCATAAAAAATAGAGGCTAAGGTATTAAATATATTATCAAATCCATTCCCAAATGACACAATAAATGATGCAAGGGGCACATCAGGTGTTCACTATACATATTAGGTACATCTACCACCAAAATCATATCATATAGTTAGAGAGGAGGTACATCCATCACATAACATCATTGGCATGTATCATACTATAGTGCCACCTAGACCACTCATCACATTCTTAGAGTAAGATATTGTGGATGATGATAGAGATTTACTTGCACTCATAATATAATGATACATAGATCATCATCCTATCTATAGTGTTATGATTGACAATGGGTAAATCATTATCATGTGCACTATGACACTCTTCAAACATTTGGGCTACACATAGTGGGATATATTCCCCATAGATATAGTCATTAGTGGTTTCATTGGTCATATTCATAGCTCTATTAGGGAAATTATGCTTCCATTACAAGTTGGTCCAGCACACATAGCCACTTAGTTCCTATTAGTACCTACTGTGGTGTATTCGATATATTATTGGGTAAGCCATGGTTATAGTATCTCTAATCCATCCCATCTATAATACACCAATGCCTAAAGTACATACATGCAAATTAGGTGGTTAAAGTTGAGGGTTTCCCATATGAGTATTCTCTGTATGTAATTAGAAATGCATCATGTCCATAAATCAATCCTAACTCATAGAAGATAGATCATACCATACACTTTTGATTGGGGATACATTTGTTAAGAGGGATCATGACCAATATGGGGATCTATCAGACTCTATTACGGGATCTATTACCATAATACACCATGTTAAGGAGGGTTACAAAGCCTCCAATCTAACACAATCATGCAATAACCCTAAGGGGATCTTGAGTTTTGATATTTCACCTATACTAATAACAAGTAAAGTAAATCTAATCCAGTGCTCACCAAAGCTTGTGGCACAACATGAGGGGTTAATAAATGATAAAAATATGTATAGGAGAATCTCAATTAAGCTAAGTATGAGTAAGACCCTAATACATGGAATATGAAGAGTAATATTATTCAAATCCAATACTTATGTTACTTTTATATACTAAAAAGAGGAGAAAAGTTAGAGAATACTTATCTAAATATGAACCCACCGAGACTCAATATCTCCCTTGGCCATTGGGGCTTTGAAAGAGGTTTTTTTGGTTTTTAAAAGTCACTAAAAATTGCCAAAGTATAAAAGACTTATCCATAATACTAGATTCTCCAAGTAGAAACCCTAAGCTAAGACACCTCAATAATAATGGTGAAAGAGCAAATTGTAAATAAGTGCAAGTGAATCTTGATTACATATTGAAATAATGATAAAATGATCTTATATTTATAGGTAGATTTGATCCTAAACCCTTCCAAAAATCCTAGCCAATAGGGTTTACCCAATCAACCTAGCATAATTTTGGACAATTATTCACTAGGTCATGAGCTAGGTTGGCCAAAGGCCAAACTAGTTCCTAAGTGAAAATCACCCAAAACTATACAGGTTCGACCCAGTCTACCTAGCACAACCAATTGACAAAAGGAATTGAAGGTGAGGAAAAGAAGGATGGAAAGTGGAAAAGACTAGAAGAGTATGTAAAAGAGGATTAATATCGTAGGGAATGGTTTTCAAGAGCTGGTTGGATTGGTAGTAAGTGGTAATAAAGGACAACAATCCTATCAAGCACCAACAGTCTACCCACACCTTCCCTAATACACCCTTTAAGGAATGCACTTAAAGATATTGAGTCATGATGGGTTCTTATAAGATGTAAAGCATTCGTATTTGATAAAATTTGAAAATATTATATGTATACATATGCCCCACTCAAAGCTCATCGTGTGTCACTAAGGTGCAATAGGGGATGGTGATTCAAGAAAGAACATAAGAACACATAACATTGATGTTAAAAAAACTATAGTATTTGAAATCATAAAATAACTGAAAGTAAATTATTGAAATGGAAATGACTAAAAATTAAATGTGATGCATACACTGACTTACCTTTATCACTAGATGGTTGTCTATTATGTTTATTATTTTTGATTGTGTAGGGTATAGAGAATGCTTTATACAAACCCAATAATACAAAACTAAAGAGAAAAAATAAACAAACATAAGAAATCCAAGATAATTGGTGCTATGAGGATGGGACATTCTTGTAAATTTGGCAAGCTAGGGTGATAAGTGTTATGTTAGACCAATTGACCAAGTCAAAATAATCAAAACTAAAAACCATGAATGTTACTTGATTTTCACTTTTACATTGGTAATAACCATTGACTTGGTGCAAAATAAGCTAAGAATCACCTAAATCATGTAGGTATTGAAAGTATAAATCAAGAGAAGCTCTCATGCCTAAGAGTAGAGCTTCATATTTGGCCATATTATTGGTGACATCAAAGGTGAAGTAAAAATCTAAAGGAATGTTTTTGCAAAGATGAATTTTGAGAATGCAACCCATCCCAACTCCTTGAATTCATTTATCACCATCAAAGTGAAGGGTCCAAGTATCTTCATGTGAGTCTACATTAATTTTAGGAATCTCTTCGATAACTACTTTAGGTTTAATATTATTAGAGGAATTATAGGAGTCATCAAGATTGTTTGCTTCAAGATCAGTGATAAAGTTATGAAAATAATATTTAAGGGAAATAACTTTATTATGACCTTTAATATAAAGGATATTATCATTTGGAAAACTATCTTGAAGGGGATTGGTAGCTAACATAGGAGTTATGACAAGTTGGTCAACTATGACTTGTCCTTTGACAACTTTTTGAGTTACAATGTGGAGATAAAATTACATAAGACCATCCATTTGTCAATTCTATCTCTAGGAAGAAAGGCTGTGGAGAAGACGTGATGAAGGTGGTTGGAATGAATGATGACATAAGTAGTATGGTAAAGCATGTAGTGTCATATATTTTTATCTACAAAATAAATAGCAAGGAAATCATGTTAGACTTTAGTATAAGTGTTTTGTAATTGACGAAGCCTCAGGTAATGTAAAAAATGACATACTCTCTTCTAGTATCATCTTGTTGGGAAATCATTGCCCTAACTGATATAAGTGTGGAAGAAGTATATAGAATCAAGGGTCGATCATTAGTAGGAGGATGAAGTGTGGGTGGGTGAAGCAATGACTCTTCCATGTTATCAAAGGATTTTTGACATGGGTCCATCCATTCTAGAGTATTATTTTTCTTAAGAAGATAATTGATGGAGTGGATTTGATAGACCATTTTAGGGATGAATCATCTAATTACCCCAAGTTTTCCTAAGTATGAATATTGAGAATGGAACAAGGAATAGGCATGTTAATGATAGCACTAATATTAGCAGGGTCAACATCAATGCCATATAGAGAGACAAATAATCCTAAAAAATTTCTAATGTGACACCAAAGACACATTTTTAAGGATTTATTTTAACTTGATATTTGAGAAAATAGTTAAATATGATATCAAGATCTCATCTTAACCTAATATTATCCACAAAATTATTAAAACCTATCGTGAAAGATGTGAGTCATCACTTATTTGTAAGTGGATCTATCATTTTTGAGATAGAAAGTCATTTTGACATAGCAATAGGTTCCCCATTATATGGTGAAAGTGGTCTTATATTGGTCCTTAGGGATAATGTGAATTTGATTATAGCTCGAGAAGACATCCATAAGAGATGACATTTCATAACTAGTTATGGAATCAATGATGGCATCTATTGAAGGTAAAGGGAAGTTATCATTGAGACAAATGAGGTTAAGATTGTGAAAATCAATACAAATGAGAATTACCATAGTGACCTTTTTTTGAATGGGCACTATGTAAGAAACCCATTCAGAATAGTCCACTAGTTTGATAAATTTAGCGTCGAGTAATTTGATGATTTCCTTATGACATAAGTTGGAAACCTACACACAAGTTTGGCATCAAGATAAGTAATGATGTTATGTACCACAATTCTAGGGTCAATATCATGCATGTGTTTATAGGACCAAGAAAAAACCTCATGATATTTATCAAATAATAAGTTAAAATTATCACGTTTAGTAGGTGAGGGTTTATGATAAACTATAATTGGTTGAGGGTAAGATGGAGTACCATATTCAATGTGAATGATTTATTTGATAAGCATGGAATTACCATCTTGGAAATGGTATGGTGTATTGGATAAGGAAGATATTAGATTATTTTAGGATCAATTCTAGCAACAAAGTTGTTGAAACAAGGGGTTTTGGTTTCAAAATTCCCAAGTTTATGATGTTGCCAAGGAAGTTGAGGTTCTCAAGCATGAAGTAGTTCAAGAATAGATTCATCACTAGGAAAGGTAGGAAGAAGACCATAATACTCAACATCTAATTTGAGATATATAATTTGATTACCATGTTGATCATACTTCACATGTATTTGATGGACATCAGTTACATTGTTATCTAGTGCAATCTCAGTAGTAGGAGAAGTACATGGATCAGAAGGGATTGGAGTGTTGTTGGCTTTGATGATGGGAGAAGGATTAGAAGAAATGATTAAATCAATAGGTGGTAAAGGAGATGTTGGAATTTTTAGAGATTTAGAAGGTATAATTTACTTTACCACCCAAGGAGTATCAATAAGAGGAGAATTGATAGGAGGTAGATGAACCTCAGGATCTAAGTCACGATCCATAGAAATGGTATGGAAATCCTGATTAAAATCATGAATTTGAGCTAAGGTTTTTTGATAATTATATAAATATAAGTCTTGATATTTAGATTGGGTCATTATGTAATTATCATCATATGTTGGATAAATTATACATGATTAAGAGTTAGGGAAGTTTTAAAAGGTTAAATCCCAATATTATTGAATGTATGAGGAGATAAGATGAGAGGATCTTGAAATAATTTGGCCACTCTAAATTCATTGCAATTAAATGCATCTTTGGGTAAATAAGGATCCTAAGCATTTCATGGAGGGGGTAAATCAATAATCTCAACAATAATAGGAATAATATGGTCCCTAGGTAATAAAATTTGAGGAAGCCAGTGTAAAATGTATGGAGGTATCTTGGTGGTATTACAAGTTTGTCGTAATTCACTAGGTTCATCATCATTAGAATCCACAACAGTGACTTATAAATTAGGATTGATGTTGATAGACTTACATAAAGAAACACTATTGATATTAATAATGGTAGGAATATGATACTAAGATTTGAGATTAAGGAGTTGAATACTTCATGCTTGTATTATTTCCCATTGTGTAAAAATTTAATGCACTGGTTGTTAGAGGTAGCAATGGTCATCATTTTATGATTCTAAGGGTGAGCAAGGAGAATATTATAAGATAAAGGTAAGTCAAGGACCATAATCTTAGTTTGAACAATCTTAGGTCTGATGGTTAATGGAATCCAAATATAATCAAGTGCCTTTTAATTTGTTTTATCAAAACCAAGACAAGTAAGGTGGGTTTGCTTTATATGATGCTTATTATAACTAAGTTGTTAGATAAGCCATAAATATGTCACATTAATACCAGAGCCTTCATTAACTATAAATTAATGAATAAGGGTAATATTAATGGCTATTTTAATAAAGAGTGGTGGATCATCAGGACAAAAAATAATTTCATCAATGATCATGTCCTCTTTAATAAATTCAATAGAAGGCTTAGAAGAAGGACATAGTTTCAATGGTATTGACATTGGTAGGTTGAGATTCAATAGAAGGTGGTTTTTCATCTATATAAGATGGATCTTTAGTTTCTTGGAGTTGTTGCATAAGTAACTTGTGATGATAGGGTGAATTATGAACCAACTCTATAAGTGGAATCTTACAAAGCATAGGGTTGAAATCTTCAAGAAATTTCCAATGATATAAAGAAGAAGAATTAGCATGAGGTTTAGGAGGTAAAGTATATTTTAAAGGAATAGATATAGTTGGAGGTTCAAAAGGAGGAAGTGGTTCCTCATGGGCTTCTAAAGCTAGATTATTAGTTGTTGTATCTTTGAGAAGTTAGTCTTCTAAATATGGTTTCTTAGGTTTGGTAATAGGGTCTTTGTGAGCTGGCTTGTGATGATAATTGACCTTGGTAGTGTTAACATATTGATAACTATTATAATATTGATCATAATCAGCATCAATGGCATAAACATCTTTGGTATTTGGTTGACTATTTGAAAGATATTTTTGGTTATTTAAAGTATAAACTTTAGAAACCTATCATTTTTAGAAGTAGTGGTGTACTCTTGATGACAAAGGTTGATCATGGATTTATGATTAAATGAACCACCAAGAATATAAGAGATAAAAAATTTAGTGAGCCCTCTACAATATTCATGAGAATGAATAATGTTAGCATGGAGCCAACAAAATTGATTAGGGTCATACAACTTATGAGGATTATTAAGATAGGTGAAAGGTTTATAGGGCGGTAATAGTTGTTTCATTTATTACACATGAAGTGGTGTGTGAGAAGATGAAGGGATAAAATATTTGGAAAATTTAGGTTTGGTTTGTAGAGTATTACTATCAATAGCATTGGTATATATTTGAAAATATCCTTTTAAAATTTTAGGATTAGGTTTGAATTGCTTCATGACAAAGTCTTGACATTTAGCTTGGTCAAGAGATTCATTAAGTGTTTGGGGAGAAAAAGTTTGAACCTTATATTAAAGAGAAGGATTTAAATAAATTATAAATATCTTGAATAAATTATCATTAGTCATGTTATGGTCAGCTTTGTGGGCCAATGATTTCCATTGATAAATTCATGAGTTGATTTAATGGGAGATTACTTAGCATTGATGAAGTCACTAAGATAATTTTTAGGAAGATCATTATGTTAAAATTCTTTAACTAAGGGATTAATCAAATCTTCAAGTTGCCAAATATAATTTTGGGGTGATTTGTTGTATAATTATAATACATCATCAGTAAATATTTTAAGAGTTTAGTTGTGATGAAGGTGTTAGTTTGGATCCACTCTTTGTAAGGGTTTCTAAAGGCTTTAAGAAATGAGGCAGAGTCTTTAGTCCATCATATTTGATAGTTGTAAATATGTTACCAGTATCAATGGACATAATTAATGGAGTTAAAGGCTCATTTATAATATTCAAAAGCATCTTGTTATTCATTATGGATTGAGGAATAACATTACCAGACGCATCTGTAAGAGGTGGAAGAATAAAATTGGGATTAGCTTGAGGATGAATAGTCAGAGGTCGATTAGCCATATTAATAAAATGATGTCGAAGTTTCATTATTTGGTTGGTATTAGAGTTTTGCATTATAATCATTTGTTGGGTAACTTGGGAAAGAAGTTGAGTTGTATCAGGAAGTGGGTTGGTGTTGGTAGGAGTACTACCTGAATTGGTATTAGGGGGAGGGTTATTAAAATATGGATTATTAGTGATATTATTGATTAAACTTATGTAAATTTATCCCATATTGGTTTTAAGGATTTGAAGATGAGAAGCATATTAGTAAGTATATAAGGGATCAGACCCATCAACTTCATCTTGAGGTGTGATTTTCACCATGTTACAGGTCATAGATGAAGGACGGGAAGAGGTGACCCAAGAGTGATGGTGCTCTTGGGAGGGAAAGAGAGGGATAAATGAACATCCCATATAGTATCTAAATGGATTCAATATATCCAAGAATATTTTGATAGGATATTTCATGATGACTTGAGAGAAATGAAAAGAATCTTAAGAATGATAAATAAGGAAGGCAAAAAACTATATAGACTCGACTAGGTCGACCTAGCATAGAGAATAGGGTCTAAAAAAATTTATAAAGTTGACTGGGTTGACCTAGCATAGTAGACAAGTATTGAAAAAGTATACAGGGTCAAATGGGTCAACTTAGCATAGCAGACAAGGAAAAATAGATAGTTTGTAAGAGACTGTGTCAATAGAAATGACTATATACTAAAACAAGAAAGAATTTTTGCAAGTGTTTTCAAAATAAAGAACTAAAGGGAAACACACAATAAATTGGATTAATTAGGTTGATCCAATTAAGGAACATAGCATAAAACCTTGCACTAACATTAGCTAATTTATGTTTTTACAACACAACACACAATTGAGTAATGAGCAAACAATCAACTTGGAAAGTAAAAGATAACTAAGTGGTCAACCTAAATGTTATTAGATTATTATAATATAATTTTAGATGTGATATGAGGTTGGCTTTAATGAAGGAACTAAAAATCAATCTAAGGATAGTTTTAGGATGTTTGAGTTGAAAGGGATCTGTATTGCCAATGGTACAAGCTTGGTATTAGGGCCTACTCTTTCACTTCTCACACCATAACAATAATGGTGCTAGGTGCTTATCCAAAATATACCATTAACCATGTGTTTATATTTGGCTAGAAAACCAAGTCAGCTTCCCCCTTGGTGATGAAATCTAAGTAGGTAAGCCTTGGGTAGATAATTGTTAAAATTCATTTTAAGATTTTGTGATTTGGTAGTGTGTGCATAAAAGAGATAATAGTAAAACTAAATGGCATATTTAAAAGCCACCTAATTAGACTATGTGATCTATTCTAAGCATGTAAGCAATAAGAAATGAAAGTATACACATATTACTAGCATATAAGGACTAATTCCAAATTTGAAATGTAGTAAAATATCGATTCAATCAATAGTTTATGTAGAGAATATAGAACAAGGTCACCTTTGTAATACAAAAGCAAAAAATTTGAAAGTGAAATATTTCAATAAATTTGATCTAGTTTTCTAAACTACACATAAAATACAAAACTATGTCAATAGGGTCAACCTAGTTAACTTTACATGGCAAGTTTTAAAGACTAAAAACTATGAAAAATAGAACTATAAGGAAAGAGAGATAAAGATATAAAGGAACCTTGGTGGGTTAGAGGATGAAAATAAGTGATATTGTTGTTAAATAACCTTGATAAATGCTTGCAAATCTTGCTAACTATGTCAACTGGGTCAACCTAACTTTATAAAACCATGTTGCTTAGTGCTTTAAATGTACAAGGTCAATTGGGTTGGCCTAGCAATCTAAATCTAAATTTTGAAAGTGTATAAGTTGACTAAGTCAACCTAGTAGTCTAAATTGGAATTCTAGAAAACCTACACAAATTAAATAGAGTCATTTTGATGTGACTGTGTGTTAAACTCATGCATAAAATTTAGTACTATGTTAATATAGTCAACCCAGCATCACAAATATATGATAATAAAAATAATAATAGTAAATGAAATAAGTGAAATAAATCCTAAAAGAGTTAGATTCATGTCAGATTCACCAAAATTTATGCAATCAAAAATGCATCATGTCTATAAATCAATCCTAACTCAAAGAAGATAGATCATACCATACACTTGTGAATGGGGATACATTTGTTAAGTGGGAGCATGACCAATATGGGGATATTCTAGACCTTATGAGGGGATCTCTTACCATAATACACCATGTTAAGGAGGGTTATAAATACTTTAGTCTAACATAATCACATAATAACCTTTAGGGGTTCTTGAGTTTTAATATTTCACCTATACTAATAAAAATTAGTAAATATAATCTAGTGATCACCAAATCTTGTGACACAACACGAGGGGTTAGTAACCAATCAAAACATGTATAAGAGCATCTCAATTAATCTAAGTATTATTAAAACCCTAATACATGGAATATAAAGATTAATATTATTCAAAGCCAATACTTATGCTACTTCTATCTACTAAAGAGAGGAACAAAGTTAGAGAATACTTACCTAAATTTGAAACCATCGAGACTCAATCTCTCCCTTGGGGAATGGGCCTCATAAGAGGTTATTATGGTTTATAACAATCACTAAGAAAGACCAAATAATATAAGACTTATCCACAATACTATATTCTCCAAGTATAAACCCTAATCTAAGACTCCTCAAGTAGAATGGTGGAAGAGTATATTGTAAAAAAGCATGAGAGAATAATAAATCTTCATTACATATTGAAATAATGAAAAAATCATCTTGTATTTATAAGTATATTTGACCCTGTAACCTTCCAAAAATCCTAACTAATAGGGTCAACCTTGTTGACCTATCACAATTTCATATAATTATTCACTAGGTCACAAGCTAGGTCGGTTAAAGGCCAAACTAGTTCCTAAGTGAAAATCTCCCAAAACTATATAGGGTCAACCCAGTCGACCTAGCATAGACAAGTGACAAAAGGGACATAAGGTAAGTAAAATAAGGATGAAAAGTGTAAAATAATAGAGGAGTATGAAAAAAGGAGTAATAGCTTATGGAATGGTTTTCAGGATATGGTTGGATTGGTAGTAAGTGACAATAGTCCTGTGAAGCACTAATGATCTACCCACCCCTTTTTTAGTATACCCTTTAAGGCATGAACTTAGAGAAATTAAGTCTTGATGGGTTCCTATAAGATGTAAAGTGTGAATATTTGATAAAATTTAAAAACATTATGTGTATACATTCTCTACCCATCCCATAGATAGTTCTAATGCAGTTACCAATTATAGTTCCAACACTATTACTAGTTATTGCATGGTTATAAATTAGATACGAGAGTATAAATCCTATACATACATCACATATTCTATTAGAGCCACTAGTGTAGGCAAGGTATATTCCTATGATATTGACACATACTTATACTCTCCCATGGAGACCATTATTAGAGAGACCCCTATGTCAAAGATATGTCATAGATTCTAAGGGACCTTCCTCTACTTAGTTTATTCCAAGATTAATATTACTAAGTTATAAGGGTTCTAATCATAGGGTGCCTATGTCTCCTAAAACTTGTTCTTCTACCAAATGGGTTCTTAAGACCTCTATAGTTTATAGGGCATCATAGTCAACACCACAGATTCATAACATCACTACACATGCAAATTCAAACACAAATTACTCTACATAGTAGACTATGGGATCATAGTTTCCCTTTCACATATCACACATGATCATAGTTCCCTTATTTGACATAGGTTAGGTGAAAGTGAGTCTCCCATGAGACTCATTAGTTAGTATGGTTTTGACTTATTGTACATACTTCCTTCTCTCTCACTCCTTGTACATAGCTTATATCTAGAGAATATAAAAATAATATAACATTTCAAAACACAAAAAAATTCAAATATTACTTAGAAAACAAAAAAATTATAGATTAAATGCATTGATATGTTTACATTTCTACTACTTTCTAGACATTACATATGTTAGCTATCTTAGTATAGTCGGTTTTATCATATATATATATATATATATATATATATATATGCTTCACTTTTTCTTCTCGAGTGATTTTAGATTACATATGGGACTCTGATCCATTATGATGATACATATTTATTATCATCTACCCACTAGGGGAATATACACTAATCCAAGTTTATTGATTTGATACATTCACCCACTCGAGGGCATCTCATACACAGTTTTTACTAACAGGTTCTCTTCTTACATTCTATACATTTTAGTTTACACACTAATATATCTTGATATCGATCATTTCTACTCATGCTTAGATTTTTTTACTGACTATCACTAATTAGACTCATCATATGTACATCCTATAATTTACATAGATTTGTACTACATTAAAACATACTTTCATCTCTAGCTTTGTTGGTTTAGAGTTGATTTTGTTTCATTTATTTCTTCTATTCGAGGGCATTTAAATATGCCATTATTTTTTGGCTCTACACCACTTCTATTCATGTATTCCTTGGACATGTTCCCATATCCCTTTTGTGTGTTTTACTAATTTTGTATGAAAATATTTAAACATGTCCTTATATGTATCTTGAAGCCAAATTTTTTGTTTCTTGTATATGTGGACATTTTAACATGTCATGTATGTCTTCTTTTCTCATATTTAGTGATATGTGCCCATGTCCCTTATATTTTAGCCTCTTGGTCTATTTTTTGCATGCCTCATGTGTTTTATATGTATTATTTCTTATATGTGTCATGTCTATGACACTTTTATTTTTTATTGGAATAAAATTACTGAGAGGGGAGTGAATCATATTCAAAACATTTCTCAATAATTTCACTTAAATAATCATGAACCATTCAAATAAACATATAAATATAGAAAGCATAAACTCCTATCCACATAAGTATGAAACACCAAAAGACATAATATATGTGGGAAAATTGAATGGTGAAAAAAAACCTAATGATATCTTAAAATGGACTACAATAATAAAGACAAATATCAAATTTATTGAATCACCCACTTCACATGGAGCACCAACCCAAAATAACTAAGCACCAACTCAGCTAGGCTTTAACAAGAACCAAATTACAAGGAGACACTAACCCATAGATGTCTCAACACTAACTCATCCACTTGATTTATTTTATCACCTTAATGACACCTTTTGTTTCAACAAACTTATGATGACCAACTCTTCATCTCTTCACACTCTTAGCCCTCTCAAACTTCCTTTTAGGTTTCTTCACTCAATTTGTTCTCTTCAAGAATACTTAGGTCATATGACCTTGATCTTCATACATATAACCTATATAAAATATTCATCACTAATCATTTACACTCATTTTATGGTCTACAAGACCTCTTTATACTCACCAATATGTTATTTTATTCATTTATTCTCTTCACACTCACATAGGCCTAAAATTACCTTGTATTTATACAAGTCTCTTGTTCATATCCTTCTTGTTTGTAAAAACACCCTTAACCTCTTATTTATTCCATATAATATATCTTAATACATCTCATAAAAATTAATCAAATGTTATTTGAGTCCCTTTAGGTTTGACATACCTCAATTAGGCATCATTGTAACTTTAGATCTCATGGAGACCTAATTCCATTAGGTCTAATTTAGGATACGTTACACTTTACCTTCTTTAGAACACTTTAAAAATCCACACACAAAATTAAAATATCATAAAAAATAAAATATACCTCTATTAATCTCATATAGGCTCCATAACATCTTTCAATTCCAATCACTACTTGAAGCACACCATTTGTATTGTTCATAATTAGGCATGTGCATACCTAGAAAGTCTAACTTGAACTACTAAAGATAAAATATAAATTGGAATTAAAAAATGGAAATAAATCATATATTAATAAAACTCATGACTTAGGTTCATCACAAACTTAATTATATACTTCAACTTAGGGTATATAGGCTGAAACTCTTCTCTCTGAAATGTTCATTTTAAACTGCCAACTAGCCTCAAAACACAATCATGGAAACTTGAAATTATAACACATAAAATAAAATAATAAATGAATTATAATACATGAAAAATATCATAAAAAATACTTATAACAACCTCCAAAAATTATATCATAAGTTATAATGGAAATTATTGGTCTTGCACGCCATTTTATTAACCTTCTTTCTCACAAACCTCACTCAGCCAATCAAGCCATGTTGGCTTAAAAAATTTCATGACTTTCACTAAATACTAAACCTTATAAAAATCATGGATATGACATAAAATTACCATATATAAACACTATGTACATTATATGCTTCAACTCAAGGCATAGAATCTCAAACTCATCACTATAACTTGCTTACTAGAACTGCTAGTTTACCTTAAAACATAGTCATGTTGACAATAACCTTCAAACACATACATGGTCATTTAAAAATACATTTAATTAATTTTTATGATATCATTATACCATTATTATATAAAAATATAATATGGTCAAATGGAAATATTAGTCTTGTAGACCAATCTCATGGCTTCATTGTACACAAACCTTACTGAACTAGACAAATTAACTTGTGAGAAAAATTTTGATATATAAAATGATCTCAAAAACTTATATCCAACATGAAAATGTTTTAAAATTATTTAAAAATTTATTCATTCACTTTTATTTATACATATTCCATTATTATATATAAATATAATATGGTCAAATGGAAATATTAGTCTTGTAGACCAATCTCATGGCCTCATTGTACACAAACCTTACTGAACTAGACAAATTAACTTGTGAGAAAAAATTTGATATATAAAATGATCTCAAAAACTTATATCCAACATGAAAATGTATTAAAATTATTTAAAAATTTATGCATTCACTTTTATTTATACATATTCCATGATAAGACATCCCTAATCATATTATCACTTCTACCTGGGTTTCTCACTATTTGCACCATTAGGCTTGTTAGCAACATGTTGTCTTGGATGAATGATTTAGAAAACTTGAGGGATGGAACTTACCTAGTAACCACAATGGAAATTAAATAAAATTATAAACCTTATCCATCTAATTATTTTCATAGTTTAACTTGGTTAACTCTGACTGCTATAGCAAATCTCTAAAAAATTAGTACTTTCTTGTAGGATATACTCACACAGAAACCAATCACACCTAGAAGTGATTGGGAGAGTCTAATATAACCTCCAATAACTTAACTATCTATAACAATCCATTTTGATCACTTTAGAACAACTTCTTTCATATTGGGTCACTATTAGTGTTCTTTGAGGGTTTAAACCATCTTTCACTGTTAGTAATCATTCATAAAATTTGAGATAGGACGCTTAAAAATATACCATTAATATTTTATGTTCCCATTCATAGGTTACACGTGCAAATTAACACTTGAAAGTCCTCGGGTTGAGAACCCTTCATTTCATGCACAAGAGAGACCTCAAAACCACTTTTCATGACTTATCTTGAAAATTGTGACCTCAAACCTTGTGAAAATGATTTAAATGACATATAATATCTATTTTAATTATAATATTATCTAAAACATCTTTAAAACTGATCATGACTCCTCATTAGGCCACACTCTCTCTCTTTACTCTCTAGACCTTGACCTACAAATAATATTAGGCCTTGAAACTAACCTTCATGAATCTTTCCATGTGTTACCCACCTCATTTACCCATTCACAAAACACCTCACATTTTTATACACATCCATACATCCTTCACATACCTTGACAATAGACCATTATACCTCATTCGGTCAGACAAGGTCTAGAGCTGGTTTAGGTATAGACTAGGTCTGAAGATCCTACCCCTATAAGATCACCATGAGACTCTCATGAGTGATCCAATGTCTCAAATATATGTTCAAGAAAATTTATATAGCCTCTTATGAATTTATACATCCATCTCATAAATCCACCATGCTCAAATTATCTCACTAGAACTTTATATGCTATGACTAGTGCCATGACTAGGCTTTTCAAGCACCTAAAACTTGACAACTAACCTTGACACACTCCTTGATTCTTATAAACCTTTAACACATGTATTACATTCTCATAAAACCTCTTTATTAAAATACTAATAATTATCAATCTAATTTGAATCATGACATTGATCTTGACATCAACCAACATAAGAATCATTAGGTTGCCTTCAAATTATATCTCAACAGAGAGACATTAGGTTTCCTTCAAATTATCTCAAAGAAAACTAACCATACATCTTCAAAAAATTCACCTTGACATCAATGAAATCAACCTTGACATCAATGGCATCAACCTTGACATCAATGATAACATTTCTCAACAAACTCCCCCTTTTACATTGATGGCAAAACTTTCTTCAAATTTCTCCCAATCTGGTCAATCTCCCTTATTGAACTTTATCCCCCTTTAAAATTAATGATAAATGGTCATACATACTATAACTTATATAACCACATATTCTTTCAAAAAAAACTCAACACACATAATTTGAAGCATTACAAGAACATGATCCCCCTTACTCCATGCATACCTCCTTCAAATGAACTTAGATTATAAGGCCACTTCTTAACACAGATCAAGTTCAGTTAATAACCTGAATACCTCCCTCTTAAACCAAGCCTCCACCATGCTTATACTAACTAAATAGTGTCTCCATGAAGCCTAATAGAGTCACCCCTTTCTATATAGTACTAAAACAACACACACTTTTGAGATTCCTAGATCTATATGCTCTCATTAGACTAAATATCCTTCAGTGTCCTTTTAGGATTGATTGGAATTATAGGCTTGACCACTTCATCATCCATTTGATCATCAATATGAGATGATAATAGACATTCCTAACTTTATTTCCATCTGAAGTATGATACCATAGCAAATAGTCCATTTGAGCTTATAGATTGATCGTGACTTACTTTTATTGTCTTTGGTTTCCATACATTCATTTGCCTTCCCTTTTACACTCTAGGATCGTCAAACTCTTGTTTTGATTTGATGACCTTCTTACTCTATTAGGGTAGAATCTTGAAATGTGTCACATACTATGACAATTATAGTAAACAACCTTATACATACCTCTTGATTGATTATTACTTTCATAATCCCATGTGTATTCATTTTTAGAGGGTATTATATAGTCTCTTTCTCTATGACCAAATTAATTGCATGTATAATAGTAACCATTTAATGAATTAGCATACCATATTTCATTAATTTGTTTAATTGGTATTTTCATGTTGATCTTTCTTGTCTTCATTGGCCTTCTCCTTAACATGAGTTACCTCTTTTTGGTCTTATTTTAAACTAAGACCAATTTTATCACTTGCAGACTTTTGACTACTCAAGATGTCATCTAGAGCCTCAATGATCTTTTCAAACCTCTCATATGTCTTCATCTTGCTATATTCTTGATCCAACTTAGATTTTAAGTGTTCCACTTTAGTTTCATACCTAGTGCATTCTTCTTCTTTATCCTTTAAGCTTACAGTGACTATCTAAATTTTTGCTTCAATCTGATTGATGATCTCATTAAACTCATTGGATGTGTTACTCAATCTCTCCTCAAAAAAACCAATATTCTCTTTATATTTCTTAACAAATGATCTTATTTTTTTATTCTTCTTTCTTTAGAACTTCAAATCCTCTAGATCACTCACCAATTTTACCTCAAGGTTCATTTCAAATTCTTCTTCATCTGATTCTTCATAAAATAAAAGGCCTTTCCTATTTGAGAAACCCTCATTTTCTATTTATACATACATGAATATGGTTTCATTATTGTCATGTTCATGTTCATAACTATCATCATCACTATCAGATGTGCTTGTGTCACTTACATCAAATGAGTTATCTTCTTTGGTGTAGAAACTTCTCTTGTTCTTTAATGATACTTTCCTACCTTCATACTTCTTAAACTCATTGTTTTTGTCAGGCTTATAGGCCTTATCATCTCCATGATGTTTGTTGGGTGAATATTTTGTCACTAGCTAACTGATGGGAAAAATATGTTGTTTCAACCACAGCATAAGGAGATTGATTGGCCAAATGTGTAGGTTTACCACATCAAAAGGGGACAAATCTCTCCTCTCATCAAGGGGAGGTTCCCTATAACTATGAGGTACTATATACTATATATATAAGCTAAAAATAACACTCAGGGGTAGGACAATGACATCCATCTCTCTTTTTTCAAAGATGATATTCACAGACATAGGAGAATTTTGGTGAAAACACTGAAGGCACTTCTCTTCTTTTAGAAGTGGTCTGCAGCAAATAGTAGGAATTCTTTCTGGTAGTGATAAGTAAATGTAACAGGGTGCAATAACCAATAGAATGAAGTTTAGCACAAAGTCTCCACCTCAACTGCCAAAGAGTGAAATATATGAAGGACAATGGGGGCACAAAGTCATCCCAAGATCTTTTACACAGAAATAGAAAAATAAACACACTAAAGACAATTGTGGTAGACAAAGTCTCTCCACATTCAGCTTCAAGACACCTTCCTGATTACTTCCACTAGTTCTACTTGCTAAATTAAATGGACAAGAATGCTTCTAGCAAATAGACATAAGAATAATTTCTTAAATAACATAATCTATTCCAGCACAAAGTTTGAAAGGTCACTTGTTTTCTCATTCAAATAAAGAAATATGATTAACAATTTGAGCTCAAAGTCTCAATAAATGCCTTTCAATTTGGGTAGAGTTTTGCTTCTATAACAAAGAGATCTCTTTTACATAAAATAAGAGATTACAATATATAGTATCTAAGAAAGACTTGGTGCTTTGTTTCACAAAATGGCCCATGGTGCATTCAATGCCTTGAATGCATTTTTAGTTCTATCAAGAGGCCATGTTGGAACAGGGCATCAGCCTTAACTTTGGTGTGTTAATTCTTCTCAAATGTCTCCTCCAAAGTATGGGATGCCTGGTCCTCTTCTTGATATTTATATAGCTATCCACTCACTTTTATTCAAAGGGAGAAAATTAGGCTACACCTTTGAATGTTTACATGCTCAGATGTCTACTTGGTTGACTGTTCCACCTACTAGAATAACTCCCCTATAGATATTTCAATATCCCCTATAGCTTTCCCTCTTTCCTATTACAATTTGAGCTCTCAGGCTATCTTCTTACCTTTAACAAGCTCTTTTAGCTTCTTTCTTCAGTTATTTGTTGAGTTTTGTCTTCAGGTTCTACTCCATATTTGAAAATAAATGGGCATTTCATTACCCTAAATTTGACATCCATGGGGACGTCATTGGTCACTTGGTCATCTGAACTACTTTGAAACTTGAACCTTTGAACCTTTGAGGTGCATCAATTTAATGGTTCAATGGTTTGGGTGGTCCTATCGGCTTCTTTGGTTCAATCACTTTCTTTCCTCTTCAATTGAACCATCTCTTCAAACTTGTGAAATTCTTTGAACCTTTGAACCTTTGAACTTTGAACCATTTTGGTTCAAAGTTCAATAGTTCATTCTCTTTCTCTGAAACCTTTGGTCCTTCAAAGTTTTTAGATCCTTTTCTTTTCTATTGAACTCGTTGAACCTTTAAACTTTAAAATATTTTGGTTCAAGGTTCAATGGTTAAATGGTTCATTCTTTATTCTTTGAATCCTTTGTTCTTCTAAGTCTTTCAAACTTTATTAAACTCGTTGAACCTTTGAACTTGCTGAAGCACTTAACTCTTTAAGTCTACTAATGTCATTGAACCTTTGAACCTTTGGAGGTGGGGTTCAATGGTTCAATGGTTTAATGGTTCAATCTTTTGTTTGAAGCCCATCGACAAGTCTTTTGATTGAACTTCAGTGTTGAACCAACCTTGAAATGCCTAAGTATTGGGAACTTGTTTCTTTGTGAGAGCTCACCTATTGAAGTTGTTGAACCTATTGAACTTACAAGTCCCTTAGCTAAAAAATCTTGAATAATTGAAAAATTAGAGTGCTCAAAACATTTTTTGAGAAGAAAAGAGAGAATTTTGGCTTGCAAGACCAAAATAGTTGATATGTTGTCCCCAAAAATGAGTGACAAATTTTGGGAACAACTGCTAGCTCTAGTTGGGGAACTTCCATTGATTATAAAAATAATCAAAGGGAGTAGAATCCAGAATCTCCAGTGCCTTTAAGTATGCCATTGGGCTAAGGATTCATGCTACCCAAAAAGAAAGGCACCAAAAGGAAATGAAAATGAAAAACACAAAACAAGCTAAAGACTATACAAAAATTATACATATGTACAAGCTAATCTTATCTGATACTTCAATGATTGAAGTGCTTCAAATGTTGCCCACTATGAGGTAATGAATATGGCGTGTCATCTTGATACTTCAATAGGAAACTATTTTCACCATTGAACTAATGAATAGTAAATGGGCCTCTCCATAGGGAATCAAATTTCCCATGCATTCCCTTTAGTTTTCTTCTCTTGTCCCATAATAGAACTTGATCACCAATCTAGAAATCATGGGTTTTTGCTTTCTAGTTAAAGAGCTTCTTCACTAGACTTTGATGCGTAGTGATTCAGTCCACCACCATAGTTCACTGCTCATCTAGCTCAGTCAAGCACATGATCCTCTTATTGATGGAGCTTTCATATGTCTGATATTTGACCACCTTTGCCAATTTAAATGCTGGTAATTCTAGGGTGATTGGAATCTCTACATTGAGACCATACATAAGTTGGAAAGGTGACATACCTATTGCCCTCTTGGGCATAATTTTGTCTACCAATAAAGCATCAAACAATGCTTTATGCCAGGTTCGTTGGTTGTCATCTACCAGCTTTCTAATGATGGTCACCAGGTTTTTATTGCTCAATTCTGCTTAGCCATTTCCTTATAAAAAATAATCAGAAGAGTGGGAGAGAGTAATCCTATAATGAAAATAGAATTGAGTAATCTCATGGGAAGAGAAATAGGCTACAATATCTATCATAATCTTGGTTGGGACCCCAAACCTAGAAATGATGTTTTCTTTGAGGAAATTGCATACTACTTCTAAAGTTGCATGCTTGGCTGGAATAGCTTCCACTCATTTGGTGAAGTAATCTATGGCTGTGAGGACATAATCATGTCCATCACTTGAAGATAAGTTTATAGCACCTATGAAATTGATTCCCAATTGTTGAAATGGCTCTTTTATTACCACTGGCTTAAGAGGTAAAGCAGCTAACTTAGGTCTTCCAATGAATTTTTGGCATAGTTCCCATCTTTGTACCTATTTATATGCATCTTGAAATAGAGTAGGCTAGTAATACCTAGCTCACATAATCTTATCAGTAGTTACAGGCACAAAAAAATGTCCTCCATAGGCTAGATTATGGAAGGACTCTAAAATTTGGTTATGTTGCTCTTTATCCATGCAGTGAAGGAACACTCCATCGAGGTTCCTACTATACAAACCATTGTCCCACAGGACAAAATTGGTAGTTGTTAACTTAACAGTCTTCTTTTATTTATGAGATAGGTGAGAAAGACACTCACCATAAGTAAGGGAATGATCAATACTCGAATACCACTCATTCATGGTGGAGACAAAGAGGACTATTGGTGTGTCTTTAATTTTTGCTTTTTCATGCCTTGTTCCTTCTGGTATGTTATCAGTAATTAATTGAAAGAGACCCCTTCCCCACACAAGCTTCATTGGTTTGATAAAAATATTAAAATCTTAGATTTTAGCAACCCAATTTCCCCTTTTAGTTCCAAACTCCTATTGAGTTAATATGGATTTGACTGTGGTATCAGGAACCAGGTCAATAATGTGTGAATTCAAGATGTAAAAATAGAACTGCTTTACTGCTTTTACCACTACATAAGCATGCTTCTCTAGATTTGAATATTTCAATTCATGAGCTTTTAGAGGGAAGCTCATGAAGGATATGGGAGATTCCACACCTTCTTTGTTCTGTTGAACCAAAATTGTTGAAAGTGTGTGGCTGGAAGCATAACTGTACATTGTGAAATATTTGGTATAATCTGGACAAACTAGAATTGGGGCATGGGTGATAGCTATCTTGATGTCTTGATATGCTAATTTGCCTTCTTTAGTCCAACTGAAAGTGTCCCTTCCCTTCATCATGTCCACAATGTGGTGAGTCTTCTTGGCAAACTCAAGAATGAACCTTCGTAAAAAATTCACCTTTCTGAAGAAAGAGTAACTGTAGTCTTACTTGTGGGCAGAGTAAGTTCCTAGATGGATTTGACTCTTTCTAAGTCAATCTTTATGCCTTTTGAGGATATAATGTGCCTGAGAATTTTTCCTTATGTTACCCCAAAAATAGACTTCTTAGGATTTAGAGAAATGTCATTCTAGCAACATCATTCTAGCACTTGTTGCAAATGGCACACATAATCAAGATGATGCTTGGAAAAGACTATTAAATCATCAAGGTACACCATAATGAACTTACCCATTTCATCTTTGAAAGCAAGGTCCATTTCTTTCTGAAAAGTGGTGCCAACATTTATCAGGCCAAATGGCATTCTTTGATATGCAAAGGTGCCCCAAGGTGTGGTGAAGGCAGTCTTATGTTGGTCTGCTTCATCAACTTCCACTTGATTGTACCCTAAGAAATTGTCTAGCATTGATAACATTTCTAAACCAATCACCATCTGAAGAACTTGGTCCATGATGGGTAGAGGGTAATTATCCTTTAGGGAGGATTGATTCAAATTCCTAAAATCTATGCAGAGGTAAATTTTTCCATTCTTTTTTCTCATAGGAACTATGTTTGCAATCCATGTGGAATGATGGATTGGGAAAATTATTCTAGCGTTCAGCATTTTTTGTATTTCAAATAGAATAGTACCTGATATCTTTGGATTATACTACTGAGATTTCTACTTGTAAGGCATCGAATCACTCTTGAGAGGAATTTCATGGATAATTTCTTTAGGTCTAAGCAACTTTAGATCATCATAGGAGTACGCTAGAACATCTATGTAATGGTGAAGTAGGGTAGTAAATTTGAGCTTCTCCTCAAGAGTGCAGCACTTCCCAATGTTCACCATCTTGGGATTTTCCTTAGTACCTAAATTTATTTGATCAAACTCCTGGGAGGAGCTTAAATCCATTTATTGTTATTTGATGAAAATGTCATGCTTATCAAATAGTTTCTCAAGGGAAACCAGTCCTTTTGGGATTTTATTCCTTTTGAGTTACAGGAATTCTTCTCCTGAGTTCAAACTTATTTCCTAAGCTAATTTGCATTTCTAAGGCCCATTGCCTTCAAATTGAAGCTATTTAAAGCTATCTTTTTGTTCTAAAAAGGCAATGATTTGGTTGTTTCCATTAAATACTTGCCAATGATTGGCATTGTCAGGCACACTTAGTCAAAAGACCAATTTGATAGTGTACCTATCTCCCTTAAAATCTAGGTGAGGAATAAGAGTTGCAAAAATAGCTAATGCATCAGCTCGATCATTGAATTTCCTAGGTATTATAGAGATACTGAAAGCATCAAATCTTTCAATTTGATCCCAAATTAGATTGTGGTAATGACACAATATTCTATTCTTATTTTGATATAGGTTCCTTACTTGACAAATCACTAGCTCAACATTTCCTTTGGTATGAAGGAGTTTGACACCCCTATCTCGACTAGCCTTCAATCTGAGTAGTAGCAATTCATATTCAACAGTATTGTTGGTGTTGCTGAACTATAATTTATATGAAGAAGGAAAAATATCTCCTTGAGGAGATATTATAATGATCTTGGCTCTAGAGCTGATAGAAGAATAGCTACCATCAAATTCTAGTATCCATACATCACTGAAAACTGCTCCTTTCTTAGATTTTCCTTCATTCGGAGGGGAGGGTCCTTCTACACCCACACTGTGCTTTATTAATTCTTCTATTGTCTCATCTAAATCAATTTTTAGATTGTCATTTTTAGAAGTTCCATCAGCTAGGATAGGAACATCCTCTATAGTCAGGAAGTAATTACCCATGCTTGAAGACTCAAATAGAATTTGAGCTTCAGGTGCTGATGTTTGAGTGACAACATATTTTGCTTCCTTCTCAGAGATCAATCTCTATATGACACTTTTGACTGGGATCCTCACTTCAGATAGGTCCATGCTCAACTCACCACCAACATCTTTACAAATATTTCATCTAAGAAGATTGATGTAGGAGGCTAAGACGTCAACCACTAGGACTTTCATCTTAATTCTCTTATCCAAAAATACCACAAATGCAAATTGGGCATCCTTAGTTTGTCCCAGTAGTGGCACTTGCTTATTCTCCATGGAGAAACATCTCCCAAAGGTCTTGGTTAGTGTGAGTCCAAGAGATTCTACCACTTTGGTAGGCATGACATTGTCAGATGCACTTGAGTTTATGATACAATTATTCAGCTAGTGTTCATTTATCAATAGGGAGACATAAAATGGTTCTATCTTCTTAGGAGTAGTAGGAGGAGTAATGACAAGGTTATTCTAAGTGGATGTGGGAGTCACCTTTTGAACAATTGGTCCTATAAGGATAGTTTTATTCTTTACACATTGAACCAACTTATCCAACTGTTCAGGGTTGGATTACAAGAATTCAAATTCAGACATTTGAATTTTAATTTTCTTGACATGGTTGATTATATCAAATGTCTAAAATGAATTAAGAATAGGGGAATGCAATTCATCCTTCTAGTTTTTAGGGGGGGTACTAGTCTACAAATTTAAAGTTGAAGATGAAGGAATGATTAATGTACTTACCTTTTTAGCATTTACTGGGTCCTTTGATTGAAAAGGCAGAGTCGTTCCCCACTTAGGAATTGAAATTGTTGGTTAAGGTCACTCCTCTATTTTTTTATTATTAGCTTGTTGGGCTAACTAGTTCTGGGACTAGATGAATACAGCGTATGACCCATCAAATGCTTCACTTTTTCTTTTAAGTTCATCTTGGTAATTTAGGAAACTGATGTTGGACTTGCTAGATAATTCTTCTTCTCTCTGTGAAGAGATTAACATCATCTTCTTGGTTCAATTTAGGCTAGAGAGAGAAACCAAATTCTATTTCAAGATATCCAACTACTGAGTTGGTTGGTGCTACTTCAATGGCAAGCTTCCTCTATGAGGGAGGAAGACAATTTGGTTACCCTTGATTCTTGATAGTGTTTCCTTGGTATGACTGATTGGGGAATGTCTTCCTTGGTATATCTTGATACAAAGGAGGAGCAGACATCCCTTGTGCCATTTACTATCTAAGAGCTAGCAACTCATTTACTAGCTTTTGCACCATAAGATTAGTGGTACCTGTAAATGAATTCTTAGAAGATGAAGAAGATTTGCTTTTATTAGGATCTCTTCTTATCTTCCCTACCAAGATGAGATCATCTTCCACCTCAGTGGCCAAATCTTGAGCTGCAACAAGGTCTATGTGGCTAGCCTGTCTTAATAATAAACTCACTTTAGGTAGCTAAGAGTTGATGAAGAAGCATTTGAGATTCTCAGCTATTGGCTGAGAAATTATAGGAATCATATTCCTCAACTTGTCAAATTTGGCAATGAAATCCCTCATAGGTTCATGAGGCTCTTTCATTTGTGTGAGTTGGGCTAGCAGGCCATGCACATCTTTTATAGGCTTGAACTTGGCTTTGAATTTGGCTTTGAGGGTATTCTAGTCAATCACAATCTAGGCCTACAGATGATAGAACCAATTTGTAGTAGCACCTTGTAATGTTTCTACAAATAACCTGACTGCTACGTCCTCATACTCCATGCCTATCACACCACAAGCTATGCTGAAGGTTGTAATATGTTCATCAAGATGAACTCTCTCATCACCAAATAATTTAGGAAAATTCTTCCTTGAACTGCATGGTAACTCATGTAGAAGTAGAGTTAAATTGAGTGGGCCAAAAGAGTTACCCCATGGGCCTTAAACTACCATTATTTGACTACTGAAGGGAGGGATAACAAATGCTTGAGGGGTATGAATTGACAAAGCTCTACTAACAGCATAAATGGATGCTTTACCTAGTAATGGAGACCTGAATTTGGTAGGAGGAAAACTCTTGGTTCACTGAAGATGAGATGGTGAAGGAAACAAGTTAAAATCACTTTGTTGTACCAACTTGAATATAGGGTCAATAATATTTTTAGATCTCTAGCTTCTTTTATACCATGCATCTATGAGAGTGTAAAACTAAAATGGATAAGGATAGGGACTACTTCAATTTGAAGCTTGAGGCTTCAAACTGCACAAAACATTCCCCATTGGAGTCACCAAAAACTATTGAGTCAATATTTTGTCACCAGCTAACTGATGGGAAAAATAGGTTGTTTCAACCACAACATAAGGAGATTGATCAACCAAATGTATAGGTTTACGACATCAAAAGGGGAAAAATCTCTCCTCTCATCAAGGGGAGGTCCCCTATAACTATGAGGTATTATATACTATATATAAGTTAAAAATAACACTCAAGGGTAGGACAACACCATCCATCTCTCCTTTTATAGATATGATATTCATAGACATAGGAGAATTTTGGTGAAAACACTTAAGGCACTTCTCTTCTTTCAAATTGGTCTACAGCAAACAACAAGAATTCTTTCTAGTAGTGATAAGTAAATGTAATAGGGTACAATAACTAGCAAAATGAAGGTAGCACAAAGTCTCCACCTCAACTTCCAAAGAGTGAAATATACGAAGGATAATGGGGGCACAAAGTCATCCCAAGATCTTTTACATAGAAATAGAAAAATAAACACACTAAAGACAATTGTGGTAGCATAAAGTCTCTCCATAGTCAGCTTCAGGACACCTTCCTGATTACTTCCAATAGTTCTACTTGTTAAATTAAATGGACAAGAATGCTTCTAGGAAATAGACATAAGAACAATTTCCTAAATAGCACAAGTTATTCTAGCACAAAGTCTAAAAGGTCACTTGTTTTCTCATTCAAATAAAGAAATATGCTTGACAATCTGAGCTCAAAGTCTCAAGAAATGCCTTTCAAGTTGGGCAAAGTTTTGCTTCTATAATAGAGAGATATCTTTTGCATAAAATAAGAGAATAAAATATATAGCAGCTAAGAAACACTTGGCACTTTATTTCACAAAATGGCCCATGTTGCATTCAATGCCTTGAATGCATTTTCAATTCTGTCAAGGGGCCTTGTTGGAATAGGGAATCAGCCTTAACTTTGGCATGTTAATTCTTCTCAATGTCTCCTCCAAAGTATGGGCCACCTAGTCCTCTTCCTAATATTTACACATCTGTCCACTCACTTTTATTCAAAGGGAGAAAAATAGGCCACACCTTTGAATGTTTGCACACTTAGATGTCTACTTGGTGGACTGTTCCACCTACTAGAATAACTCCCCTATAGATATTTTAGTATCCCCTATAGCTTTCCCTCTTTCTTGTTGCAATTTGAGCTCTCAGGCTATCTTCTTACCTTCAATAGGCTCTTTCAGCTTCTTTTTTAGCTATTCATTGAGTTTTGTCTTCAGGTTTTGCACCATATTTGAAAATAAATGGGAATTTCATTACCTTGAATTTGATATCCATAGGGACATCATTGGTCACTTGGTTGTCTAAAATACTTTTAACCTTAAACCTTTGAACCTTTGAGGTGCATTAGTTCAATGGTTCAATGGTTCGGGTGGTCCTATCGGCTTATTTGGTTCAATCTCTTTCTTTCCTCTTCAGTTGAACCATCTCTTCAAACTTGTGAAATTCCTTAAACCTTTGAACCTTTAAAATTTTAACCATTTTAGTTCAAATTTCAATGGTTCATTCTCTTTCTTTGAATCCTTTAGTCCTTTGAAGTTTCTAGATCCTTTTCTTTTCTGTTAAACTCATTGAACCTTTGAACTTTGAACTCTTTTGGTTCAAAGTTCAATGGTTAAATGGTTCATTCTTTGTTCTTCAAATCCGTTGTTCTTCTAAGTCTCTCAGACTTTATTGAACTCATTAAACCTTTGAACTTGTTGAAGCGCTTAACTCTTTAAGTCTATTGATGTCATTGAACCTTTGAACCCGTTGAACCTTTGAACCTTTGGAGGTGGGGTTCAATGGTTCAATGGTTCAATCTTTTATTTGAATCCCACTGACGAATCTTTTGATTGAACTTCGGTGTTGAACTAGCCTTGAAATGCCTAAGTGTTAGGAACTTGTTTCTTTGTGAGAGCTTACCTATTGAAGTTGTTGAACCTGTAAGTCCCTTAGCTGAAAAAGCTTGAATAATTGAAGAATTAGAGTGCTCAGAACTTTTTTTGAGAAGGGAAGAGAAAATTTTGGCCTGTAAGACCAAAATATTTGATATGTTATCCCCAAAAATGAGTGACAAATTTTGGGAACAACAATGTTCATCATGTTTTTCATCATACTCAATCTTATCTTTATTAGGACACTTAGATGCAAAGTCACCAATCTTGCCACAATTGAAATATTTGAAGAGCAACTTACCTTTGTACTTACTAGATCCAAACCTCAATTTCCTTACAAACATGGCTATTAGTTTATCATCATCAACATCTGAGCATTCCTCATTATTAACCTTCTTATCTTTTAACTTCTTCTCAACTTTGAATGTTGATTCCTTCTTAGGAGGCTTTCCTTCATTTGTTCTCATTTCATAGGAAGTTGAGATGCCTTTAAGCCCATCCATTTTTAGTTTGTCTAAATCTTGTATCTCTTTTATTATAGACACCTTAGAGTCAAATTTAGGTGTTAGTGATATTAATACCTTTTGAACAATCATATAATTTTTTACTTCTCCCAATCCTCTAATGACATTGAAAATTTCATCAACCTTCAACAAGTAAGATGTAATGGTTTCATCTTCATTCATTTTTATACTTTCAAATTATCTCATGTGGGTCTATAACTTAGCCATAATCACCTTGGTGTCTCCTTCATAGATAGTCTTAAATTTGTCCCATATCACCTTAGTTGAATTATAGTTCATCACCTTCATAAACTTTGCCTTTGATAGGCCATATAGAATGACATTCATTGCCTTAGAATTGCTCTCACATTCCTTCTTGACTATTGCATCAATTGGTGGTGTAGGAGGTGGAGTATATCCATCCACAAATGACTTCCATATATCATGGACCATTTATATAATATATGTCCTCATTCTAATGCTCTAAAAGGAATAATTAGTCCCATTGAATAATGGAGCCTTACTGATAGAGAAACCACCTTGTGTTTGCTGACTAGTCATTCTTGCTTCTATAATCTCCTTTAGGCTATTAAACCTACTCCAAAGGACCTAATATGATACCAAATGTTGGATTTAAAATTATTGATAGGGCTGAATCAATCTTTAAAACATTTCTTAACAATTTCACTTAAACAATCATGAACCATTCAAACAAGAATATAGATCTAGCAAGCATAAACACCTATCCACATAAGCATGAAACACAAGAACACATCACATATGTGGGAAACCCTCAAGGTGAAGAAAACCTAATAATATATGCAAATGGACTATAGTCCTATAATACAAATACCAAATTTAGTGAAGCACCCACTTCACATAGAGCACTCTCCTACCTAGTTGAAGGCAAGGGTCCTTTTCTAGATCTTTCTTCTAATATTACTTCCCCAACATTTTCCTTTCCTTTGCCTTGATCATCCTAAATTTGCCCAACCTACTATTGGTACTATTGTAGTTACTCTACCTAAGGTTGCTCATGAGCTATCTCAAATGGCCCAAGTAGTAAATGGTACTACAAGGGGTACATTTTCCATGTTTTCCTAGATGGCTTGTTATCTTTAACCCATCTGCGCTCTAGATTGATGTTTTAACCTTGGACATTGGCCAACACTTAACCATAGTTCTTGGCTTTGATATATATGGTGTCATGGACACCTATTTGGTCTATATACTTAAGCTTGAGCTTCTTGTCATTTACATGATCCCCCACCTTGTTATATGGATCCCACATTTTGAGTTCATCTAGCTAAAAGCCAAATGAATTCTTTTGTGTGACCATAACTTCTACTTGCTTCCAAACTCTAATTAGGGTTTTTCAAATGTCTAAGAGGAAGGGGTGAAGTTAACCCTTCCTTTTTTATTTACATACCTTGTCAATGCTAAGGATGATATGGGAGGTAATCTCATGCTCATCAAGCTTATTTAGGGCATACACTGGTAGTCTATAGGGTTGTGACATGATTCCTTCTATCCTAATGACTATGCAAATAGGATAACACCATATGTCTAGAATCATCTCCACACACTTTTTTTGAGGGGTTGAAGACTAATCATGGGGAAACCTATTATGGCCTCAACTATTACTAGGAAAATGCATTCATACATAAATTGCATGTGATTCCTATACTTGAATGTGTAGTTTGGAGTAGTGGTGTGAGATAGTGGTCCTACCCTCTGGGGACCAATTCTTAATTCTAGGTAAGGTGATTGAAGTGTAAATTAAATCAAGTAGGTAATACATCATGTATAATTTTCTAAAGGTCATTTTCTTTATGGTGATGAATTGCTTGGCTAGAAAGATGTTGATCAAATCTCCAATTAGAGGGGTAAGTTTTTCTTCCACCAAGAAGTGCACATATGAGACCCAAACCTTGTTTACATAAGTGCTCAAAAGGGCACCAAAATCTCGATTAAAAAAGGTCATAATAACCCTAATACCCTCTATAAACTAGATGATAGGGATTTTACCATCAAGGGTTGTAAATATGTGAGGCCCTTGATGGAGCCAGGTTCTTAGGATGAAGTCTAGGTCATGGCTATTGGTCCATTCTCTCATTTTAGGAAGGTCCACATGGGGAAAAGGGAGCTTATAGTAATTTTCAAAATCAATGGGGGAAATGTATGCTACCTATTTTGAGTTAGCCTCCTTAATAATCCATTCACCATCAATCCTACAATCAATAAAAATGTGGGAAAAGACATCAATGCAATTCAATACCTCTAGTTTTACAATGGCATGGTGGAGGTCGGCCATCTAGATGACAACCAGGTTACTATGTCATCTATTGGTGGTATCATTTCTCTGCTCCTCCTTTGAGATGGGATAAAATTCTTTTATTAGGAAGAAAAGCTTAGACTAATTCCTAATGTTATGAATGTTCAATGTGGCCAAGTTTAGGTTTATATCCTTGAATACTCAGCCCTCACTGTCTATCATCAAATAAATCTTAGCTTCTTCCTTTAATTGTTATCTACTGGCTCCCATGGTCTCTATTTCTTACTAATTATTCACTCTCAATTGTAGATGATCTTTGTGAAAGCTCTCTCATGTTCAAAAACATAATTAAGCTATCTTCAAATTAAATTGTATCAAATTAAATACCTTTGGGTCACCTTTATACAAGGTCTAGGGTTTGGATCTTAATGGAAGAAGATATCCAAGCTTTGGCTTATACATGTTCTAGATTTTATTTGGACCTTTATTTTTATACTTTTATGTTTTTTAGCCCACAAGATCTTTAGTTTTGTCCTTTTCTTCTTATGTGGAGCTTATGTGGCACTGGTCTAATATTTTGTAGCATTTTTTATAAATTCCATTTGAACACTAGTTGTTGGTATTTAAAAATACCTCCTTCCTTTCACTCATAGGATCAAATTATAGATTAGCATAAGTCATTGATCATAATCTAGGCCCTTATCTTTTAATTGGTTTTTGGACCTTAAGCCTTTTGATCATGACACTTAGCATGCTCATGCATCTTCCCCATGTTCCAAATATTATGTCATTCTCTTATCGAATAATCATTGGCCATGTAGTGGGTCCGTAGGTTCTTGAGGTTTTGTTGAAAATTCTCTAGTGACCTTCATGCCATTGGGATCAAATATAGTGACAAAGTGTAGATTGTTGATATAGGATAAGTATATGATCTAAGGTCCATTATTAAAAATACCATGTGGATATTTAAAGAATAGACTTAGGCTAAGTAGATTTCTTGCATATATTGCATTTTACAAATCAAGGCCATCTATTTTAGGCATATTTTGAGCATTTCCCTCAACTTGGAAAGCCACTTTAGAGTAAAAATGGGTTTAGGGATGTTATTTGAAAACTAAGCAAGATATTTTCATTGGGTTAAATTTAATTATCTCATAGATGTAAAATACATCCTCATGGGTGTCAATTGGTAGTCATATGGATGTCAAGTTTAAGCCACTGAAGTTTTGATTTTAATGGACCTAAATTTGATAATCATGTAGGCATCAAAGTAATCTTTTCAAATGTTTGAATTATGGTTACACAAACATAAATTTTAATTTCATTAAAATATTTAAGGTCAAATGTGAGGATGCCACTTAGCATATTTATGGGGCTTCTTAGGGTTTCGATATTATTTCACTTCATTTGATCAAATTTCATGATAAAATGATAATTGTGGGATCATGATCTAGAGACTTAATTTTGATTGGCTATAGTGTCAAGTGGGTCCCTTTTCCTTTTAGTCCTCAAATGTAATGGTGTCACATGTCCATATTTTGATCTCCTTGTATCCTTTTGACTTTTCAACTACACTTCACTCCATTTGATTGAGTCTCTATGAGTAAGCATAGATCATCAGATTATCCAAGATGTGGGCTATTTAAGCCAAAGTTCCTAGTTATCTTCACATTACCTAATTGAATGTCATGATAAAGAGACAATCGTAGGATCCAACAAAGTATGAGGAAGATAATTTTAGGACCATGGAGGTAATAAAAACTTAGTCTTAAGGCATTAAGACTAAGATCACGATGGTATTAATAAATACATCAAGGCCTTAGTATTAAATTCTTAGGATAAGTTGGGGAATGTAAAAGGACCTTGCATAATGACATTTAGTGAGGCCATAAGGAACATTAAAAAAGGGGAAAATAATGAAGGGGGTCAAGTTTTCTATTTAAGTTATGGTTAAAAACATTACTAAACCTAGGATATGCATTTTATATTTAAGTCCATAAAAATGATTCCCACCAATTTGGGTTCTTGCCTTTATTAAAATTTGAATCAAGGGTTTGTTAAGGTTTTGGAATGTAGACTTATTAGGGATTAATTCCTTGGAACCTAAAATTTATATTCAAATGAAATCCATTAGCAAGGTTAGTCCAGTTAAAGTAAATCAAGACCATATATTCTTATTTCTTTAAAAAGTGGATGATCTTAAAATTCTATAAAAGACCTTAACATGATAAAATTTGCGTGTTTTATTTTAAGGGTTTATCAAGGGTCCAAATTCAAAAAAAATTGGTATGTTGGTCCCAACACACTCTTCACCTTTAATCTCTCTTAGGTTACCTCTAGGGCTAACTTGCTCAAACTACCTCTTCTAGTCTTATTAGATCTAATGACCTATGTGTCCTTATGTATCAGCTTGATTAGATAAACTTGTTTGATATTTTTCACACTCTGATGGTCCTAACTAACTTTTATCTTCTATTTCAAAGGTTCTCTTCTTCTCTTGAATCCTCACATGTACAATTAGCCTAATTAGTCCATTTAGACCTTGTACTTATACCACTCTCTTCCTTTAACCCATCTTGGTCAAAAAAGATTCTTTACATAATTAAATCACACTTAAAATAGGTCCATACACACATTACATGTGATAAACACACTCTTCATAGGTCAGTCATTACCTCATTATCCCTAAACCACCATTACGTCTTAGTGAGACCTAAAATAATAAAGCCTTCATACTCACACATTACATGTGAGACTACTTGGACCACCATCATCCTTTACCAATGATTATAACACATCAAAAATATCTCCAATATACATTTTATTACTCCCTCATGTTTTCATTCCACCTATAATACCAACTCAACACTTAAACCTACCAATTAGGTCTCCTTGCTCTTTAGGCCTTCATACATAAAAAACATAGTCTCAAACTTCTAAAGCAAATACTCAAATATTTCACATATCCATATGATTATATCACATGGATGAACCCTTTATGTCCTCTTCAACACATCCATGTGCCTTAGACACTTAAACTTAGGCTCTGATCACTCAAATCAACTCTCTGAGAATGACCACTCAAACTAGTCTCATACAGTTAAAATATAATTATACTATTTTGAATCTCCATATCTGATTAAGGGAAAAATATGACAACCAATGATTTTTCATAATCCTTAGAGAATTATAGAAAATATTCATTCTCATTTTCTTCTTCAATTCTACTCAAAACACCTTCAACTCACTCCTGTAATATGGTCACTCAATCTACCATTATATTTATCAAACATAATCAAATTCTAAGCCTTTGTTCATACTAAATATGGATTGATCAAACCCAAAAAATCCATATATATGGTCCTAATTGAGTCTAAAACACTCTATAATAGTTATTTCATCTTGAAACATCAAGGCACTATTAAGAACAACTCAATTATCCTTCTCTGGTCACTTACATAACATGGGCAAATAAATAGTCAACTTTGAAGCTTAATATATTTGACTATATAGACATTTAAACTTCATAACCAATTTTTATGGAGGTTCCTTGAATCCCTTTACAAATTTTCCTTTTACATCACATTTTAATTCATTTTAGTTCAAAATTTATCACTCTAACACTACAAATTAGTTTTTCCTTTATTAATTCAAATGCCAACGATCACTGATCAAATGCTAAACATCAAATACCTTGTCATCATCTCATGTCCCCTGGTAACTTTGAAAAAATATGCTCCATTGATCTCCTTAGAAGTAGCCTATTATTTACCTTACAATTCTCACCATTGATATTTGATCTGAGTTATCATGATTGTACCACTTGGCAGCTTTGCATGCCTTCTGCACATTCTATATCATTTAGTCAATGTTCTTATGCCACTTGGTATTTCTATGTGAAATATGAGCATCCTTTAACTTATTGAATTAATGCATGTCATTGACCTCTAATTTCATGATCATATGTTCCCCATTTATCTCTATCTGATAGGTTTCATGCTCATCATAGATCTTCATCATTCAATTAAATGCTCACCATTAGATATATCTAGACTATTTAACCCCAAACTACAACATAGTTAAACTTGATGGTCTCTGGCCCATCACAATCTATAAGAGCAAATTTCAAGGTTTATAACTTGAGCTAGAAAACACTTCAAGAGTCCAAATCTTTAGGGTATCTTCTTGGCACTATAGATAACATCTCCATGAAAACCTTTGACCTTAGTTGACTTTTTGAGTACCTGCATTAAATGCATAAACTTGTTAGTTCATTCATATTTACATGATGTGCAATGATGGTCTAGGTTCTCTTCAGCTAAAAGATGCATGTTTATGTTTCCAAATGATCAAGTGACACACCAAAAATTCATCAAGACATATATGGATTCCTTACAACTTGTTTTTTGTCCTTATAGACTTGTAAATATACCATATCTCTCCAAGCTATCAAACACAACTTATTTGTCATTCATGCACTATAACCATATGCTCTCTTTGACATCAATGACCATGTTCAATAGACTCATCAGTTAGTATGTTCCTCCCTAATTGTACATAGTTTCATTTATTCTTGTTCCTTGTATATAGTTTAATTTTCATGTTTCTTGTACATAGCTTATATCCAAAAAATACAAAAATAATTTAATATGTCAAAAAAATAAAAACATTCAAAAAATTTCTCAAAAAATACAAATTATAGATTGTATTAATTTCTATGTTAATATTTCTTATATTTTTAGATACTACATATGCCATCTATGTTAATATATTCAATTTTATTATACATACATGTTCCACTTGTTCTTGTCAAGTGTTCTCAGATACTTATAATACCAAATTCCATCACACAAAACTAAATTTTCTATTATTTACCCATTGGAGGCACATACATAGATACATGGATTCATCATTTGATACATTCACCCATTTGGGGGCATCTTATACATAGTTATAATTACCATGTTACATCTTTCTTTACTCTATATCACAGATTTATCATTGTTATATCTTGATATTGATCATCCTACACTACACAAATTTTTTACGAACCACTAATCCTCTAGACTCAATTTATGTACATCTTTTCTCTTATATAGATTTATACCACATGTTCATGCATGCTTTCATTTCTAACTTTACTAATTTAGACTTGATTGTGTATCTATGCTTTTACATATATTCAAGAGCATTTGAATATGCCATTGTTTTAGGAATCTATTCCATTTCCTTTTATTATATGTATGATTTTGACATGTGCCCATGTCCTTGTGTTTGCCTTCTTGATTGTGTATGCAAACATTTAAACATGTCCTTTCATGTGTCTTTACTTCAACATACTTGTTATTTTTGCATGTGGACATTTGAACATGTCATTGTATGTATTGCTTTCTCAAATTTAGTGATATATTTCCATGTCCCTTATATTGTGACCCCTTAGCCTAATTTACATGCATCATATGTGTTGTATGTATGCATCATGGCCATAACACCTGTCTCTTTCTTGTTACACACTCCAATTTTAGATTTTAGGAGGGACCTCATGCATCTCCCCTTCCTCCTTGGGTGCCTTGATTGACATCATACCCCATTCCCTAGGTAGTTAGTTATTTTATTACTCATATTTATTGTTCATACACATGCTTACATTGTTATATCTATCTTGATAGCCTCATGAATGCTATATCTAACATGAATCATACATTACCAACTCATGCTTATATTATCTTACATTTTGATGGCATATATACACATTATATTGGTTTATTATGTAGATATCATTTAGAGATTTTTTATTTTTAGGATAGTTCCTTCATAGGTTTAACAACTCCCCTCAAAATAGGGGGCATTCATAGAGTTTTTTCATAGATATCAATCCATCTAAATGCACTCATAGTATAGTTTCTAGCATGTAGACACAAAATATAGAATTTAGTTTCAAGAAACATAATGGAAAATAGTTAGATATATATCAGAGTTAATTTGGTATAAAAATAACAAATTTGGGCACCAGTGCCAAAAGTGGAAAACTAGTACCACAACACTAGTTTTATTGTCCAATATCCCTAAAAATAGGAAATTATGGAATTACCATAAAGGCAAAGCAATTAAAGTCTAAGTTTTCATAGATTCAATTATAGATTATCAGTTTTTACTCAATTTTTCACAAAATTATACCAATTCGCTCATATTGGGGGTATCATGCATGACATAATCACTCCTATTTGATTTTTAGATACTCGTAGATAGATTATTACAACTCAATCCAAAATCCATATACTCAGATATCATATTCAGAGGTATGTGTGTAGCACATTATTTATGTATGCTTACTTAAACACCAATTGATCAAATGGAATGAAAAACTTCATGTCATTCTCTACATTATACACACCATACACCATGTTCTAGTTATTCACAATATTGAAGCCTTACTCTATCTACAGTAGTTAGCATTACCATGTAGTCCTTGAGCTACATACTCAAGTGTTCAAGAGGACTCTATGATTATTTTCTTTCCAAATTTATTGAATGGACATAGAGACTTTATATATAATTTTATTTAAATCATATAGATTCAATTACATTACATAATTTTGTTGTAGATGCGTCTACTATACATGGGTAGATAATGATGGAGTCATAGTCTACTTAAGTTCTTGAGCCACCTACATAAGAGGGTTGGATAAGCCATCAGTCCAATCCAATATATTTATAGGTCATGGTCCATTGGTTAGGGGTGGGAAATGATGGAGTCAAAATTGGATTGAGTTCTTGAGCCACCCACACATGGGGATTGAGCAAGTCATTTAGCTCAGTCCAAGTTATTCATCAATTAATAACTAGCTACACACATAATATGTCACTAGGTTTATGCATTGGTTCACATACCCAATGATGTGTATTCATTCCTTTCCTATCTCTTATTTTTTTAATTAATTTTTTCTTTGATTTTGATATATTTTAATTAAGGATTGATTCTATGCACATTTCATTTATAGGACATGTAATGGAGAATTTTTCACATACTCAAATTCAAATTCATGTGCTTCACCTCTTAGTTAATTTTAGGTACATTTATTTTCCTTTATCCTAGTCATTTCACTTTGTTGCATTTCTATAATAAATGGGGGTGATGTAGTCATCTAAAATGTCACTTGATTTCCAAGAGTGTTACTTAAGAACACCCATCCTTAGCTTAGCCTTAGATATATCATAAAGCCTATTTGGACACTTATCCAATTTTTATGTGGGTCACACACATCCTTAGACATCTCAAAATTAGTCTCATACCCTTACTTAGGCATCTAGTCCTTAGTGCCTTAGGTTCTTCCACCTATACATTAACACCATAAATGAACACAAGCATCATAGTGCTAATGTCTTATTTGGGTGTTATTATCCTTTTCCCTCTTTTTATCCCCAAAAAATATTTTTTAAATCCTAAATACATCTAGGGTCATCTTATACCTTTATAAAACCTTGCACAACACCAAATCTATATATATACATAACTTTTAGCCCTTTCTTCACTAGATGGAAATTAAAAGCAAATACACATAAACAAGTTCAGAACAAGTTACACACAATCAAGATTACTAATCCCTATTTTAACCTATTTTTGCATACAATCATATACAACCATCCTAAGCTTAGATTACATATATTTATAGTCTCAATCATCACTCAAATCACTCAAACTAGCATTCATACTAGCTTCACTTGCACCAGCACTTAGGTGGGGATAACTACATAGGGATTGATCCATCCTTAGAGTATTGGTATGTAGGAAACCCTCATCACATTAGGGTGTTAAGGATGTCCATCTTACCCAACTAACACCACATATTTACTTCTTGTACCAATCAAATTCCCTAATCACATGGAAGTATAGAGTTTTCATATAAATTAGTCAAAATAAGTCATAGATAGTGAAGTAGGGTTTGTCCACAGAAGAATAAGCTTGGCAAACTCATACACATGTGATCCTAGAAGTATAGATCAATTCTTGAATAGAGGAAATTATTACCAAAAGTGGACACTAGTACTAAAATTCTACTTTCCAAAGTAGGGAACTATTATCCAAGAGGGTTTATGACACTTGGATCCTATTTATGACACTCAAACCACCTCCTATACCAATTTTTAGCTTTTGGGTCCTTCATCTCAGGAAGTTTATAGCTAAGTATTATTTTATGTCATTCATTTATATTATTATAAATATCATATTATCTCAGTTATTTCACAAAAAAATATTTATATTCATTACATATTTATTCCATTATTTACTATACTCAAACCCTTTAACAACATAGGGCTTAAACTCCATAACCTTAAAAAGATAAATCAATAGTCTATTATTAGATAGTGTAAATTTAGTATTTATTTGAGAGATGAGGTTTCCCCATCCCAATATTATATTAACTTTTATCCTCCTAATTCCAAAGGGGGGATAATTTTAACTAGAAATTAATAGGAAATTATGAAGATTGTTATATAATTGGTCTTGATGTGCAAATCTTATTCTTCTCTAAACTTGTGACTTTTGTAAAAAGGTATATCAAATTTGTATCTTAACTTTTAATTTTGTATTATTATTTTTATAATATATTATTATTTTTATAATACATTTATTCATATTATGTTATTACTAATTTGAATGCTTTTGTGTAATAATCATAATCTCCCTTTGTATATGTGCAATTACAATCTCACAAATGTAGAAACCTTTGGTTATATATGTTAAAGTTCATTATATTCTTGTTCCCTTGAAATATTAACTATGTTTTATTATTTTTTTAGTTATAATATCTTACAACAAACATTAATTCTTGATTTCTTGTCCATCCTTTAGTGCAAGATCCAACATATAAAGGTTTCATTTTGTTTGATCCACAAACCTTCTTTCCTGCCCTACCTTTCTTTCTTTTTTGAGTTTATTTTGATTAGGCCCACATTAGGTTAGATCAATAATCAATCCACCCATCTCAATTATATATATACCCATGTAATACATGAATCATATGAGAAAAATAGCTACTACACTTACCATTATTCTACTAATAGGTTATTTATAAAACCCAATACCCCATAACTCATTCCTTGGAGTGATTATTTCATCATTAATCCTAAAAAATTAAAGGCTACCTCATAAGTTTACCTAGTGTGCATAAAATCCACATAAAAAATATTTGGAAAAAATAAAATTACTTTTACTTACAATAAATAGAATTTCTCCTTTTGATGTATGATTTTCTCTTGAAGGGATTGGGATGTAGTTGTAAATAATTATGGAATACATGGACAAATGGGTAGCACTTTGTCTTGAAAATATGATGTTTTTATTAGATGGTGTGAATTTATTATATATATTTACTATTTATTTGATAACACTTTGTTGGCATAAAAATGCTTGTTGAAATGAGAGGGGGAACCCTTAATTTATATATTTTATGAACTAATGTGGACTGTAGTTCTTGATTACAGATCAAGCATAGAGGATGGTAAAAGATGGGAGGTTGAAAAAGTTAATGAATTTGGTTAGGATGTGTAAGGATAGTAATTAATGAGGCATGGGGACGACTTTACTTGGAAAAAGGGTTGGTTGCATGGGGATTTGGAGAACCAATTTAAAAATAGTTTTATGGGATAGTGTGAGATTGCATGGGGATTCGAGAGTGATGTTAGGATATATGGAATTTTTATTTAAAAAATAGCAATATTAAAAATCCATTTAGGGATGATGTTAGTGTCGAATTATCAAATAATTAAAATTGACATGAAATGTCTAATTTTAGGTGTCTATGACAAACTTAGCATTATTTTTTATTTTATCTATAGTTACAAGTAACAATGCATCATGAAAGTGTGTATTCATATGAATATATTTAATTTTTTTAATATTAAACTCATCAAATATACCATTTAAATTAATTATTACTTAAATTATGATTAAGAATTAATTGAGTAAAATTTGAAATCATGTCTAAAAAATAAAGATAAAATATTGAAATCTAAAACCCTAGGAAAACAAAGAGAAACCCTAAGGAATGTAAGGTTGGTTGTGCTCAAGATAATAAATTAGTTCACCACTATAATTTATCTATTTATTAATTAAACCTTAATAATATAAAATAAGGATAAGTTATAATGCTTAAGATGTAAAATAACAAAATATGAGTGTAACTAGCAAAATATAGTAACTTTTTATTTATAGAAAACACTAGATAAATTGAGTACTTTGTTTGTTTCAGGTTTGTGATAGGGTAATATCATAAACAATAGTCTATAATGGGCATCTTAATGCTTGTATCTAGAAATAATGTGTCTACACAAGCCTAGACAAGTTTTTGTTTCTTCACACCTACACAGTGCAGCACTGTCTACTAGGGTGCAAAACTATCCTACATGTCTACATTGACCTATGTGTAAACACTATATATATATATATATATATATATATATATATATATATATATATATATATATATATATATATATATATATATATATATATATCATGGCTATACCCATTAGTTCTTATACCTTCCTATTATTGAAAGGCTTGCATACACTATCTATTTGTGCTAAATTGTTTATCTCTTAGATCCACTAGTGTTATTCTATTGACACAAGCCTTATATCATGCTCAAAGTGTTTTAAACTTGATTATCTTATATTTATACAAGTTTTGGACCTATGACTATTTTTTAGATTCCCAAGCACTAGTTTCCTAATCAAACATGTACATTGATGTAAGTGTCTTATGCCAATACAAGTGTCTAATGCCTTAAATTCATCAAATTTTAAAATTGTAGTATGTCTATATGGTTGACCTAAGTGTTTCAATATGGTATATTTATATAAATGATTGGTATATATTCATGATCAATTCTCATTCATTCACCACCTAGCACAAACCTAACAACTCATAAGGTAACTTACCAAAATCACTCAATTAAGCTTTCAAGTGAGATTATATTCCATGTTCTTTCTTATTTCAATATCGGTCCGAGGGATAACCTATATATAGGTATAAAGTATTGAAGGAGAAACCCATGAATAATATTTATTAATTTATAATCTAAGTCAGTTCTATACTTACTTTCCACATATTTCACCCTTATGCACACACAATCCAACACATTAGGGGATAACTACATCAGTTTGAGGTCCTCTTAAAAGTAGTGGATATGTATCTATCACCCACTAACAAAGGGATCTTTGGGGTTAGATCAACACTATGAGACCACTAATCTATTTTTATAAAGGTCATTATGAATATAAAGAGCTAGGGTTTTTATGATTTGACAAGAGTGATAGATAATGATCCAAATCTAAATGTTCTAAAGTGAAGGTGACATAGAACCCAAATATTCCTAGAAGTCACATACATATGCAATAAGTATTTTGTACTAAACACTATGTCTATGTTAGATAAAAGTTTTTACATAATCATCCAAGGTCGATGCAAGTGTTTGAGGCCACATAGGTCAAAATTCTAAAAATTGATAATTAATCTTGAATCTAGATCTATTTTGTTTCTAGCCTAATCCAAATCAAATTTACATGTGCATAGTAAATATTATCCAAATTTGACCCCAAGTCAAATTTGGGTTACCCCCTATAGTTTAAACTTTTATAGAGGTGTCTAATGTTTTTCATGGTCTTTTCATGATCTCTAGTGATCCTAAATGGTCTCATATGGTCATATGTGTCCTTGTCTAACATTGTCCAATTTTTGGTCTTATGTTCACTTGTCTAGTCTCATGGTCAAACATAGTCAAACATGGTCAAAGATTTGATATGGTCTAAATTCATTTTAAAAATTTATTTGGACATCATTTATATCATATTATCATGCTCTAGCATTTATTTGGCTCCCACTTTAAAAAACTCACTTTTTGGCCACCTTTTATCCCATGAAGAGGAGTTGGATGTGCAACCTCAAGGAGATAATGTTTCAGGAAGATTCCAAATACCCCTGGTGTTGAAAACAAGTTAGAGAAGGATCAAGAATAGTTAGAGTTTGATAGAAGTTATAGTTCAATGATTAATCTTGGTAAAATGAAAATTTTATAGTTGAAAATGGTTTATAATTGTCTCTTGGGATCCTTCAAACCATTTTCCATCTCTGCACCAAGTTTCAATTTAAACTGACACTCCAAACACTTTTTCTCCTCCATCGATGCCTTCATAAGCTCAGGAAGTCAAACTTGCATTGAATGGTATGGCTAGGAGAGAGAGAGAGAGTTAAGAGATAAAACTTTATAAATTGTTAGGGGTACAAGTAAGATTTAAATAATTGGAATTGGTTTGCATATTTGTGGCTTATTCTTTATGAATAATCGTTAAGATCCCAAACTAGTCTAAAACCTCTCTTAAACCTTGATAGTGACCAGTCAAGGGAAAAAGAGATCAAAATCACATTTAATTACATATTTTTCTCCTAAAACCTCTTATATGTTGTTTATGAATCTAAGGAAGATACTCACATGTACTTTGATGCTGATGTCACTTATACAAATTGGTATAAATGCCTTATTTTGCATTTTTTTTGTGTTTTACAGGTGTTCTATGAAAGGGAGAGATTTTAAATCATAGGATGAGTTCATTTTGGAGTTTTTATAGATATTAAATTTCAAAAAAAAATCACATTAGATTATAGAGATAATCAAATCAGACCTATTTTTCAAGGTAGTCTCAAATATGCTCAAAATAAGACTAGTGGTAAGTATATTTCTTGGTTTATATACTTTCATAGGGTCTCAAGACCCAAAAATTGACATGGAGGTTGGTTATGGACTAAGTAAAGTGAATCACACACTTTTGGGTGATTTCACATGTGTGGAAGAAGTTTGGATCAAAAAAATAGGGTCCAATGTAAGGAGGTCTAATTCAAGAGAGAAAAAGGAAGAAAATATAGACTTTCACTCACAGTCTAAAGATGAAATTTGACATAGATGGTCCTATAATATTCCCTTAGTTTTTAAATATCATCTATACAACTCCCTACATAAGGAGTTCATAGGAAAAAGGGCTATAAGAAAACTATGCCTAGTGAAGGTTTAAGGAGAAAAATAAGATTTTGGAAGTTGGCCCAAGAACCAAAATGGTGTTTATCAGAACTAATAACATATTTGAAGACCATTCATCTAGTTTGGATGAGATTTAGAATATGCAGTTGAGTTTTAGGCTATTTGGACCAAGTTAGGCATGGGAAATGAAGAGTTTCAAGACATCTATGCATATAACTGATGGAATGGCAAGTTAAAAGAGTTTATTAAGGCATGTCAGATGTTTAATGAGTGTTTTGAGATCATTTAAAGTCAAAATTCATGATATTTAAGTCTATTTTTCACTCTTTTCATGTAAATAAGGGTAATTTTTAAGGAACTAATCAAGGTGTTAAGCAAGTTTGTAACCCCTACATCACTTGAAAATTTGGAACTACTTCAAGAGTGAGACACATAGCCTTGGAAGTATTCTAGACAACATCATAATTTCTCTTATTTTTGTAACTCTCATGTACATTTTTCAATCTTCTTCTACCACCTCTCTCTCTTTCCCTTCACCATTCTCAATAAGAGTAGCCACTTTTGGCTAAGTTTGGATGATCCACACATGGTATGGTGAAGCCCTACTAGTTTAAATACTATATTTGACTTTAAATAAATATTTTAAATCTAGTTTTTATTTCATAACTTCTTTTATAAGCATGTGAAGTAGTGCATAGTATAATGATAAGTGATAATCATTTATCCTTGTGTTCTCTTTACACTTTCATGTTTGGTGTAAGTAGTCTACTCTATAATAGGTCACATAAAGTGTAGGTAGTGTATCTTTATATCTATAAGTGTAATGAATAACATTAGTGTCCATAATCATACCTCTTGTTCATTCACTTTTAGAAGTGCAATGCATATCACCTTTATGTTTGAAACACTTATGTTAGAGAATTCTAGGATGTTAAAGCTTGTATTGAGAGTCATATTTCATAGTGAAATTATATGGTAGTCTTGTGGAGAACAATTTTTTGAATCACTTATTTATAATATGTTACTTTTATATTCTCTCTATCTCTTTTCATCCAAGAAAGTAAAGAAGTATAGGTGATAAGCTATCAAAGACAAATATAAGGAGTTAGCTCTTCAATCTAGAGGTTTATCTCTACTATAGGTAACCCATGGGCCTAGAGTTAATCCAATGTTTTAGTCAATTCTGAGGAGGATTAAACAACCTCTCTAAGGGTGAAAAATTGATTGACAATAATTTTGGCATACCTAGTGAGACTATTATCTCAAACATTTCTTATCAAGATGAATATTGGTCTTGATAACATCACAACTACATACGTGTCTTATACTCAACATTTGATGACTCCATTGAAGTTAATATTTGGTTTTAGACCAATTTTTATTATTCCTTTTATTCATGCTTCATGGTCCTTACTAGGTCAACTACTAATAGAGGTAATCATCCTACAAGTTCACTCCCTCAACTAGAACTTCCTTTTAAAGTTCAATACCTTGATCCTATCTTGACATTTGAAGATTAAGAGAGTGAAGAGGAATTTGAGGACAACATGGCAAGTCAACATGCTTTCCTAGACTTCAATACTAAAAATCCTATAAACCTTAATGCATATGATGATATCCCTCCCAATGCTACCAAGAGTGTTCCCACTTTCAATGGGAAAGGTCTTATCACCCCAAGTGAGCATATTAAGGACATATCCAGCTTTTGAAATTTCCATAGTGTCATTGAATTTAACATTATAGTCTGATTACTTGCCATATCTCTTAGGGTAAAAGCACTTTATTGGTATAAAACATTACTGAAAGGATGTACTACTACTTGGGATGAGTTTAGGGAGTTGTTGACTCAAAGGTTTGATGATAAAAGTGATCACACATCACTCATACATCAATTGAATGTCATTGAAAGAGATCCTAAGGAGACTATGCATGACTTCAATAAGAGGTTTCAAAGAACATGGAATAGGCTACCACCTCCCATAAGACCCTTATAATTTTGTTTTCCCAACTTATCTTAGAGCTATTGGGACTGATATAGTTTTTATGTTGTAATACATGGGTGGATACTATTTTCCTAAATCCTATGACATAGACATTAGAGTTGAGAATGGTTTGATCCAAGCTAGTAATCTCCCACTAAAATTTTATATGCCTATTCTACCTAATATGTCTACTGATCCTCAAAGTCTTTATATAATTATAAGTTAAAGTAATAATTCTAGATCTTCCCTAAAGACATCAAAAGATACCATTAATTTGGAATTAATGTATAATTCCTTAGAAACTCAAGTTAGGCAACTAAATCTACAATATATATTTCACTAAAATTACAACTCTTATCCCCCATAATCAAATAAATTCCCACCTCAGCAATATGGTCAAGGAAGGGGACAAGGTCAACCTAACTTCAATAGTTCACCCAATGCCTATAAACCAAACTCTACTCTTAACATAAGATATATGTTCTAATCCATGTAACTTGGCTCAAGGATGACCTACCCCTCAACTAACAATAAAAGTTGAAATCTTTATGCAAGCAAAATTTAATTTAATATTATGGTAGCCAAGGAGTGAACTTGATAAAATTTTAAGTGGAATTAGACTTGTCTTAAACCAAAGTACCTCAGTTATATATAACATAAGTTCAAAGAGAAGATCTTTGGGAGATGATCAATATGTGAATATAAGTTCAAACAATCTTCCTCTAAGGCCACAAGGTGTGAGTGCAAATGTGGCAACACCTACAACTCCTGCACCTCTTTAAAATTAGAATGTGAGAAATGTGAATCAAATTACTTCTTTTCCTATAATAATGAAATAAAAGGTGAGTGTTTCATATTTTAATGTCATTTATTCTTGGAAGAGTACAAAGACTAGTATATCTCTTTGGGAGGTACTCCACATGCCTGATCAAAAAGAACTACTTCAACAGTAGTTATCCCAAATCCATATCAGTCCTTAACCATCAATACATGATGGTGTATCCCTCAATAATTCACCTACTCATATTGTTTAACCTTTCACAAAATCTAAAAATCTCCCACCTTTCTATCTCACCCTCATTGTGGGAGATAAATTAGTCCATAATTGTATTGTGGATAGTGGGGCAAGTACTTCAATTATGCCTAAACTTATGGCAGACAATTTGGGATTGAAGTATGAGCTATATAAAAGAGTATTATTTCAAATTTATGGGATACTATCTAAGTTGGTAGGGATCATAAAATATTTAAAGATATTCTTGCATGACTATCCAAGCTTTCCAATTCTACAAGATGTAGTGGTGGTTGATCTGCCTACTCACTTTGTTATTTGTCTATCAAAAGACTTCATCACCAAGATAAGAGGATATATTTTGATTGATTTTTCCTTATTATTCTTTATAATAAGGTATAGAGTAAAGGTGATTATTATAACATAGCCACTATACAATTTTCACATTGAGCCATATGTGGAAGCGAGCTCTAATTTGAATTATACCATCTGTGAAGAAGAGGATCATGTCATAGATGATGGAACATCTTCCCAACTTGAAGGTATCTCTGATATTTTCCTAGATGATTATGGTGCTAACACTTATTTTCATGATCATTATGCTTTCATTGAAAGGATAGACCTTGGCACATGCATCATTCATGATGAAGGTGATGAACATTCTGAGGTAAGCCTTAATGATCCTTTTTAACAAGTTGTTGAGGATAATTATCTTATTCATATGCATTATGATGATGATGATGATTTTCAAAGAATAATAGATTAGGATAATTAGGAATAAAATGACATTTTTCCTACCTAAGATGAAGGAGTTCATGGATGTGACAGTCATTAAGAAGAAGATGACTTATGGAAGCAGTTTCATGCCATAGTTTAGGAGTTTGAAAAAGTAAGGAAACCTTTCCTATAAATAATAATGATCTTGAGATTGAGGTCAATTTTGGACCTAAGAAGAATGAAGATAAGGTTCAAGTTACTCATAAATAGGTTGTAGCCTTAGAAGAATCTGATCAGGCTAGGTAGAAATGTGTGTGGTTGAAGGGTAGTCCAAACCTCAGTCTGATGTTGACCCAATTTTAGACATGTTTGAGTATAAATAAAATAAGTTTGATGGTCCTAGACATCAAATATATCATGGTCTAGCTGAAGGTGAAGTTGACAAAGGTTTCATGGTTTCCAAGGAGCAAGTTGATAAGCACCAAATGATCATCAATGATATCAAGAAGTCTACATTATTAAGCCGTCCTAATGGAAAACTAAGAGGACCATTCTATAGAGTTTCAAATGGTGTACTTATAGCTAGTATAGGTCATGTGATTGGTAATTTTATTTACCATATTCACATGCAAAAAAAAATTAACAATCATCCATCATATGGTGACTTAATTTCATGGAGGAGTTGTGACTCAAGAAACATCCTTTTTAATCTTGATTGAAGTAAGAGAAGGTGTTTCACTACCTCAAACATGTTTTGAGATCTATATATATTAGGATAGGTGTGTAGTTTTAATCTTTTATGTATTTTTTTGTATATACTTTGAGTATAGTGTGTGTTTCTTTCTTATTGTGCTATGTGCTGTGAGTTTGAAATATTTTGAGGGCATATTAGTTTTATATTTTAGTAGAAGAATGACTCCATCACCTAATAAAAGCAGAAGGATACTATTCCATTAGAATTGCAAGCATACCACCCCTATGAATCACCAAGAATGTTGACCAAATTTGACCCTAATTCAAATTTGGGTCACCCCCTATAGTTTGAACTTTCATAGAGTTGTCTAATGTTTTTCATGGTCTTGTTATTGTCTATAGTTATCCTAAATAGTCTCATATGGTCATATGTGTCCTTGTCTCATATTGTCCAAGTTCTAGTCCTATACTCACTTGTCTAGTCTCATGATCAAACATGGTTAAACATGGTAAAAGGTCTAAATTAATTTCAAAAGGTTATTTGTATGTCATTTGTATCATATTATCATGCTCTAACCTTTGTTTGGCTCCCACTTGTGAAAAATCACTTTTTGGCCACCTTTTGGCCCATGAAGAGGGGTTAGACATGCCACCTCAAGGAGAGAACATTTGAATAAGATTCCAAATGCCCCTGGTGTTAGAAATAAGATAGATAAGGATCATAAATAGTTAGAATTTGATAGAAGTTGTAATTTAATTCTTATTCTTGATGAAAGGACACTTTTCAAGTACTTATATGGACTTATAAGATTAGTTTATGATTTAAAATAGTTTATAAGTGTCTCTTGGGATCCATTAGACCATTTCATAGTTTTTTACCAAGTTTTAGTTCAAACTGACACTCCAAACACTTTTTTTCCTCGATCATTGCCTGTAAAAGCTCAAGAAGGCAAATTTTCATTGAAAGGTATAGCTAGGAGAGAGAGAGTTAGGAGCTTAAACTTTGTATATTATTAGGGTTCAAATTAAGATTGAAATTATTGGAATTTTTTGCATATTGGTGGTTTCTTTTTTATGAAGAATCGTTAAGACCCCAAATAGGTCTAAAACCTCTCTTAAACCCTGATAATGAGTAGTCATGGGAAAAAGAGTTAAAAATCATATCTAATGACATAGTTTTCTCTTTAAACCTCTTGGATGTTGTTGAGGACTCTAATTAAGTTACCCACATGTACTTTGATGCTGATTTCACTTGTACAAATTAGTACAAATTCCCTATTTTTGAATGTTTTTGGTGTTTTACAAGTGTTCTAAAAAGGGAGAGCTTCCAAATCATGGAATGAGGTCCCTTCAAAGTTTTTATATCAATTAAAGTTAAAAAAAAAGCATATGAGATTTTGTAGATAATCAAACTAGGCCCATTTTTCAAAACAATCTCAAATAGGCTTAAAATGAGACTATCGATCAGGTTATTTCTTGGTTTGCATACTTCCACAAGGTTTTAAGACCCCAAAATTGACATGGAAATTAGTGATGGCATATTTAAATTTAATAACACACTTTTGGGTGATTTAACACATGTTTTAGAAGTATAGAGCAACAAAATAGGGTCCAAAGTAAGGAGTCTTAATTGAGGCCTAATTAAATAGAGAGAAAAGAAAAAATATAGACTTCCACTCATATTTTAAAAATGAAATTTGACATATAGGGTATTATAATATTCCCTTATTTTTTAAATATCATCCTTACAACTCCCTACATAAGGAGTTTATAGTAAAAAAGGGCTATAAGGAAACTAGGCCTACTCGAAGGCTTAAGGAGCAAAATGAGTTTTTGGAAGTTGGTCCAAGAACCAAAATGGTGTTTTTCAGGCCTAATAACATATTTTAATTCCATTAATCTATTTTTTATGAGTTTGAGAAGATGAACTTAATTTTTAGGCCACTTGGACCAAGTTAGGCATGAGAAATGAAGAGTTTTAAGACAACTATTCATATAACTAATGGAATGGTAGGTGAGAGGAGTTTCCTAAGGCATGTTAGATGTTCAATTAGTGTTTTGAGATTATTTTAAGTCAAATTCAAGATATTTAATTCCATTTTTCAATCATTTTATGCAAAGAAGGGTATTTTTTGAGGAGTTAGTCAAGGTGTCAAGCAAGTTTGTAACCCCTACACCACTTAGAAGGTTATAGTTATTTCAGGAGTGAAACACATGGCCTTGGAGGTCTACTAGACTATATCATAACTCCTCTTCTTGTTGTAACTCTCATGTACATTTGTCAATATTATTCTACCACCTCTCTCTCTCTCTTCACTATTCTCTATAAGAGCAACCACTTTTGGCTAAGTTTAGATGATCATCACCTGGTATGGTGAAGCCATGCTAGTTTGAATACTATATTTTCCTTTGAATAAATATTTAAAATATAATTTTGAGTTCATAACTTATTTTCTAAGTGTGTGAAGTAGTGCATAGTGGAATGACAAGTGATAATCATCTATACTTGTGTTCTCTTTGCTCTTTCATGTTTGGTGGAAGTAGTTTGCTCTCTAACATGTCATATGAAGTGTATTTAATGTATTTTTATATCTCTTAGTGTAATGAATATCATAAGTGTCCACAATAATACCTCTTTCTCATTTACCTTGAGAATTGCAATGCATATCACCTTTATGTTTGAAACACTTATGTTAGAGCAATCTAAGATGTTGAAGATAGTCTTGAGAGTCATATTTCATAGTGCAAGTATATGGTAGTATTTTGGAGATAAAATTGGTGAATAAAATATTTATAATAGGTATTTTCCATATTCTCTCTATCTCTTTTCATATAAGAAAGAAAATTATTATAAGTGATAAGCTATCAAAGACAAATCTACGGAGTTAGCCATTCAATCTAGAGGTTTACCTCTACTATAGGCAACTTATAAGCTTAGAAGTAATCCAATGTTTCCCTTAATTTGGTGGAGGCTTGAAAAAGCTCTCCAAGGGTGAAAACTTTAGTGACAATAGTGAACCAACTAAGTACTCTTGTTTTCCATTTATATCATAATCAATCGCTAGTTATACTTACTATTTTTAGCATATATCAGTATTTGAATTTCTTATATCATTTATCTCAGTTTACAATTAATTGGCCTGATATAGATCTATTTATCACCCTTTTTTATTTATTTATATATTCTTAACCCTATCTCTAATAGGACCCTCATCCAATTTAGGGTTAAACATTATGATAATTCAAATTGATGCATCTACATTTGTTAAGGGTTCTTATGTATGTCAATGTCTTTGATATTTAGATCAATGTCTCTATTATTATTATCCTTACTTCAAACCCTAGTTTTACACTACATGATCAAATCATTGTGAATGGGGGAAATATGTGAAAAGGATGGGTTGACCTGACCTCAACCACCCCCAATGGTTAATCATTGTTTGCATATCTAATATTTTGAATAGGAAAGTCAAACCAAATGTAATTCTCCCACATATCTAAGTGTATGAAATAATGTGTAATACTAGAATATAGTGTGATACTATTTATGAATTCTAACACTTGATAATCTATGATTTGACCTTGTAGTGGTATTCAAATTTATCTCAAAGCTTGATACATAGTGTGTAAATGGCAGTGTCTACAAATGGCAGTGTGTAAAATAGAATGTTCTCATTTACCTAGATTTAAAATCCAAAACAAAACAAATAGTTATAAATTAGGAAACTACCAGGGCAACATCTCCAACTACATATCCTACACACATGAAATCAAAACTCTAGGTAGTTATGTGGGTGTGTGGATGGAATAGCTTGAGTAGGGGTTTGTGAAACTTGTTACATTTCATCCTATTCTTTAAAAAATACATTAATATTAGATAATGGAATATATCTGGGTATACCATATTGTTGTGTTTAGAATGTTATGTTGAGATGATTTAAATTGAAGATTTGATTTTACATGCATTAGTTTACTTGATGTATGTATATTCTAAGTATTTTTATTATATTATTGTAAGCTTAAACTAACTACTATTTTGTTTGACTGAGGTGCTTGTAGGACTGTCTCACCCTTGGTGAGTGGGAAAATGGGAGAGCACTGTAGGGGAAGAAGATGCATATTTTGGTGATGGGGATAGAAAGAACAAAACCTAAATCCATATGCACTCTTACACATTTGCATGTTGAGATGTTAATGTTTTTGGTATTTGTTGAACATGTTATGTGATTTATTTTATCTATTTTTTATTATGGTTTTTATTGCATGATATGTACAGGTTATGGGGCATATACTTTTTATGTTGTTGATAAACCAGTTTGAACTCATATTCTCCTATTAGTTTTATTTATTAACCTTGTTATGCATAATTGTTGAGTGTATGTATGAAAATGGTGTGTGAGATAAATGGTGGTTTAATGAGTTGTTATTTAATATGAATCTAATGTAGTCATTTTAAATCTATTAATATTCAAGATTTTATTTAATCCATTTTTCCTTGTACCTAAATATGCAAAGGTTTGTTTGGTTTCAATTAACCCCTTTTTTGTGGCTTGGGGATAGGAGACAAAAGACACCTAAGATAGTTTCATTTTTTGTAAAGTCTTAATAAAAAACATAGGTAAAATAGGTTTATGTAAAAGGAATGGAAGGTTCTAGTTTGAATAATAATTTGGGATTTGGAATGAAACATTTCCATGCATAAATTCAAATAAAAATAATAGTGTTACCTTGAAGTCTTGGTAAGAGATTAGATATTTTTTCTATAATGAGGCTTTTGACTTTACCATTTTTAGTTGATTCCATAGTACATGGTTTTTTGCATGTAGATATCATGATAAATGATCTAAGTTAAACTTTGAAATAACTATAATAATAAGGTTATGCATTTATGGAATTTGCATTATGTGTTGGATAACTTACAGAGATTTAGGAGAAATTTAAGGGCATGAAAAACATGTAAAAATAAAATAAAGCATAATAAGAGAGAGGATAATGATGGGAAGTGGGATATAGAAAAGAGAGAGAGGGGGGAGAGAGAGAGAGAGAGAGAGAGAGAGAGAGAGAGAGAGAGAGAGAGAGAGAGAGAGAGAGAGAGAGAGAGAGAGAGAGAGAAGAAGAAGAAGAAGGAGAAGAAGCTATAAGTATTATCAAAAAAAAAGAGGATCACTATTATCTACATTTAATAGTGGCCATTACTATCTTTAGTAACCATGTAAGTGATGTATTTTAATTTTAAAGCCATATAACCATTATGGGGTTGCATAAATATGTATGGATTGTATGATTTCATTTATTTTAGTCTATAAATAAAATTTGGAACCCTATTTTACCTAGGTTAGAATAGATATTTTTTTGAATGTAAATAATGTTAGTTCCTTGGAAATTTATGACTTTTACACTTAGCCTAATAGAAAAATAATATACAGGTTTTCATTTTGGTTTTACTCTTGTGAATAAAATACCAATTATGGAATTATATACAAGTCACTCTTAAGGACTTGGGATGGGACTTGCTTCTAACCATAGACTTATAATATTGAGATAAACTAGTCTTATAAACATAGAGCCCTTTGTGAAGAAATAGACTAGTATATTCATGGTCTATAGTGGAATATCTTTACTAATTAACTCATTAATAAGGAAGTATGCAAATATAATTCTTCATTTATAGATATGAAGATATTATAATTTGTAAAAGAGGATAAATGTGTTTTGTTTGTTTAGTTTCTATCATAATGACACTCATTGATAGTGACTAGTGACTACTTACCTCAGTCTTGCCTTCCTTATAGAATCTAAACCTAGATAAGCTATTGAACTCCAAAAAAAAATCAAAATCATGTTTTGGTTTATATTAGGTGCTTTTGATTGGAAATTTTTGAAATTTTTTGGCAATCATATATATTTATATGAGATGTAGGTATATATTTTGATTAAGTTGTTCACAGTCATATATATACATATACAAACTATAAGTATGTATTTTTGAGTGAGTTGTATATAACCATATATAAATATGAGTTGTATGAATATATTTGGATCGAAGTTGTTTATGGCCATACATACATACATACATACATACATACATACATATATATATATATATATATATATATATATTATGTTTGTAATAGAATTTCACCAACTCCAATCAAATACAACCCAATAGCTCTCTCTCTCTCTCTATCTATATATATATATAGAGAGAGAGAGAGAGATATATATTAGGTTGTACAACCCAATAGCTCTCTCTCTCTCTATCTATATATATATATATATATATAGAGAGAGAGAGAGAGAGATTAGGTTGTATTTGATTGGAGTTGGTGAAAGTCTATTAAAACCATATATATATATATATATATATATTGGCAATCATATATATTTATATGATATGTAGGTATATATTTTGATTAAGTTGTTCACAGTCATATATATACATATACGAACTATAAGTATGTAATTTTGAGTGAGTTGTATATAACCATATATAAATATGAGTTGTATGAATATATTTGGATCGAAGTTGTTTATGGCCATACATACATTCATACATATATATATATATATAATATGTTTGTAATAGACTTTCACTAACTCCAATCAAATACAACCTAATAGCTCTCTCTCTCTCTATATATATATATATATATAGAGAGAGAGAGAGAGAGCTATTAGGTTGTATTTGATTGGAGTTGGTGAAAGTATATTACAACCATATATATATATATATATATATTGGCAATCATATATATTTATATGAGATGTAGGTATATATTTTGATTAAGTTGTTCACAGTCATATATATACATATACGAACTATAAGTATGTATTTTTGAGTGAGTTGTATATAACCATATATAAATATGAGTTGTATGAATATATTTGGATCGAAGTTATTTATGGCCATACATACATACATACATACATATTTATATATATATATATATAGAGAGAGAGAGAGAGAGAGAGAGCTATTAGGTTGTATTTGATTGGAGTTGGTGAAAGTCTCTACCAACCATATATATATATATATATATATATATATATATATATGAATTATAAATAATTATTCATTTAACTTAAGTTATAGATATAATTGATGTTGAAATTTTAGTGTTGGGAATTGAATTGAGATAATCATTAAAGGGATTAAAAGATAAGTTATTGATAAGTCTCAGTTGTGCTAAAGTGTGTGTGTGTATGTGTGTGTGTGTGTGTCTATATATATATATATATATATATATATATATATATATATACATATATATATATATATATGTACCTCCTTAGTTGAGTCTCAAGAAGGCAATTGTTTACTTAATCTTCTTATTTGGATAATTGATTGTTAGATAGAGTATATACATTTATATAATTGAACACTCTACATAGATAGTGGTATTAAATAAAACTTGCAAAGAACAAATATTTAATAAGTTAGAATTTTAAGCAATAGAGGTTTAAGGTTGAACAAGCTTCTTAATTTAAATGAGTATAGTTCCCTTTATATAAATAATTGAGTGGATGTCCAACTTCAACATAGTAAATAAATATTGGTTAATATGCATATGCTATCATGTTAAGCCTTCTTGAGTCCTGTTTGAACCATTGCTCAATCTATAAATTGTTAGACAAATATAATGATAGAAAGGATATTCATATTATGGAAAAACTTCAAGTTATGCATTAAGAAAGTTGATTATAATAAACATGTTTTAACTTGAGATTCATTGATATGATAATATTTGCATTAGGCATGATCACTATTAGAATATGTTTATGCCAAATGGTGGAAATAAAACTATATTGTTTGGAATTATCAGATGTGATAATGATAATATGTTAAATTGGAACATCAAATTTATTTTCCATGAGTGAAATACATTTTTTGAACTTAAAATAAATGGTTAAGTGAAATATTCCATAAATGACTAGTTGATTTTATACTAAATGTTTTTGAATATACACTATTTAGAACTTTTTTATGATTTTATATAGTTGCATGTTCCCTTATGTTAAGGACTGATACGTATTTTAGGCTGAGGCCATGAAATGTACATACATATCATCTGGTAACATGAATTAGATTGAGTTTCATTAGTAGATAGTATGAGTGTATGTGGATTTGACTCAGATTCATGAGAGATCTGAAATCTATAATGAAAAACTTTGGCCAAAGCAATTTTATAATTGAAAACATTGTCAATCCACTATACTCTCTAGTTTACATGTGTGTGTGTGTGATGCCATATTATATAGAAGATTATTTTATATGGTTTTTATGATTGTTTCATGTATTAATGACTATATTACACATAGTTATAGTTGATTTCTTGATATCTGCACTCCATTATCTACCCCTCCATAAAGGGAAGGGCCATTCTCAATGGGGAGGTGTGTGGAACACTATTAGTCTATGGTTGGAGGAAAAGTTCCCAAATGATTCTATCCCTCTCTTCATTTGATCAACTAATTTTGGATACAAACTCATGGCTATTGTTTTGATTTTGAACTACCATATAAAGCTTTGATATATGATTCTATTTTTTATTTTGTATTACTGTTACTTTAAGTAAAATTATAATAATTACACATTTAATATTATTTAACTATTTATAATAGTGGCTATGTATTTTTAAGTGATTTATAGTAAATGATAATAGTAGTGGTTGTGTATTCCTATTTAGCTATAAAAATGAGTTATTTTGGTGTTTGATGGTACCATTTATTTTGTATATGCTTTACAACATAGATTCTTAAATTTTGCATAATTAAAATGTTGTTTGTAAGATAAAAAAAAGAACATGATGTAACAAGTGGGTTAATAATATTTTATGTACATGTTATATTCATTGTATTTATCTCTCAAAAATTATAACATTTATGTTAGTGTAGAATATTATATTTTTAAGTATGCTAAAGTAATTTAAAAAAATGCAAGGTTTGAAGTGAATCCTAATGGGATTGTAACAAATGGTATCAGATCATAGGTTTAAACACTCAAACCTAATGAGTTAACTAATGTTAATATATTTATCCTATTCTAGTGAGGATAATGTTATGTGGAAGATCAAACATTAAGGGACTTCTAATGAGAATCCTTAAGCTGATCTTAATCCACTTGTAGCTAAACAAGCCAAGATTGATTAAATCCTCACTTTCATGAATGAAACAATGGAAATATTAGTATCCCTAAGGAAAAAATTTCATGGGTAGGGTGAGGAAAATAAGAATGAATAAATAGTGGAGAAACAAGATGATATGGAAGATCCCCAGGATCAAGGACATGTTAAGTTACAATAAGTTATAAGAATGCAAGTAGTTGTAAAACTTGTGAGAGATATGAAGAAAGTAAATCCACCCAAATTTTATGTTACAGTGTTGGGTAATGTAAATCAATCTTGGCTTATAGTGATGGAAAAATATTTTAAAATTCAAAATTATTCCAAGGTAACAAAGGATCACAGGTCTTGAGCATACAATGAAATACTACCATTTTAGTAACCTTTCTTATAATTATCTTCGATCATTTATTTCATCTTATTCTAATTAATCAATTACTCAATATTTTAGGGGAATATTTTTCCCATCTAACCACAATATGACATTGACAAAGAGTCTAAGCTCTATAGTAGGCTCAACACACCATTAATTTGGCTTAGAAGGAACATCCATTAGGAAGGTATAATTGCTTTAATTGTGTTTTCTATTTGTTATTTGCTTCTACTCTTTCCCAAATTGATGGATCATGCTTTAGGTATTATGTTTGTAAAATTTTTTATGTTTGATTTAGCATACTAACATGAACAAACTTCTCTTGTAATCTTGATCTACATTTTGGCACACCTAATAGGACTAGCACCCCACAATCTTCTTTAAAACCTTGTTAAACCTTCTAATTACAAAATTAGATCAATCGTTGACCTTGATTTCCTTCATTTTCATCTAGTTTTTCCATTTTTTCATCCCTTTCACATTAGTAGGATCAACTTATGGATCAACATGTTCACTCTCATGAATGATAGTTTTTCACTCCTTATTATATGTCTTTCTTTGTGTGTTCAAGATAACAATGGTTTCATGACCAAAACGGTAGTATTGCATCTATTTTTTATCTATTTTATATGTTATCTATAAATGGTAGTTTATCTATAATTGAAAAAAGGTAGATTTGATCTGTTAAATAGTGGATTCACATTACAAAATGGTGATATTATTGGACAATGTTTTTCTACTTCTTTCAGAGGCCATAACTTTTGACTCAAGACTCCTTTTGAGCTCTCATTTTCACCAAAACAAAGATATTAGAAATGATAATGCAGCCATGATAAAATTTACCTTTTTGGGTTTAATTTTTTGTCTTAAAAATTATTTTTAAATTATATTCATTTATAATCCTTGATTTATCACGTGTAGGATTGTATAGTTATTGTTTTGCATTGTAATCTTATCTAATCTTCAAATTTTGGCTTTCAAGGTTGATGTTTTATGTCCATAACCTTAGTTTTCAAGGATAATCTTTTTCAAAATTACTATCCATTGATACCACAATTTCAAACTCTTAACTTTTTGATTACAAGTTTTGCTAGCTAAAGAAGGTTTTTAATTGACAAAAACAAAGTAAATTTTTATTCACATTTTAATTTAGTGCTTAAGAAAAGAACTAACACTTATATTTAGTAATTTTAAAACACTTCCTTATTATCATTTACTTAAGTGTTTCTTGCTTGCTTTCTTGTGTAAACTATCATGGTTATGCTCTCCCCTTGCCACCTTTAGGGAGTCTAGGTGACCAAAAATACGTAGCTAACTTTTTATTTATCTAAAATAATGCTTAGATTATGTTCTTATATTTCCCATTCATGGGGTCCTAATAATAAAAATAAATGTTTTTTTTTTCTTTTTATTTTGATTTTACAGGGTGGACCTCATCACCTTATCATAAGTGTATAGGGTATTGTGATTAAGAATTAACTCCCTAGTGTACTTACCAACCCTATCCATTCAATGGGGTACATAAATGGAGGTTTTATTAGATCATTATTGGTTTAGTGTCTATGTTTTTAATTTCATCTATGAAGTAGTGGGGCTTTCATGTTTGAATACAAACCTTAGACCATACCACCTATACCTTAATTTTTTGGTAGCACTTCACTAAAATCCTACAAGTGAAGTGGTCATAGAGAGTCTAGACCTTTTCATGAATATCCTATTAATATTTCTTCTTTTAAAAATTTTGAGCCCTGTGGGGACCATTTAGACATTCTTGTTAAAACTTTAGACTAAGACTAATTTATCACAAATGATGTGTACTGTAAGGGAAACCAACCTCCCTCAATATTTCATGGCATACCACTTGAATTGAGGGTTGAGTGAAATCAATATGTCACCACTTCAAGTAAGGTAGTTACATGGACTATACTTTAGTTACACACTTGATTTACCATTAAAAATGGGGCTTGTTCTTTATGAGTGTCTTGTTTGATAATATCATGACCTGTATTTATTATAAACCTTTAAATAATATCAAACCAAATAAATATTATCCTAAGTCCAAAGCATTTCCATATTACATTTATAAGATGAGACATTACCCTACCCAATTTTCAAGCCATATTTATCCCATCTTATCATTATGTTGGCCAATTATACCATTACCTTGTTCAAGTGGTACTATTATATTGTATAATTAAAAACCATTCAAATCTATTCCATTTAAACCCAAATCCAATTTAGAATCAATTGTCTACAGTTGGTCACTTTTGAAAACATTCCTTCTTTAATGCAATCAAGCCAAAATAGGTTCATCTTGAACCAAAACCAATTCGAAAATCAAATCCAAATCAGGTTCATCTTGTACCAAAACTAATTATCAACTCAAAGCCAAATTAGGTTTGTTTTGAACTAAAATCAATTCTAAAATCAAAGACAAATTAGGTTTATCTTGAACCAAATCCAAAAACTGAGTCAAAGCCAAATAAAGTTCATCTTAAACCGCATACCAAGCCAATCAAAGAAAAATCAAGTTAGTCTTGAATCAAATTCTAAATATAATTCCAAATTAGTCAACTTCAACCAAATTCAAATGTTTTAAGTCAAGTTCAAACCCAAACATTGAAAAAATGCTAAATTATGTCTATTTTGACCAAATCCAATTATTTTGAATCAATCACATTCTAAATTTAGATCACTTCTTATCTTTCCATTCAATCTTCTACATTTTTTAGTTGGGAGAAATGAAGTCACATGATTTATCATTTCTATAATTTTAATCAAAGACCAAGATCTCCCTCTTTAGGCCCATTTTAATCAAAGACCAAGAACACCTTATTTGGGGCCAAATTATATTCCAATCTAATTTACTTTTCATGAATCCTTACTTGGAGCCATAATACAATTCAATTCAAGTCATGGCATCTCCAAGACCATTTAGGCAATAACATAAATCAATTGTAACATCACCATTCTTTAGCCAAATTCAAGTTAAGAATTTTTTAATCCTAAAATATATATTATTGGAATATATAGGGTTAAAGGGGTTAGAGATAACCTAGGTCACAAGGATGGTAGACTATCTCTAAAATAGGTTAGTTGTTTATGAAACTTAGATAAACATATACTGAATATATTATGTTGAGATGTTAAAAATAGAAAGTAATAATATGCTAGATATTTGAATGATAAATAAAAAAAGATAGCTTTTTTTTATGCTAATACAAATCTAGATATGGAATAGGTATAAAGTGGATTAGAAATGGATTTTGAAATAGTCACCTATGCCTCTATAATTATGGACACTTATGTTGACCTAGGATAATTATGTCAATGTTATTATCTAACTTAGATGTAGGTGTTCATTATGGAATACCTATTAAAACTAAATGTGACCACCTATATTCTTATAGGATTTTTGTTTCCTTCACTCTAGTGCATTCAAGACTGGGTCATGGATTGTTACTCCTTATCAAATAATAAAACCCTATTTCTTCATCTTCATATTGGTTATGGGAAAAATGGGTTAGTGGGCACATGGTGTCATTTTTTGCTAAATACTCCTTTATTAATGAGCATTTATTACATAGATAATACTCTGAAGAGGACCTCAAACTTATGTATTTCTCCTCTACATGTTATCTTGTGTGTGAATCATGCAATGTGTGATAAGAAAGACAAATAATGGCCTATCTTTTAACTTGGAAAATATAGCAATTGGGTTTCTCCTTCAGTATTTTAGACTTGTAAATGTGATGTCCTTATGATTGACATGGAATATGAGAAAATAGGGAAGCTTTTCTCACTTTATTATTTGATATAATGATTTTGGTAAGTTGCCTTGATCTCTCTAGATCTTTTCTAGTTGAGGAATAAAAGAGGGTTAATATTGTATTTATACCAATCCCTTTAGATAATATCTTACATTAAAACACTTCAGCTAACCATAGGGATATGTTTCTTTTTAAAATTGGAGGACTTTAGGGCACTGGACACTTGTGTTAGGGTAAGACACATGTATCATCGTATGTGTCTAATGATGACGTAAGTGTCCAGGCAGTTAGAAGATAGATGCAGGTCTAAAACTTGTCGAGATGGAAGACAAGTAGATTTATAACATTTTAAGCATGATAGAAGGCTTGAGTCATCAAAATAACATTAGTAAGACTAAGAGATAAGTAGTTATACACATAGAGATAGTGAATGTGATCCTTTTGATAATAGAAAAGGTCTATAAGCTAAAGGTACATCCATGATATGTATTTTCTAAGTGTACAAGAATGAGGTGTTATATAATTCAAAAATAATCTAGTAATGAAGATACTAGCTTGAAGTAAAAAAAATGTGTACTTGGGTGTGTATATAAAACCTTATCTTTACTTGAGTCTAACTTAAATGCTTTACTAGTGATCAACCTACAACCAAGAACATGTTACAGTAGATAGCTAGTGCATATAATTTCAAATTGAAATGATTGAAATTGAAAAAGAAAAAGGTTTAGGATTACACATGTATTGATGCAATCATCTTTACTTTTATAAATTTGATTTACGAATCACTAAAATTGATATTAGGACAAGTATAAATCTATAAAGTGCATATATCTAAAGATATATACATTAGATAACACATGCCGTCAACCTTGGAGAAAAGGTGAGTTGTCACCCAATAATTGAGATTAGCTAATCATGTAACCCAATCATACTTATAACCTAGTGAGTGTGAGTGAATCATATCAACTCACACTATAAATTTTGTGAGTTTGGATGATGTAATCAATTCCAATTTATAAAATTGGCATGATTGAGTAATTTAATCACCTCAACCATACCAAAAATCAAACCAACTACTATAGTAGATTAGCTCAATACAGTTCATAAAAGTCCACCCTAGTGGTGATGATATCCCCTAAAAGTATTTGGAATCTAAAACTAATTTGATTTTGAAATATTAGGTACACATCAAATAGCATATGTACCTTAGATATGTCTCATGTTGAAAATTTATATTAAAATGGTACCAATGTATAGAATTATGCCACAAATGTGTATCTAGATCATATAACTATGAATTTTGGTCAATTTGAAATTGTGTAAGTGTGTAGAACATGTTTTTAAAAAATAACCCCTACTACAATATAAATTTGAGAACTGGTGTAAGTGTGGAGAACATGTTTTCAAAACCTACATCCACTATAATTTTAATTTGAAAATTGATGTAAGTGCCAATGTGGAGGACATGTTTCCAAAACATTCCCCCACTATAATAGGGTATGTTGCATACTAAATAATTGTGTATAATAGGTTTCCCAAATATTCCCCCACTAAATCTAAAACTATGAATAATGTGGAGAACATGTTTCCAAAACATGCCCCCACTACAATCTGAATTTGTGAAGTAATGTGTAAGTCATGCCTTTATGGCATGCCCCCACTGATATGCCCTCCTTTTAAGGTGAGGTTGAGTATAAATTTATAGATACCTTAATTCAAAATTATAAGATAACCATGTAAATTATGAATATACCATGTAGCATATAAAGGTAACATGTCTAGGTAGATATATCATTGAAACATGAATAATGTGATCACATCAAGTCCTAAGATGCATGATGGAGTTCATGGAAACTTCAAGATAGTAAAAGCACAATCTCAAAAATGAATCAAGCACACACACAAGAGCACTCAAAAGTAAATCAAAAAATAATGGTCCAAGAAGACCTCAAACAAGGGGCATGTTCAAATGCCATACAATTTAAGGGACATGACTTAGTCAATGTCCACAAGGTAAGGAATGACAAATTCAATTGTCAACATATAACAAGAAATGATATATTCAAATATCAAAAAAGTAAATAAAGGCATGGGGGCCACAAATAATGTAGCATATTCAAATGCTCAAACAAGTAAGACAATAACAAGGCAAGACACTCAAGGAAGTGCATAAAGGAAAGTATAAGCATATCATACTATACCCTAGATTTATGTGTTACCAAAAAATTTAAGTACGTATCATATCAATATACTACAAAAGGTATAAGCATGGATAAAGGCATGTGTAAGTACATATATGAGCTCAAACATGATACTGTAAGTGCTCATAAAATGATGTAACCTAGGTGTATCATTATCATAGAGTTGGATGCCCCCAACATCCTGGTGACTTGAGCAGAGGGAAAACTAACATCCAAAAGTGCATGGATCATGTATCTGTGTGCACCTAAATCACACACAAAAAATGCATAAAACATGTGTATAGAGAGAATATTAATATGGCATCTACCAATATGGAACTAAAAATATATGTGCTAAGGAGATAATATGACATGTAAATGCTAAACATATTTTTGGTTGTTTTTTTTTTTTTTTGTTTGGTATATTTAAAAAATTTGATAGTAAACTTCTACCATGTGATCTCATCCAAAGGATGTTCATAGGTATCTCCCCACTCTGAACCTAGTGTAATAAATTAGTGATATTAGTAAGGAGAGTACATAGGTTTAATATTTGGCATTATAGGATCTATTATGCTTTGTGTATGTATAATAGGATTCTATGATCATGAAGCATAAATAGTAGGAGTAGGGGTTCGTGGAACCCATTATTGAATGGTTTATGGTTTTTGTGAAATAATAGTAATAAGAACCTATGTAGGTGCTCTATATATTTGAATATGGTGCATAGTATAATATATTTAAATTTAATAGAAATTATAATTTAGTGTTAATGAAGTGATCATTTTATGCAATGAAACCCAGTTGGAAATAAGAAATCTTGACTATAATGATCAGCTGGTGTAATGAAACTTGTGGTTATTATTTTGTCATTGTAGATGATGTATTTATTTGTATGGTAGTTGAATATTTTTATCCTTATTTTGAAAAGGATGTAAGTTTGCCTTTATGATTAAATGATATACAACTATTGTTTCTATCAGCCATTACTCCTATTGAATGTAACCATGTTTTTCCAAGCATAATATTATAAGCCTTTAAGTTATCAATAACCTAAAAAGTAATAAAACATTCTTTTGAACCAAATGAAACTCTTAGCTAAATTAATTCTATGATTTTTGTAATTGCATCAGTTTCATCCATGTTTTGAGACTTATTGTAAGAGAGAGCTAAGAAATGACATAGAAGAGAAAATTATATCTTTAAATTTCATAACATTGATATCTATAAATTATTTGCCCTTAACTTGAGCAGTGATAATAAAAGGGACTTAACATTAGGAATGTCTTGTGATTTCCTTATTTTTAACCACATTTAAAACATTAGGTTTTTAAATTATATCTTGATTTTTAACTTATTTTGTTAAAAATATCAATTTTAATATTTGATGTGAACATTGCTCTTTTTGTACCTAGTTTTCATTTGTGGGTTCTTGCTCTTTGACAAAATGTATCTTTAAATGATTTACATAATTATTTCTACTATATCCCAAGACTTGTCAATCATTATTATTAGATGTAGAGGTATGATGATTTATACCTTGGGAAAGTTTTCTCAATATTTGACCATGATAACCAAAGTTTTGTAAACATTCTTTCCAAAACCATATTGTTTGGAAAACTGAGTATCAATATTGAGAGGTAAATTTGTGTCATTTTCTTGATCTAAATTTTATTTTTGAACCTTTTCTTACTATAAGTTTGATATTTTCATCTTTTTTTGCTCTAAAATTCTCTTTGGTACCCACATTTGTGGTTTTGGTATTTATGGTTTAGGTGAGGTACTCATAATGTGAGTGGTTTTATTGGTTGAAGTATCAATGATATGATCACCACTATCCTTATGACTTTTTATTTTGTTATTTAATGTAAAATAACAATCTATATATGATGCCCATGTATTCTATGATATGCATGATAGTATTTGGATTGCCTTATAGGATTTGGATGAGGTAATTTGATCACTTTATCTCAAATAATTTCTCTTAGGATTTCACTTGGATTCTTAATAGCCTTTTGCTCACATTTTGAATCACTTGTTTTATATGTGTTATATTGTATTTTTTTCATTTGCATGTGAAACCTTGTTTGGCACGATATTGGTAGATGAGGATGTAAACGCATGATTAACACTACCATGTGTTGGTTTATGTGGGTATGTAATCTAATTTTCCAATAATGTGATCTTTAAACTAAAATTATTGTACTAATCTTCTATTTACTTACTCATAAGTATTATTTGATCTTGTAAGGCTTCACAAGCAAAAACCTTAGGTACCTCAGATTGAACATGCAAACATACACCATATACCTTACACCTTAAAGGAGTGATTGCATGGACTTGGTTAGATGGATGTGAGTTATTTCCCTCCTTAGGGTTAGGAGAAATAGGTTAAATACTATTAAAATAAGAGATATAAATAGGGATTAAATTATAATTGTGTTTTGAAACCCTCTCATTACAATAATCAATTTGGTTACTCTTTTTAATTGATTTCATCATACATGAAACATAACAAGTAACAACTACCATGATCTACTATAAAGTAAAGTAGATAAGATATGTATCCATATTAAACATGTTTGTATAAAATGAGAAATTTTTATTTTCAAATCTTGAACACTTTGAAATTAGGATTCAAAAAATAATAAATTAGGAAACCCTAGGTCAACTAGGGTTTTGAGACTAAAGATCAGGGTCACCACAATATGCCAATAAAGAGACAGTAATATATAGTGACTTGCTAAGAAATTTTTGAATTTGAAATAGTATTTTAATTAAAAATAGGAAATGAGATGAACCATGAAAAATAGGGTAACAAAAGCACAATTATAACTTGAAGGTCTAAATTTACTAAAAATAATAAAATGTTAAATTCACAAAATTCATAAAATGTTAAATTCCCAAAATTCATAAAAATTGGCAAAAAAAGGAGGTTTTTGTCTATATAAACATAATTATTAAAAAAACCTCTAATTAATTTGAAATTTGATATATTATGAATCATAAATATGCCAAATAATTTAGAATCCTTCACGGGCAAAACCCTTCAATATTCCCAATAAAGAATCAACAATTTTGATTAAAAAGTAATTTATTTTTTATATCTGAGAGAGGTTGTTGAATAAAATATTATTTTTGATGAAACCTAGAAATTAATTATAAAATAACATGCACCTTGTATGCTAATATTTACTAAAATAATAAATTACAAAAAATGAAAATCCATATCAAATTTTGGTGAACAAAAATAGATTTTTTAGTATACCAACCTGAGTAGAAAATACCTCTAAGGAATTTTAAAATAGATATATTTAGAGGCCAAAATTTTCCAATCAAGGAAGAATCAACTTGCCTTGTAACTAGAGAAGGATAAAACCCTAGGGTAAAGTTTTAGATCTAAAAATCCATCACAACAAATGAAAACCCTAGGAGGCTTGAAAGCCCTAGATTAGAAAAAAGTTCATTCACATGAATTAGGTTCATCAAATGTTTAACTTTAAAATATAGATTAAGGGGAATACCTTGGGTTAAATGGTTTAGAGATAGATTAAGGCATAATGATGGTAGATTATCTCTAAAGTAGGTTAATTATTTGTGTAACTTAGATAAACATATACTTTATTTATTAAGTTGAGATGATAAAGATAGAAAGTGTAGTTATGTTATATATTGTAATGATAAAGAAAACAAGATACTTAACTAGTTCTGATGTTAATATTGATATAGATCTAGAATAAGTAGAAAGTGTATTGGGTTTGGATTTTGAAATAGTCCCTTCATTATATAAATTGTGACTTTATAGCTATAGACACTTACATTAACTTGGGATGATTTCATCAATGCTACTATATGACTTGTATGCAAGTATCTAGTAAAAATACTTATTAAAACTAGATTTGACCACCTGGATACTTATAGGTTCTATGTTACCTTCACTCTAGTGCATTTAAATCTAGATAATAGACTATCACTCTTTGTCAAATACTAAAACCTTAGTTCTCCATCTTCATATTTGTTGTGGGAAAATGGGTTAATGGGCATGTATTTTCAAGCTACCCCAAGGACCCCTCTCTCAATGAACATTGCCTACATATTTAATACTACAAATGATGCCTCAGACTTATGTATTTATCTTCTACATGTTGGATTTTGTGTGAATCATGAAGTTTGTGATAAGCAAGTACAATAGTGACCTATCTTGTAACTTAGAAAATATATATCTTAGGTTGTTCCTTTAGTACTTCAAACTTGTATATGTGTTATCCCTATGATTGATATGGAAATAGGAGAAAATAGGGAAGATTTACTCACTTGAGTGCTTGATATAATGATTTTGGTAAGTTTCCTTAGTCTCTCTATGTTTTTTCTAGGTTAAGAATGAATGAGGGTTGATCTAGTATTTATACTAAGCCCTTTGGAGAATATATCACATTAAATCACTTATATTGGCCATAGGAATATGTTTCATTTAAAAATTAGATGACTTTAGTGCACTAGACACTTATTTTAGGGTAGGGCACTTACATCGACATATGTATCTAACTAGGATAGAAGTGACCAAACAATTAGAAAATATGTGGAATTCTAGAACTTGCAGAGATGGAAGATAAGTAGGTTTATATCATGATGGTAGTTATAGAAGGCTTGAGTCATCAGAATAGCATTAGTCTAACTAAAAGATAAGTCCTTGAGGCATATAGAGATAGTGTATGCAAGACTTTTAGTAGTAGAATAGGTCTAGAAGCTAAAGGTACATCCATGATATGTATTCTACATGTTTAAAATATTAAGGTGTTATGTAATTCAAAAATAGTGTCTACAAGAACAAGCATTTAGCCCTTCTAAGGTTGTTGAAATCTAGATCTAAATTCTTGCCTAACTTTCTTATAGACCAATTGTATAACCTTAATTGAATAGATGAAATACCTAAGGAAATACCTCCAAAATATAATTTATTTTTAGAGCCATAATAGAGTGAATCATCACCCCTCCAAGGGTCATTATCTATTGAAGACCCAAGTGCACCCAAATTTGATAACTACTCAATCAAGATATGTCATAATCCCCTTCCCAAGCATGATTAGATTCATCCACTTACAAGTCAAGGTCAAGATAGTCAACCCATTATCAATATTTTTATTAAATCACCCATATTTGACAAAACCCAAACCATTGTTGGTCCACCTTTATTTGACAAAGGACCTCTATTTGATGGACACATCTTCAATGTGCATGTCTTTGAAGAACCTATTATTGATCAGCAACCCATCTCTCTTCAATTTCAAATAATTCCTCATTTTATAAAATTCCTTCATCTTAAAGCCTTCACTTCCAAGTGAAATTAAACAAGTTACTTATAGACAGTGTGATTCAATAGGCCCACTTTATGGCTAGTTTTACATCAAAAATAGGTTCCACTTTAGAACCAACATTATTGTTAGCATTAGCATCAAAATACAGTTCTATTTTAGAACTAATATCATAATCAATTTATATTTTAGAACCAATATTAGAATTAGGTTCCATTCTACAACTAACATCATATTTATCTTCAGCATCAAAATTAAGTTCTATTTTATAACCAATATCAGAATCGAGCTCCATTCTAAAACCAATATTAGATTTAACATCTGAATTAGAATCAATGTTAGTCTCAACATTAGATTTAGTTCCATTTGAGTTAGAATTAGATTAAAAATTAGAATACATTATTGGATGTTATGACATTGGTTATTTAGTTCTACTAGATCCATTTGAGTTAGAATTAGATTCAAAATTAGAATACATTAGTGGACATTTATGACATTGGTTTACACACTCCTGGTAGATCAACCAAAAAACATTTATTATCCTTCAATGATTTTTTAGGATATTTTATTTAGCATAGACACTAGTTGTCCTAGTAGTATCTACAAAGATTGTGTTTCATTTTAATCCTCCATTGGCGTTACACATCCCTGTAACATTAAACCAGCGTAGTCATTATATTGACATCCATCTACCCACATTCATCGATTGGGACCAATTTAATCACACATTATTGGCCTTTTCCATGGTGACACATCAATTAAAAAAATTTGGGGGATCTAAGTAGAAATTAGTCAAAATACAAGTCTCTTAGTGAAACCTTATTTGAGGCACTAGGGGAAATTAAAGTCTAAACTCAGCATTTTCTAGTGAAACCTTGTTTGAATAACTAGATGACAATCAAAATAAAAATTTAGAGTGCCTTAGTGAAACCTTTTTTGAGGTGCCATCAAACAATCAAGAATACTTATTTGGTGAAAACCTCTTCATGTAAATAACTAAGCTAATTATTTATCATTGCTTGATAAGACATTATTGAAGTCAATATCGTCATAGCCAACAATCTACAACATAAAATTAGAGTATCTCTTAGGCCTAAACAACAACAAAATACTATGGTCTTATTGAGATAATTTATAGATAACTTTGGCCCCACCACAATAAAATTCATGTTGAATCTATAATTAACAAAAATATGTGACTAAAAATCCCAATCTTCATTTATCCCTCAATAATTACACATTATATTATGATCCTATTATTCATTCAGCTCTTATATTACATTATCAAATTAGATCATTTATCCAATGCATATTCTTCTTTACCCTTATCAGTATCACTCTTTTTTAAAGATACTATGGAGATACCTTGTTTATAGGGTTGGGGGAAGTAGAATCAATAACCAATGATGATCACAACATGTTCTTGATAGATAAACTATTCAAAGTGGGTGTGGACTAGACATCAAACATGGTTAGAATTATCTCCTAATCCTTAATTGAGTTGTGATTCTAAACATAAAAAAACAAAAAATAAAAAAATAAAGATAAATAAAAAATTTAATGGTGAAAATTATACTTGTATCACCTTGGGCAAGTACAATGATGAAAACTAGGTTTTTAGCATCATACTTAAATAGTTTATTTTTTGTAAGTACCTTAACAATTGGGGGAAACCTAATTTACATTAAAGAGAATTCCATTACATGCCAACCATTTTTTTCATGTAATCCTATTCATCCCTTCACATATTATTGTGACCATTAGTCTTCCTATCTTGACCTTGTTACAAAAGTAAAAGGTATATTGAGACCTATTTAGGAAACATTATGGCACATTATCTGCATGACACTAACGACTGGAAACATTTGGTTCTCATGTAACATGTTCCTTGGATATTCCTAGTCCCTCCTCTCACTGTCATCCATTATTATCCATCATTATCCATTCATTATTATCTCCCATTCTTGGATAACCACAATGGTCTTAGTATGCTTGGACTATATAGGTAGTACTCAATTATATGGAGTTTATAAGGTTAGCTCAGCCACCATTCCCCCAAAATATCACCATTTTTGTGAGATTCCTATGATCCTATTATTTTATGATTCATTATCCATTTTGGTGTTAGAAAAAGTCTTCCTTTTTCTAGTGATCCTTTATGGATATTTATTCCAAAAATAATAAAAACATTGAAAAGTCCAAAAATCCTAAAAATTTGAAAAAGGATTATAAACTCCATGAGATATATAAATTCATAAAATCCTAAACATTTGAAAAGTCCCAAATATCCAAGAGATATATTAAGCCAAAAAATTCAAAAACAATTGTCTTGTCCTCAATCTAGTCAACAATCCTTGATTGATCATTGAGCTAATCATTTTAGCAACCATTAGGATGTGTCCTTCCCAAATCCACCCTACGTGGGTAAATTCATTATTAGTTCTAAATCCATTCAGATACCTTTAGGATGTGTCTTTCCCCATGGTATGTGTAGCTTATTTCAAGATACATTATCTCCATTCCATCCCCTTACATGTATCCTTGATTGGGGAACCATTATATTATCATTATCATTGAGCCTTCACATGTGGATTTTGATTAGGTTTATGACATGATGATTTTTATTGATTTTTTACAATCTTTGTGTGTTTGTTTTCTTTATGTTTGTTTATTTATTTACTTTTTTTGTGCCTTAACTCAGTCCATTTGTGTCCATAGGGTGATTCCTTACACTTTTAATTGAGTCCATCCATTACCATACATCAACCTTATCATCATGGTTTTTCATATCATTGGTGTGTTTATTTTCATTTGTCTACTGGATTAGGGGTTGGTCCTTAGGCACATTGCATCTAAGTCATCATAGTGTTTTATATCATGATGTATAATGTCATGTGCTACATTAAAAATCAAATTTTTGAAGTTTATATACAATGTCATGCTATGGTGGTAGTTTAGCCCCTTGAAAAATCATTTGTTATCTAATCAACTCATTTTAATCATCTTTGACCACATCACATCATCACATTTTAATTGATAAAATCAAAACTATTGAATAGTGTTGTTGTTGTTGTTGTTGTTGTTGTTGTTGTTGTTGTTGTTGTTGTTGTTGTTGTTGTTGTTGTTGTTGTTGTGTGTGTGTGTGTGTGTGTGTTCATTAGGACATGCATCTCTAAATTAGAATGTAATAAAAAATTCATACACATTAGTCCATCATTATTCATATTTTATGCTTTTATTATATTCTTCATTCCTCTTTCTACTTCACTTGATTTCTAGGGAGAACAACACTAACCTAAGGTCCATTTGGACTATGTAGGTAGTGGTTAGTTACATTCAGTTCTATGGTCAACTTGACCACCATTATCTCATCAATCTTTAACCATCATTATCTTCTTCCAACCATCTCTATCGTCACTTTGTGCATCTTTATGTGCTTGAATTTTTATATATTCTGCATTATTTGACAATTCATTGTACCATTTGCACTTATGTTTGTATGTTCTCATATTTAATAAATGTAATAGGTTACATCCTTGATATATGCTTGTTAATAATTCAATTAATTACTCAATCAAATTATCAAAACAAAAATTTGCCCTACTGAGGCAAACTAATTAGACCAATCAATAATTGAATCTACCCTATTAGGGAAGATCAATTTAATAAATTATCATTCTCCCCTATTTGGGGAAATTCAATCATTAAATCTTTATTTTAATTACAAGTTTCAGATTTTTCCCTCTTTAGGCAAATCAAAGTGTGTCACTTGTTTTAGGATGGCTCATTCCCTAAGCCTAAAACTTCCTCCATATTTGAGGTATGTTAAAGTGTGTCATTTATCTTGGGATGCATCCTACTTAATTCCCCTCTCTTTAGGGCAAATCCTTTTTCTAATCTATCATCATTGGAAATAAAAGTGTGAAAGCATTAACTCATATGGATTAATCTCATGCATGGTTTAATTTCCCTCTTTTTCTTGTCCATTTTCTTCTTCTCGAGGGCCCATCCATCAAAAATCATTTTTCAACCACTCCATTGAGGGTGTATCATGTGCATCCCAAATGTTTTTTAGGGTATTATTGTGAACTTGTTCTCAATAAATTGAAAAAAATCAACAAAGCATGAATAAATCATTCTTCAATCTTTATCAGATCATTTTAGTGACTTTTTCATTCTTTTAAAAGTCATTACTTCATCTAGTGTCTTGTAATGCCCTTTCAAATCAAGGTAAAATTTAGACACTTCATTTTATAACTTCTTATCAAAATTACACATTAGAACCATTTCTATAAATAACACACAAAGTCACTAAAACTTCCATATTATTTTGCATATCTTGCATGCACATTCTAAAATGTATTGGTACATCCCTAATTGGGGAAATATATTGTACGTAATCTTTAACTTCATCTAATTCATTTCAATTAGAATTGTGACTTTTTAAGTGATATTTTTGGATTAATTAGGTCAAATGGTTATTTAACTTCTTAAAATCACATCACTTTTCATTAAGTTAATTAGTCTTTATTAATTAACCTAATCTTCCTCTAATAGGAAATTTTATAAATTTTGGAATTCCTTATTTTCTAAATTCATTAATTGGATTTATTCCTCAAATATCATGGTAAGTGGCTAAGTGGTTTATGACATCATAGGAAAATATTAAGGATCATAGAATTATCATGAAAGTTTTCAAACATTTAATAAATATCAAACAAATATCAAAATTTGTAAGCCATGCCTAATTAATGAAAACTCAACCATATTTATTAATGGCATAAGTCATCCAAAATTGATTGATTGTCATCCACTCATCTTGATCATCATATAATGATAAAAATTAGTTTGAAGAATCTATAAATATGAGGGCCATTTTCCATTATTCACAAGTATAGAACATGCAAATAAGTGTTACCATTTTAATAGACTTTCAAGCATAAATATTTCAACATTTCTTCAAATTATCTTCAACCATTTATTTCATATTATTCTAATTGATTAATTAATTAATAGTTCAATGGGATATTTTATCCATGTGACCATGTTGTAGCATTTACAAAGACTCCTAGCTCTACATCTTAATCTCAAAACACCATTAATCCAGCTTAGAAGTAACATTATGAGGAAGCTATAATAAATTTTGATTGTGTTTTTTATTTTTTATTTGCTTTTAGTCTTGCCCAAACTAAGGGATCATTATTGAGGTGTTATGTTTGTCAATAATTTTATGTTTTATTTGGCATACTAAACTAACCTATCTTGTAATCATGATCTACACCTAGGAATGTGCATGAGGTGCATAACTTTATGGGATTAGAAGTATATTATAGGAAATTTGAGCCAAATTTATCTAAGATAGCCAACCCAATCACCTCTCTATAATTAAAAGAGTAGTGTTTTCTTTGGACTGATAAGTGTGAAGAAGCTTTTCAAATTTTGAAAAAGAGGCTTACTTTAGCACTAGTGTTATGGGTTCTATATTTAAATGGTCATTTTACAGTAATAATTGATGCTTTTATGGATGCTTTAGAGGAGTTCTTATGTAGGATGGTTTAGTTATACCTTATGAATCAAGTAAATTAAAGCCTTATTAGGCTAACTATACCCCACATGACTTGCAGTTGGATGCCATAGTGTATGTTTTATAGGTATGGAGTCATTACTTATTGGGAAAACCTTTTGATCTCAAAATAGACAATTTGGGGTTCAAGTACATATTTACCCAACCTAAACTAAATGCTTGAAAAAGATGATGGTTTATTAGATTATGACTTTGACATTAGATACATTAAGGGCAAGGAAAACAAGATTATAGATTCCCTTAGTTATAGAAGGTAAATTTCAACATTGGCTAATATCATGAGTACTTTCTGGGATCAAGTATTGAAGTTATCACTAGGAGATGATGAATTCTTTGAGTAGGTTAATAAATCTCTATTATAAAATCCTAAATATCTTAAGTATAAAGTATTACAATTTGAGAATGATGTAATTTTAAGATATAATAGAAGGATCTATGTGCCTGACAAATAAAATTTGAGGGTGACTATGTTAAAATAATTGCACAATGCTCCATATTTTAGACATCTTGGTGTGACTATGCTCTTATCAGAGCTAAACCATTATATTTATGGAAAGGAATCAAGAAAGACACAATAGATTTTATGTCAAGGATGAACACTTGCATCTTAATGGGTTTTTGTACCCACCTTGCATATTAGAATGAAAATAGAAAGTCATCTGTATGGACTTTGTCTAAGGTTTGCCTATGTCAAGTCATTGTCATGATATGATACTAGTGGTTATTGATAAACTCACCAAATTCACACACTTAACTTAAATTAATTTGACTGATGATGCACTAATTCTTGAAAATAGGTTTGTAAAATAAGTGTATAGATTGTATGGGTTTCCATAAAATATCATCTCATATAAGGACTCTCAAATGACCTCAAGGTTTTATAAAACTCTTAATGCAGCATTGGAACACAACTAAAATTTAGTATAACTTACCATCCATAAATATATGGAAAAATATAAAGAGTGAATCAAATATTGGAGGATATTTTAAGGATGTATTATATATACCATCAATAAAAATGGGAAGAATATCTACAATTAGTTGAGTTTGTTTATAATAACTCATTTCAATCAGCATTGAAGATGGCTCCTTTTGAACAATTGCATGGTAGGAAGTGTAGAACACCTATCAACTAAGATAAATTAGAGGATAAAGTGGTCTTGTGACTAGATATGCTCATTGAAATGGAAGAACAGGTAAAGATAATAAGGAAAATATTAGTCTAAACTAATGATAGGTATAAAATTTATGCTAATATGAAAAGGATATCAAGGCACTTCTCAATTGGAGATAAAGTTTTTCTATGAAATCAATAAAAATATCACTAGATATGTGGTACCCTTTGAAATTCTAGAAGTGATAAATATTGTAGCATACAGACTCACATTGCCACTAGTTTTAGTACAAATGCATAACATTTTTAATTTATCTTATCTTAAAACATATATAGTTAATCTTTCACATGTTTTGGACTAAAATGCATTACAAGTTTTGGATTCAAGGGTTGTAACAGTAGAACCAATAAGAATACTTGATACACACAAGCTTAGCATGTGTAATAAAGAGGTATCTCAATACGAGGTCTAAGTGGACTATTATTTTGAAGATAGTGCCACATGGGAGGATTATAAGGAATTTTATACGTTATTTACTCATTTATTGGAATAATTTTATATTGAAATTTATTTTATTTTCAAAACTATTATTTTTAAATAAATTTCATCAATATGATGACCTATCTTAGGGGGGAAGGATGTTATATTTAATCCTACTATTTAAAAACTACATTAATATTAGACAATGCAATAAACTAATGATTAGTTATTTTTTTCTAATTTTGATGGTATATTTGGATATATGTTGCTTGATTAGATAATTGTTTGGTTTTTTCATGGTCTATTGTAATTTGTGTGTGTGTGTGTGTGTGTGTGTGTGTGTGTGTGTGTGTGTTTGTGTGTGTGTGTGTGTGTGTGTGTGTGTGTGTGTGTGTGTGTGTGTGTGTGTGTGTGTGTGTGTGTGTGTGTGTGTGTGTGTGTGTGTGTGTGTGTAGTTATTATTGTCTTTAGAATCTTATGTTGAGATGATTTCATTTTTAAATTTGATTTTTCATACAATAATTTACTTTATGTATATACAGTATGAGTATTTTTTTATCTTATTGTAAGCTCATATTAACTATTTTTTTTATCAAGGTGATTGCAAGACTGTCTCACCCTCAGTAAATGGAGCAAAGGGAGGGAATTATAGGGGTAGAGGATGCAGATTTCAGCAATGGGATTAGAAAGAACAAAACATGAATCCACATTCACACTTACACATTTTCATGTTGATATGTTAATGTTTTTGGTATTGGTGAATGAGTTATTTAATTGATTTTAATTATTTATTATTCTGATTTTTATTGCATGCTTTACATTGGTTATGGGTCATATACTTGTTATGATGTTAAAAAACCAATTTGAACACAATTTCTCTTGTTAGTGTTATTTATTAACCTTGTTATGCATAATTATTGAGTGTATGTATGAAAATGGTGTGTGAGCTAAATGATGGTTTGATGAGTTATAATTGAATATGGATCTAATTTAGTCATTTTAAATCTATTAAGGTTCAGGATATTATTTAATCCATTTTTCCTTGTAATATGTAAAGGTTTGTTTGGTTTCAATTAACCCCTTTTTGGTGGCCTAGGGCATAGGGGACAAAAGACACCCAATCAAGTTTCATTTTTTTTTTTAATATTTAAAATAAAACATTGGGGAAATGATTTTATGTAAAAGGATTTAAAGATTCTAGTTTGGATAATAATTGGAGATTTGGCACAAATCATTGTCATGCACAAATTTTAAAAACTAAATAGGGTTACCTTGATGTCTTGGTAAGATATTTTATATACCCATATTTTTTACAAGCACAGTTTCATATAATTTTTTCATAGTTTTTACCTACATAGGCCTCTTAACAGAGAGTTATATATCTAGTGGTATGGTCTTATATGGACCTCTTCGGCTCCATATTATTTAATTTGTTTTATCTTCCCCTTGGGCTTGTATATTTTAAAATTACCTTTTATCCAATGTTTTATAGTGATACCTACCTATGTTTTCAATAATTATGTGTTTTCAACCCTTGGAAACCTACATCTGTGTTGGAATCTTACATTGACGTAAGTGTCCAACTACGATGCAAGAATCCAAACTTATCTTTTTCCATTTTTTCACTTTTATGACCTTTTGTTTATCCATGTTTGTTCATTGTACTCTTCTCTTTTCATGCACCACTAGGTTCTAAATTCAAAATCAAGAGTCCCCTATATATACAAAGGCTATGGTCTAATTACACCACCTGATACTTTGATCAAGCAAGTTTTTTAATAGAAAAATATTTACATTCCAAGCTATCAAATTACAATAGAGAACTAAATTAAAAATCTAAAGAATTCAAAATGTCAATATACACTTGCATCACTTTTTCCAAGGTTTACAAGAGGAGAAAGAGCATATAATCACAAGATCGCCATTTTATACACATACCTAGGAGGGATAACTACATGTGAGTTTGAGGCCATTTTGGATTATTTGGCTATGTATTTAGCACTTAGTGATGGATAGGGTTTCTAGAGTTAGCTTGAATCATGTGCTACACTCTATGCATTTTTAATCACTTTTGAAAAGATAAAATAACCACATGAGTGACAACACAACTTTAGTGTAAATTTAGATCCATTCCTCTATATATATATATATATATATATATATATATTGGGTTGGAGACCTACATCAAAGATAGACACCTACATCAATGCAACTGTCAAGGATCAACACAAGTGTCCTAAGGGTAAAAATAATCAGAACACAAGGTGAGTGGATCATAGATATTTTACATTATCGTGAGATGGTTCTAGATCATTGTCATATTCCAAAACATAACATGAAATAAGATAATCTCTCCTTATCCCTTAGTCTTATATTATTTTATTATATTTATTGCACATGCATAAATAAGCAAATTTACATAATCTAGCATACATGACTAAATTTTTTACATTACCATATTACATTTAAATAGTTTTATTTGCTTAAGTGTGTTCGTGTAAAAACCCAAATATCATATAACATTATGGTGAACCCATCCTTTGTTGAACCAAACTCTAGTTTGCATGTAAGGTTTTTCTCCTTCCAATATTTATTTCAAATTCTTATATTTATTTTTTAGATATGATTTATTTAATGGGCATAGCTTAAGGAATGCTTACTTATATCTTTTCTCTAGGCCTTGTGCCTGTTTTCTTTTACATTGAGTTTAAAGTTGAAGTCCTTATGGAGTCCCTTATTAAAGGACATGCCAAGCCCCATCCTTTGGATATTTTTTTTAATGTTACTTATGATAAATGTATTACATATGAATATCTTATGGCATTAAAAAATATGCTTAAACTCTTTATTTTGCTTATAATTATGATAATGAAAGAAATAATGATGTAAATGCAAGTATAAATCAACATGTTGATAGTCATAGCATTATTTCATATGGTTATGAGTGTGATGATGTTTCCCTTGGGTATGAAGAGCCTAGTTCTCTTATTTTTCTCTCTTTTAGATTATGAAAGACCTAAAAAGTTACAAATAATAAAAAAATTTAGTGCCTCACATAAGTATCACACAATACACATGTAATGAGTAAGCATTCAAGATGTTACAAGTCAAAGGGTTTCATGCATTTATTCTCAATATGAATCCAAATTTAAATTCTCTTCTTCTATTTCCAATGATGGAAATGTTGAAATGATTTGTTGCTCTCCTTCTATTTCTAATTATACCAATAGTGAAATAATTGAATGTGTGCCTTCTTTATGAACTAATGTTAATGTGTTTGGTATGGATCAAGGTCATCAAAACTATAAACTATAATTGGTTGGACATGTGTACAAATTATATGATTTATCTTTTGTATATTCTTTTAGATGTATTCAACTTTTTAAGCTTAAGAAATAATAGAATAGTATGAAGACACTTTCTTTTTGAATATATCAAAAGGCTAAAATACAAAGAGATAACACTTTTAAATATTATATATAACACTTAGATGTAATGGAAGTGGGTTCTGATGTGTGATAGAGATTAATATAATAGTCTTGATATGGTTCTTCTAATTATATTTTTTCATTTTACTATGCATAGTGATTACTCTATTTTACTTTAACATCTTATATTCATTTTGCATATGCCAACTTGCTCTATATTGGTTGTTTCTATGATTATTCATTTTATAAGTACCTATGTGTTTTCAAGTAACAATATGGAATTATGAAGTAGATTTCATGTTTATATTTATTCACGTAATGTGCATGATATCCCTATAATTAGCATGTTCTAGAGTCTTCCAAGAACCTCTATTAACAATGGTGTGGTGAATGTGGAATGAATTTAGATGAAATATGTTAATATGGTTGCCAAGATAAAGGGATATATAGAGATGGTTGGATGAGAGAATTCAAAATTTTATAGAAGAAGAAGCAAGGAGAGTCAAAATAGTTATGAAGGAGATTATCCAAGAGCATATTTATGGTGAAATTTATGAAATATTTTGGTGTGAGTTTCCTAGATTGTTAGCCATGTGGCTATCTAGGTTGGAATAGTATTGCCTTAGCCCAAGGAAGATAGGGCTTATAGTTTGAACAAAAGAAAAGTTATATAGATTGTTCAACCTAGGTATAGATTAGACCAAAGAAATAGATTATTAGATGAGGAATATGATTGATTATTATATTATTGAATTCATAGTACAAGGATACATAGATTTTGAAGCTACATAAAACCAATTTGTCCAAGGAATAAGGAGGAAATTTTTATAGTGACTACATACTTTAATTAAGATGTTGGTTATGGAAAAGGCCATGGTGCCTACTCTAGTGAACATGGAGTAATTACATCAAACACCATGGGGGTGAATGTGAGTTAGTATTGAATGACAAGGAGATAATTAAAATAAACTTAAACTTGATCCTAGAAAATAAAAGGCAAAAAGAGTCAGAGTGAGAAGAAAATTTTGGGATTAGAATGGAAAATGTGATAACATAGATGGTGGAACAAAACAAGAAATCCAAAATTAATTGTGAATAGGAGTAAAGGTAGGAAAGAAAGTGATAGAGTTGGAAAGATAAGGAAATAAGATGTTAGAGAGGGAAAGATGATGAAAGAATATGTGGGAATTAGAGAGTGCACAGAAGGGCCGAATGAAGATAAATAAGTAGATAGAAATGATGAAAATATGGAGATAGTGTAATAAGAAGAAAAAGAAGGTAATCTTAACAGAATAATTAGATGATAGAGGTAGATCACAGTTAATGAAAGGGTTTTTATCTGGACTTGGGAATGAAAGTTTCTAGGAAGAAGTTAGATTTTAAAACAAAACTAGCATAGGTTCAAGTTTAAAGCTAGAATAAATTCAAACTAGAAGTCATTCATTTCAAGAGTATGTATCCCCTATCCCAAATTCTTATTGGAAAGAAGAAGAAACATGGGAATGAAATTTCCTAGGAAGAAATTAGATTTGAAGACAAAACTAACACAGGGTCAAATTTAAAGCTACAATAAATTCAAACTCGAAGTCATTCATTTCAAGAGTATGCATCCCCCATACAGGAGAAGTAACATATACAAATTGGTTTGAATCTATTATAGATAATTTGGTAAGTTAAGTGTAAAATAAATTATGTAATAGATAGGAATAAAATAGAAGAATCAGAATTCCTTCTTAAGAAACCTGAGAAGACTAGTGCATAGTCACTAATGCATAGTAACCAGTATGTAGTTACCTTCTGTCATTATTACTAATGTTCAAAAACCCATGGTACCAATCACAAGTGTGCCAACTATGGTGTTAAATGAAATTACATTTGTTTCATTAATTTAATATGATGGGTCTATGGATCCCCCATTATATTTGGTAACTTACGATATTAAATGGAATGCAAAAGGGATAAACTTTGATGATGTTAAGAGGTGTGATCTCATAGGGACTTTATTAGGACAAGTCTTAGATTTAATTTTTTAAATAAATGTAAATACCCTCAAATTTAAATAATTCAAAGATATATTAGAAATAGAATTTAAGGTAAATAAATGTTCAAGCCAAACTATTCAAAACCTAAAGGAGATTCAACAAAAGTTTAGAAAATCAGTTATAGAATATGATCAAAGATTTTTTTATGTCATGAACAAAATTAAATGTATTATAGAAAAACATTATAAATATTCTTGGTTTATATAAGGGTTTTGACTAAGAATTATATTTGTTGTTACATAGACCCAATATCTGAGTAACGTTGAAGCTTGATTTATTGCTTTACATGTAGAGCAAATCATGGATTATGTGGATGCTTCCTTAGCTAGTTCTAAGGTTGAGGCCAAGATAGATGAATTTATGAGAAGGATGGATGAGATGCACAAGAATGATGAGCCTAAGTCAGGTTTATGGTGTATATAATGTGGTTAGGAAGGCCACCATAGAAATGATTATCCAAAAATTAAAATAGAGTTTTGTGAAATTTGTAAGGTGACATGCTACCTCAAAGTGCCATATTTATAGCACTACATACAAAAATCATAGGGATTTTTTTTAATTTTTATAAGTCCACTTACCATTATGAAAATAATTACCACGAATTACAAGAGTTGAGGTAATATATTACTAATAATGTCTTCATAGTGGCAGCACAACAAATACCAATTGGGAAATAGATGATTCCAAAACTAGAAGTGGAGATGATAAGTGTAATTCAAGGTAGTACCAGATGGATGCCTTCATTTCCCCAGTATCAATCATAGACTTTGTCAACTTTAAATAATACATCATCTAAATATTATCAATATTCTAGTTAGTATCATCAACCTTGGACCAATACAAACCTTCATCAACAACCGTCAAATTAGGCTCTAAGTTCCCCTCAGCACCAATATGGGGGGTATGATGCACATTAAAGCCAATAAGGAGGGTATGTTGGATAATAGACACAATGTTGTGGGTACCAAAAAAGTAGAGTTGGATATAGGTGAGATTATAAGGGAGGATATCATGGGGGATATCAAGGAGGTCATAACAATGAAAATTGCCAAACTTGACCACCTATGCAATGTTATTTATGTGTATAATATAATCACTATACAAGTAATTTACTTACTAATTTGTAGAGACAAATATACTATGAATACTATAGATTTTAAGGTTGGAACAAAATATAATATTGTCTAGTGCTTGAGAAACAAAGGAAGGAGAGGCTAGTGTGAAATGTAACATGATTAATGTTCAAGCAAAAAAAATGTCTTTGCACAAGTATTCACTATGAAATAAAGAGTATAAAAAGGGTTACCACCATTATAAATGCCACAAGATCAAATTATTATAAAATTACAATGGGACAAATATCTTGATCTTAATACTTAAAATAATTTGATGTACCAAGTTGTATAGGTTTTGCAATATATCCAATAATAGTTAGATTTTGAAGGTGATAATGTAGCCATTAATGCTCAAATGTATGAATAAATTGTAATAATCATGAGATAGGAGGGTGTTGTGACTACCTTGATAGATCTGATGAATTTATTTAACACCCTATGTAATGAATATATTTCACAAAACATCATCAATCTCCTTCATAATCTTCTAGAGTGCACATAGCAAGTTCAACAACAGATTGGCAAAATAGTATGGTATGTTAAGACTAAGAAAACTTGGGATGTTGTTTCTCATATGGACATTGAGCTAGCCAAATATGAGATTCTAAATTTAATTTTTGACTTTTGTATCATGGTCAATATGATTTCTCGATTAACTTTTTAAGCCATTGGTCGACCAACTTAAAGCTACAATCAGTTACTCTTAGTTTAGAAGATTATGGTAGAGGATGGTGAGATTAAAGTAGTTGAGATTAGTTTATGTAGATATTTTGAGTCCATTGATATGAAGATAGTATAGACTCATTATCCTACCTTAATCAGTAAGAAATGGGCCTATGATGGCCAAATGACCTTTAACACTATGGGTAATCAGTTAGAGGTACATCAATAAGATAAGATAGTAGTTATACCCCTTAATAAATCTAATCAAAATTTGTATATCATCCCAAAAGAGCCAAAGTCTCCTTATGCCTATATGAATAATAGTTGGTTTAAGTTCAGCACAGATCAAAGGCAAACTACTTTATGACCTATAGAGTAACAAGTTGGATGCTTGCACTTTGCATAGTAAAAAGAGCAACCAATGTACAAGCATATTATAATAAAATCTCTTACTAGGTAGGTTTAGATAGAAGAATATGTTTCTCTATCAATGCACTCTCCCATAAAATTTGAAGTAAATTTTTTGTATAATACAGGTGCAACAATGATGGATTACATAGAACCTACTCCAAAAGATTTTCTACCTTGGTAAATAGCATCATTAAAAGTGGTGACTCAGACACTTGTATGTTTAATTAGTCTTAGAGAGATCATGAGATATAGCCTCTACACATGGTGTTTGCTACTAAACACTAGATACCTCAATACTTTGTAACATGGGACCTTAATCTTTTCATATTGAGACTCGAACACCATGTGTCAAATGTGGATCAACAAGTTAGTGCACTCAATTATCCAATGAAAGGGACTAATACAACTTGGTGGGAAATGTACAAAAAACCATAAATTTATTGATAGGAAGAATGTGAATTTTTACGTTCAAGATTCTAGCTCCAGCTACTTGTGAAGTCAAAATGGGCTTTCTTTCAAAAATGTCAATTTCATGAGTTTCACAGTCATCAATGTGTGGATATATGGACTATACAGGGATTAGAGCCAAGGTATTGGTTACACATTTTTAGTCATATTATAACACCTTTACCAGTGGCCTAATATATGTGCAGGAGAGAGACCAAGCATTGGGCACAAGTGCAACAATATTTCATTCATACTTTTGTGTTCAAAAATGATAATATAATGGTGCATTATGCGTTAAAAAATATCAAAATCTTTCTAAGTTAGGGATGAGCCAAAGACTTAACCACTATAGCTAAATCATCATCCTAGTAGGAAGCTACATAGGATTTGAATTTGGCACTTCATAATTATAAGGCAAGTTAATAAGAATAAGCTCTTATTAAGCCATGTAATATAATAAAGGATGAATTGATGGATTCTAATGATAGTGATTGAGATCTGTAACTAAAAGGTTTATTTGAACTAGAATAGGAAGTTGGATGAAAACTAGTTCAAAGTGTAGAGCAAGATGAAGAAGAAAGACTGCATAACATAAACATCCTATAGTGGGAAGGCAAGTGCATTATAAAAGATGATCTACCTAGTAGATCAAGATAAGTATACCAAGATCCCCTAAAAAATATTGAAGATAAAATTAGAATATAGTTACATCCTAAGCTTGTGGCTATGGGAGACTATTGGGGGCAAGAACAAATTTTAGAGGCCTTGCAGCTACTAAGGGATTATCAAGATGTGTCTCCAACCAAATTATTAAAGTGAAAGGTGTAGATCCATCTTTGGGAGAGATGAATATATAATTGAAAGAGTATAATAAGCCTATTAAAAATCATCCCTATAGTCTAAACACCAATATCAAAATCAAAGTAAAGGATAAACTAGATTAAATGCAATAAAATGGAATCATTTATCTAGTTGAAAAAGTACAATGGGTGAGTCTTATCATTGTGTAGCCAAAGAAAATAGGGGTGCTTTGGGTGTGTGGGGACTACCATTCACTCAATGATGCATGTGTCAATGACCCATTCTTAATACCATTCATAAATGAAGTCCTTGATTCTATCAAAGGGCATAAAGTGTATTCATTAATAGATGGCTTCAGTGGGTACCATCAAATTTGCATCAAAAAGGAGGACCAAGCTAAGACTACCTTCACAATTGAATGGGGATCATTCACATATAATTCAATTCCTTTTGGCTTATGTAATTCACTCATATTATTGTATAAGTTTTTAGTAAATACATTCAAAGACTTCATTCATGACTTGTAAGTCTATTTGGATGACTATGTTTTTTTGTGTTTATTTAAAGAACATTTTTCAAAACTATGATTAATGTTAGAATGGTAATGTGCTTTGTACATTGATTTAAATTTAAATAATTGTCTATTATTTCAACCTTTTGGTGTTTTTTGGGGCCATGTAGTATGTAGTAATGGTATTTTGATTTATATAGCTAAGATTGTTCTAATAGTATGGATTCTATCTCCAATTAAATCTTTATAAGTTTACACATTCCTCAATCATATAGGATACTATAAAAAATTTATCAAAGGATATGCATTGATATTATCACTAATGGAGAAACTATTACACAAAGATACACAATTTTAATGGAAAATAGAATATAAAGTGACATTCATTAAGTTAAAACAAATGCTAGTAACAACACCAATTCTAGTTTTTCATGACTATAAAAAACTATTCCATGAACATATGGATGCTTCTAGTACTACAGTAAGAGTTGTTTTAGTGCAACCAGGTGAAGGTGGGTTGGATCATCCCATACATTTTGCCATCAGGAAGTTATCAATTATAGAAAAGGACTATACAAATATTGAGAGAGGCATTAGTTATGGTGTTTGTATTGAAAAAATTTTAGCATTACTTTTTGGCTACACCATTTGAGTTCTTTATAGATCACTAAGCATTATGATACCTAGTTAACAAGACAATATTAGGAAGACACATATCTAGGTGGCTTATGCTAATTCAATAATTTTAATTCCACATCAATGTTAATCTAGGATAATAAAATGTTGGACTAGGTAATTTGAGTAAGTTACATGATGAGGAGGAGCCAAAAAAACTAGAATATAAATCCTTAGATGTGCACTTATTTGGGGCTATTGTGATTCCAAATAATTTGGAGGATATTGCTAACTTCTTGGAGTAAAAAACTTTCCCTATCCACTAATTGGAAAGGGATAAAAATTAAATGGTCACCTGAGTTATACCATATATTCTCATCAATGGATATTTGTATAAGTTAGTTAGAGATGTTGTGTTACACAAAGTAGCACTAGAGTATGAATAAACACAAATTCTTTAGGAAGCTCATCAAGGAATTGTAGGAGGTCACTTGGCAGGTGAAGCCACTACAAGGAAAATATTACAAAGTGGTCTTTGGTGGTCTACATTATTTCATGATGCACATAGAGTATCCAAGCATTTCATGTATGTCAGGTAATCGGCAAGCCAAATTAACATGATGAGATGTCATTGGCTCTAATGCTCATAGAAAAACTATTTAAACAATGTGGAATTGACTTTATTGGGCCTATAGTTCCTCCTAGAAAGTGAATTCATGCATGTTGTATTATTACTACAATTGATTACTTCACCAAATGGGTGGAAACATCTACAACCCCAAGTTGCAGTGTGAAGGACATTGCCAAGTTTTTATATGAAAATATCATCACAAGGTTTGGATGTCCTATTAAGCTTGTTAGTGATAGAGGAACGCATTTCCTTAATAATACTATCAAGACTCTCACTAAAGAGTTTATGATATTGCACCACAAAATCATGGCTTATCATCCTCAATAAAATGAGCAAGTTAAAGCATAAAAAAAGGTATTAGGGAAAATGCTAACAAAGATTTGTAATGTGCAAAAGGATAACTGGGAGGATTGCATTCATTCAATTCTTTGGGAATATAGAACAAATTACAAGCATGTAACTAATTTCACTCCCTTTCAACTTGTTTATGGTTTTAAAGTAGTGATTCCTATGGAGTACATAGTTTTGATATTATGTATTATAATGAGTGTGAGGTTGGGTGATCATGACTCTCTAAAGAAAAGGTTATTACACTTGATTAAGATAGAGGAAAGTTTACAAAGGAAATTATGGGCACAAAAAATACACAATTTAATTCAAAAAACATGGCATGATCATAACTTGTGATCTAAACAATTTTACCTAGAGCAAGCAATATTGCTATATGATATTAGGTTTAGAGCATTTCCAATAAAATTGTGCATTAGATGGAAAAGACCCTATGTTATATATGTAATTTCACAATAGGGTAATATTGTGTTAAAAATTTTATAGGGAACCATGCTACCAAGATGCATAAATGGATGTAGGCTTAAGCCTTACTATACATAATCTCTATCATTCTAATGATAATATGAGTGGTTGTTGAGTGACACCATGTAGTTAAGTTTTTATTTAACATTGTTTATTGGTTTTTTTATGTGTTTTATTTTGTTAGGGTATATGTTTGTAAAGTGTAATTTTGGCATCATAACGCATCAAAACCAATAAGAAGCAAGTATAGTCATAACATGTAATCAGATTCCAGAGCAAACTAAGGATGGATAACTGGAACCAACTACCGAGGGTCATGAAATAAGTTTGGGAAGGTGGCAGTGATAAGATAGGTACAAAAAAGGGATAAATAATGGTCATTCAATACCATTAAAGACATGGCATTTTAAGAGATTACATCTTTCTCGAGGTAGCTTAAATGTCAAATGGATAGCTAGAATCATAAAATAAATAGGGAAGATGGGAGGATACAATGTCACATCAATCAACCGCCAAGGGATAAATCAAAAGTCTTGATCTAAAAGGGTCAAAGTCACATCAAACAAGTATCAAGTCATATTAATTTTGGAGCACAACTCATGCGTACCTAGTTAATTGCATTTAATGTAGGTACATAGATTTGGGTGCTCAAAGCTATAAAAATAAGGATCTCGATAACACTTGGACATTACACACTCTAGTTAACAAGTGAATATTTTTATCTACCTTCAAAACACTTCACTGAACATAGATTGCCTACCAAAGTCCAAATCATCTAAGTTAACCTATAAAAAATGTTTTTTTTTTACATTATTAAAGCTATATTATTTCTACTAGTTTGGCTAAGCCTATACGTTAATACATCTAAGTGGTTTCCTTAACCACTATAGTTTCAATAAACAAACAAATAATTAATTTACTAATTTAAACTTGGTTAGTAAAAAAAATTAAAAGGCTAATAAATTTTATTCTCAATTAATTATTTTAAGCCACACCCTTTTATAAACTTAGTTCTTCAAAAGGCCTTAAAATTTTGTTAAGCTCAAATAAAAGAAAATATTAAATTTACTTAATCATTATATAAATTTCATTTACAAATAACTTTATTAAATAATACCTTTAATATTCTAAAGGAGAAAAATAAATTAAGTATGAATTAAAAATATCAACTAATTAACTAATCATTTAATAATTAGTTCAAAATTTAAAATAAAATTACAAAAAATTATTTACCAATTAAAAGGAAAAATATCTTATTTAATTATTGATCTACGATGTGAAAATTTTAAAAATACGTTTCATCTTTAATTTAAGTATTTAATTATTGCCATGTACAAACCCAAATGAAAAAGAATTAACTTTTACTTAAATAAAAAAGTCAAGAATAAATTTAAATAACTTAAAATTTAAATGTGAAAGTTAAATGACTATTTCTCACTTACAAGTATATATATCATTTTTTATTCTAATTTATTATATATGTAATTTTTTATTATTATTATTTTTGTTTATATATATATCTCTTTTTTTAATGTATATATTATAGAGTATCTACTTATAATATATTTATTTATTTCAAAAAATAATTTATTATTTTCATTTATTTTCTATGAAAAAAATTATAATATATACATATATATTAATAAATAAATTTTCATAATTATATATATATAAACCTTAAATATTTTATTCATTTAAAAACAAATGCACATCAAGAATTTGAATTAGCTTTTTTTAAATTAAAAAATATTTGGTATGATTGACTAGCTCTAGGTCAACCCACTGACCTCAAACTATGGCTTGGTCTCGACAGAGAGCTAATGACCGTAGTTATATGTTATATGCTATGGGGAGTGGGATGGCTAGCTGACTGTACCCCTTCCCCCTTTCATTAATGAAAAGGTTAAGGGTCAGCCCAACTGCCACCCACTTTCCCTATTTTATATTTATATATATATATATATATATATATATATATATATATATATATATATATATATATATATATATATATATATATATATATATGTACATACATACATATACATATACACACACACACACACATATATGTGTGTGTGTGTGTGTGTGTATGTATGTATATGTATGTATGTATATGTATGTATGTACATATATACATATATATGTATATATATATATACACATACATTTTTATATATACATACATACATACATACATATATATATATATATATATATGTACATACATACATATACATATACACACACACACACACATATATGTGTGTGTGTGTGTGTGTGTGTGTATGTATGTATATGTATGTATGTATATGTATGTATGTACATATATACATATATATGTATATATATATATACACATACATTTTTATATATACATACATACATATATATATATATATATATATATATATATATATATATATATATATGTATATATGTACATACATACATATACATACACACACACACACACACACATATGTGTGTGTGTGTGTGTGTGTGTGTGTGTGTGTATATGTATGTATATGTATGTATGTACATATATACATATATATGTATATATATATACACATACATTTTTATATATACATACATACATACATATATATACACACACACACACACATATATATATACATATATGTATATATATGTATATATATACATATATATATATATATATACATATACACACACACACACACACACACACACACACACACACATATATATATATATTTATTTATAAATTAAATTTAAATTAATATCATTATTGTTTCATTTTATTTTTAAATAAATATATTAATATATGTAAATATAAAATATATAAATATCATTTTATTTTATTTTACATATTTATATATATTTTTTATAATAAGTTGTTTTTGTTATATTGAGAGAGATAATAACATATATTTATTAATAGTTTGAAGTGTGTGTGTGTGTGTGTGTGTGTGTGTGTGTGTGTGTGTGTGTGTGTGTGTGTGTGTGTGTGTGTGTGTGTGTGCGTGTGCGCGCGCCTGCCAAATAAATGTTTTCATAATTTAAGAATGTAATGTAGATATTAAAATTTGAAAATTATCTTAACAAGTTGTTTTCATTTGGTAAAATTACTATTTTGATTATTTTACTTTTAAGTATAAAATAAATATTTAAATAATAAGATGGTTTAAATTTCATAACTGCAAATATATTTTATATACTTTTATACTATATTTTAGTTAAAATAAAAGAATAGATATCAACTTATCCCATATATTTATTTACATTTGAAAATATAATTAACCAAAATAATTAGTTTATCATTCATTGCTCACTAAAAATATATATATTTTCATATGTATATATGTGTTGATTGAAATAAAAAAAATTAATCCAAAAGGTTTTATAATACTTATTCATAATGTAAAACAATCTTATTACTAATATAACTTTAAGTCAAAATAAATGTATTAGTGGAAATAAAGAAGTGTACAATTCAAAACTTTAACTATTTATTATAAATTAGGAATAACTTCTTAAAATAATTATGTCACACATAAATACAACTAAAGACTTATATCTTTACTTAAATAAAAGGAAGGAATGATTTCTCTTCAAAAAAACCTTGTGATACACCTTGAAGAAGGTAGAGGAGCTTGCACACTTGATAAACTATCCAAATCCTTATGACACAATCAAATGCATATTGCAAATGGATATAAAATGTTTTCAAAAAGACATAGAAGGAAATGTAGATCCCCAAACCACAAGGATTAAGAGTTTTTCTCATTTTTAACAAGTATGAAATCCTTTAAAAGAATACATGAGCCTAAGATACTTAACAACTAATACCATCAATCTCACTCTATATCAAGAGTTATAATGAAAGAAAACACTACATCATCAAGAAAACATTGCAAGCTAAAATAAATAATATAAGTAACCCATGATCAACCCACTCTTAGCTTCAAGATCCTAGTTCCAAAACAATATTTACACTCAAAAAAAACAACCCCCAACATTCTCAAACACTCCAAAATAGATCAAAATAAGGTTCTTGACCACCCATCCTACAGGGATCATTACATGGGATTCTCACCAAGTGAGATACATGTATAGCCTCCCCCATGCCCAAGATAAAGAGGCATGCCTCAAATCATATGTGAAATTTAGGAATCTTTAAATGTCAATGGTTATAGGTTCCAATAATTAAGAAAACAAAATAGAAAAAATATCGACAATAAAAAACATAAGCAACAAGGAAGTCAACAAGGAAGAGGAGAGGGTACTTGCATTATTTGTCATATAAATTCATTATTGAGCACAAGGGCTTCCCAAGACAAATAAAAATGTGTTTATCAAGCACTAATTTTCTACCCTTAGATCTCCCACAAGCCAACATTGGCACAACAATAAAATAAGAAGATAACAAGAAAGGGAAATCATGGCAATAATACAAAATAGAAAAACTTTAAAACAAGGCCTCAAGCCAATCAAAACATTTGTTCACTTTCCTTTAAAGAAAAATCATTCAAGATAAAAATAAGATAAGAGAGAGCATTCAAACTTAAAAATTAATAATTAAAATACCTACCTCAAACCAAAATCTCTATTTATTCCAAAATCCTTTATTCAAGCACACAAGCTCTCCAACAATCCAAAATGCATCCCCTTTAAAAGATCAAAATAAGGTCTTTAAAAAGAGAAGACAAAAAAAAAATAATAAATAAGAGGGTGACACATGGCCTTTCTTATCCAAAGGATATGACCTCCCTCTATAAATTCTCTTACAAACATCATATATATCCTTACACACTCACATGTGTGTTTCTTTCATGCAAATACATAACACAACTTTTTGTACAAATAAAATAAGGGTTTCTTGTAGAAAGAAAATACTAGGCCATAAATGAGAGCCTTTATGTGACCAAAAATTCTTCAATGGTACTTTAAAACCTCACCTACCCAATGGTTATATGTATGGGCTCAAAAAAAACATGTAAGAGAAGCTTTTCTTGTCAAATACTCAAGTTAAAAAGTGGTTGAAAAGACAAATCTAAGATTGAACACATGGGTTGGGTTTATGGGTCAATCCAAACCTTTAATAATGTTAAATAACCTCATTGGTGGTTAATATAGGTTTAAGGTGATTAAATTAGAAGAGAGGTATAGGTCAAAATGCAAAAATTTAAAAATGATAAAGAGGAGAATTTAAAAGATATAAAATAATATAATTAAGAATTTATAAAGAATGAAGGGTATAAGATTAAAGGTTTAGGGTGAACTTAGGTGTGAATATGATCCATCAAGGCATGTTTTAATCCATAATAATCCTATCATTGGTGTCCCTTAATCTAAACACTCAATACAACATCAAATATATCCAAGAATTAATCAATATCTAAATGATATAAACAAGTATATATAATATAACTACTAATACAAGTATATCACAAAATTAAATCATAATATTTGGTTAGTATAATATAATAAATTTTAAATAATAAAATAAATCATCATGTTAATCAACATAAATATCCAAATAAAACCTATATCCACTCAAAACAATCATACTAAGTAATCATGCATCCAATTGAGGTCTACTAAACTAGCTAAGGTACATAGTGATAATCCTATATAGTCCAATACATATCTATTAAGACCACATAATATATTGAAACATATAACATTAAATAATAATATAATTAGGGTAACATCAAATATCCCATGTGGGATTTTTTGGACATATAAATGGTTGTCACATATTGTAGACACTAGAAATTTGCACACCATGATTTTGAATGTTGTGATTCCCCTAGACTACCTTAGGACCCCCTTGGGAACAATATCACCTTTCGACCCCTAATAAATGTATCCCATAGTAATCTTAACTAAACTAAATCAACCTTTCTATCTAGCCTTTTTCACCCTTCACATTTGACTACCGATGGTTCGAATGACCATCGACAGTTAGGTTACACCACCCCAACTAAAAGCATGAAAACTACCCACCTTGATTTTCTAAAAATATCCCATCTAATTCTAGTCATGAGCCATTACATGGACGAGTTAATTTTGGAAAGCCCAGTTTATATGTTATTGCAACTCTCTTGCCTTACCTAAAAAAGAGAGGAGTAAAGAGGTGAAATCCATCTATAATTGTTATCGAGAGCTTGTGCATCTAAGAGTTTATTTCTTGTAGGTAAATCACCAATAGTAATCCAATGATCTATCAATCATATCAAAGAGTATATTTACTACCACCTCTTCATCAAGCCTTCAGGTACCATTACACTATCAAAATCAAGCTAGATTCTATCAATAGACCAACTGTCTCAACCATCCACCCAATCGAATTCTGATAAGATAAGTGCTTGATTCCTATCATTCATCTACTTTATTTATATTTCATAATCAACCTAGGTCTTACCCATCTCTTGGAATCCATCTTTTATATCTCATTAATCAAAAAAATTACAAACCTAGATCCTCACATAGTAACCATCGATGGTTGACTCAACTACTAACAGTCTGCCCAACCATCGATGGTCAGCTTGACCGCTGATGATCACCTTAACCATTGATGGTCACTATGGCACCAAAAATGAGAAAGCTAATTTCACCTACCTACACCTAATCAAACCTAATTTTCTATGTTCTTACTTGTTCATAGAACCCTTTCTAATTTTTTGAAGCATATCCTAACCCTCTAACACTAGTATTGATTAGTTTATTGTTAATTTAATCATTTCTAGCATATCTCTTAGCAAGCACTCTTGTATTAAATTTTAGTACTTTTGACTTATTGATGCAAATACCTTTATTTTGTGTTTATAAACTTAATTATTTAAAACATGTGGATTGACAGCCCTTAAAGAAGCTTTTGCTTCCAAGATTTAGTTATCGCTAGGCAATCCACTCGGCTATCTATCTAATGAACAAGTTTACTTTAGTGCTTTCTTATTTATAGGTCATCCTCCCAAGCCAAAAAATGATCTCTTCACAATATTTTAAATTCAACATGTGTATTATCAATCAAGTTTTTCAACCATAACTATACTTAGTTTTTTCTTTTCCCTTTTTCTAATAATAAGTAAAAAATTCATTGAAACATTCTAGCATACCCAGTGGGACACTTATGTCTTTACTTAGGTTCTTATTTTCTTACATTCTCTCCCTATTATTTTCTCATTAACAAAATCAAAAGTTTCTTTTGGGCTTAAACTTAAGTGCATATATCAACTTCTTGAAAGTTTAGTTCACATAGCTTAACTTAAAGGCAAAATAATATATCATAGATTCACTCTTATTGCACACACTAAACCAAACCAATTTCACCAATTGAACATCAAACAAACTTGATATAAGGCCCGACTAGGATTTCATTGCCTAGAGGTAACCTTACCCTTTTTCAATGATCCTACTTGGAGGTCATTACCAAGGGGAGGACCAACTCAGCTCTTTGGTTGAGTATAATCTATGGATATCAATATATTTTAGCTAAGCACTTGACACCTTTATCATTATGGTGTGTGAAGTGAGGGGGTAGGCACCAATACCAAGCCATGTATTAATTCCAATACATATCTCTCTTGAACACCTAAACACAACCTAAAACCAACCTTAGTTTTCCTCTTTAGTACCCAATCTATAAACTAGTTTCTTTCACACATCTTCTTGATGCATAAGTCAAAAGTGAGATTAATTAAAATTCTATGATTTAACACATCTTTTAGAGTGTGATTTTATTTATTTAATATTTTTCTTATCTTATTTTTGTTTGATTGGTGAGGCTATTTGTGCTTTCTATCTCTCTTATCTCATATGGTTCTCACTTGTCAATCAAGAGACCTTGCAGAGTAAAATCTATCACCAAGCTAACCTACCTCTTCATCCATAGACTATACCTCCAAACTAGTAAACTCTCCTCATCCCTTGGGAAGTCATATCTTTCCTCCATAGGTCCCTCAAGGAGATATAGACTTTTCCACTTTCCTAGATAACAATCTTATAGTCTTGCAACATTATCTTACAATCTCACCTTGTCGTATCTTGATTTTGGCCCCTTCTGTAGATCCACCTTATGGCACGGCTCTCCACCTCATGGGGACTACCTCCATTACCATGATTACTGCTCAACCATTAACTACCCAAGCCTCCTCATCAACTAATATCCCCTTTAAGGCTACCACTAAAAACAAACAAACCCAAACTACCATTGCCCTTATACTTTCTACTCCTAAAAACCACTCATCCACTCTAAGAGTACCTACCTCTAGCACTACTAGCCTTCCTCTAGCTACCTTCAACCAGTTAACCACCACTTTGATTCAAAGCTTTGTGGTGTTCATATACTCTACCTTGCTATCAATTAGTACAAGGGTTACCACGCTTTCATTAGTCACCAACCCAACTACCATTCCTATCCAACAATCACCCCTCAGATCAACCTTTGGCTACATCCCTAATCTACAAGGTCATGTACCCACTACCCAATAATCTACCTCTACCTACCCTTATGCATCTTCTGCCAAACCATTAACATCCACTTACCCATATGTAACAACCTCCCAACATTCTACCCTCTATCCATATGTATCTCAAATACCTTAGTAATATGCATCTTATAACCCTTTAGGTACATAACCCCAAGCAGACCTAATGAATATGCTTATGGAAAATATGAACACCTTAGAATCATCCATCTCAAATGCTCACAACATCTTATCATATGACCAAATTTTTAATGAGCCTATCCATCCATCCGTACCTATCAATCCATATCCTCCCCAATGGGAAGCTCCCAAATTCTCTAAATTTCAAAGTAAAGAGGATCCCTAACAGCACCTTAGGGCATTTAGGTATAATTTTTATCTCATCAATTATGGTGATGCCCTTCTCCTCCACACCTTCCCTATGTCTCTAGCCATACTGACCTTAGATTGGTATAGTGCCTTACCCAAACATTCTATCTTCTCCTTCACCCAATTGGTTCAAAATTTCTTGGACCATTTTTCAATCAATATCTATAATAAAGTGTTTATCATTGACCTCTACTCTATTTGATAGTTTGAAGATGAATTCATTACCAATTTTATGGCTCCTTAAAGGAGCCTAATTAATCAACTATATTATTCCTTGCCTCAACCTGAACTCATAGAGCTCTTTACTCAAGAATGTACCAAACATATCTCTTCCACATTGCATGTCCAAAGCTTATGAACCTTTGATGAAGCTTTAACCATGGAACATAAGTTGGAGAACTGAGCCATTAATGAAGGAAAGCTTAAGCTCAAAAATAAGAATTCAACCTATAAAACCAATGAGGTTTCTTCCTCCAAATCAAGCAACCAACCCAATACCAATACAAATAATAAGGGGACCATAAATGTAATTATCCTAAAGGCCACTCCTCCACCTTCTGTTAACCAATCCAATTCCTCTAGTTCCTCAAAGCAAAACCCAAGGAACCAAACCTAAAATAATCAGAAGCAATTCATTCCACTTGGAGAATCCTATGTTTCCATCTTGGAGAAGTTATTAAAATCCAATATCATTCAACTTCTTACTAAAAATCCACCCCAAAAATTTGACTCCTCTCATCTTGCACCTATTTGGTACAATGAGGATGATTCATGTGCCTTTCACCAAGTGATAGGACATGACATCAGTAGGTACAACACCTTCAAGAGCCATGTCTAATCCCTCATTTATAAGGGGGAACTTGGAGTAGAAAACCCCAATGTACCATCAAACCAATCCCTTAATATATTTAGGAAACCCTTCCCAAACCATGCTCTTACCAATAATGAGAGAAATAACATTGAATCCTCTCATGATACCCATATAGTTAACATGGTCCTTCATGTACCCATTTTTGAACCACCTAGTAACCAATCTTCTAATCCTCCATAATATTTTGAGATAGTGGACTCAACTTCCATTCCTTTAGACACTCAAACTAAGGAAACACCATATTCTCCTCCTCTACTTATTGAGATAGTAGAGCCACTAGACACCCTTTTCATTGATATACCAAAACAACCAACCATCATTGTCTCACCCTCACCTTTAGCTACCAAACAAACTAATCCCTCTTCAAAGATCATTCTCAAGGAGGAAACCCCTATGTTTACTCCTCCTATAGAGGAACCACCTATTTCAACCCTGCATCCTTTGATTGAGGAAGAGGATGAGGTTACCATACCTATGCCTCCACTTAAGTGGTTATCTTTTAGATCCACCATTCAAGGAACCAAACCAACTTATAAACCCTTATCTATGCTAGTGAAGAAATTAGAGTTTATCTCCAACATTGACATGGATTAAACCACCTTATAGCAATAATTAGGTCTCCCTTATATTACCTAACCAAGACCTCTAACCCTTTCTTGATCAGACCAACCTGCCACTTCTATTGATCAACCTCTTACCATATTTACCCAAACAACCAAACCCTCTAACCAACTAACTAAAACTTCCACCAAACCAAAAAAAACCCAACCACTTAGGTCAACCAAGATCCAAGTATCCAATCCCTCCCCTATCATCCTAACTAGGTCTACCAAGAATCTTGGTATCCCCCCTACACTGAGCCTTACTCACCCATCTATCAAAGTGGACCTAACCCCTTCAAGCCCACCAACCAAATGCTAGACCAAAACAACTAAATAGGAAAAACCACACAAAGGTTGGAAGGTCCAAATTTTTCCTCCCTCAACCTTGTCCTCCCTTTTGGGGCCTCATCCCTCTACCTTAAATAGGAGACCAATTACCTCTACAAAACATGTCTCTTGGTTACACCTTCATAGTTGCTCTCTGATACACCTCTTTTCACCATGCCAATAATACCTAAGCTACCTACCTTGAAATATTCCACCTCTAACTCATCAACCTCATCACCTAAAATATGGCCATCAACCAAGCATACCACCTTACCCAAAGCACCTATTACCAAACTTATTTTCAAGCAACCTCTCACCTTAATTACCAAATAAAAAACTACTAAACCTTTACCACCTTTAGCTGAGTCCTACTCAACCATCCTCCATAGGTTATTGTAAACTTATTATTTAGCCTTACCTCTCATCAAGCCCTTTAACCCTTTAGCTTTAAAACCCACTTAGTATAATGACCATCATGTGTGTTCCTATCATAGGACACTTGGCCATGACATGGAGTAATAAAAGCCTCTCCAAACTATCATTTATTAGCTTTATGATGAGAATGATATATTAATAGATGAAGCTCCTATGAGTCCCATACCAATCCAACCACCCACCATACCTACCCAACACTCACCCACTCCTCCACTCTCACCTTAAAATGAAGATGAATCTAACTAATCCTCTAGCTCAACCTCTCTTTATATCCTTACTATCAATGTGGTTACTAGATCACAATATAAATAGAAGGGGAAGGCTATGATATCCATTCTTTAGATATACTCCTCTTCAAATTCCCAACCAACCTTCACCCAATCATCCCCATATTTGACTAAACCTAAGGTGTCTATCTTAGGTGCCTCCCAATCTAACCCCTCAAAATCTATCAGGAGATTTATCCTCAAATAACTTTACCATACAGTGGTGAATATGAGCTGATCTCTACCTCTCCCCATCATCACCAAGCACTAATAGAGGTTTTGCAATCCATTGAGGTCTAACCTAAGGACCCCCAACCTCTAGTTGCTTTTATTAGTGACCTTTAGACTTCCATCTCTTTTACCTTTAAAGATTTATAAATACCCTCCATCCATCTTGAGGACCCAGATCCTCCTCTCTTTATCACTACCTACATCAACCAAACCCATATCAAATGGGTTATGATTGATTGGGGAACTAGTATTAACACCATCTCCTCTCACACCTACAACCAACTCAACCTACTAGATAATGTTATATTTAAATCTTCGACCATTCTTAATTCCTTCAATGATACCAAGGCCACTACATTATATACTATCATCCTTCATATCCATGTAGGACCCCACACACTTGAATTATTCTATGTTGTAGAAGGTGAATTCCAATACAATGTCTTATTGGGAAGACCTTAGATTTACTCCATGGGTTGCATTTCCTCTACCCTCCACCATTGCCTTAAGTTTGAGCATGAAGGCTAGGTCATCACCATCCAAGCTGACCCAAGTCCTTTCTCAGCATGTTATATGGCCTATCACCCCAATGATGTCCTCATACCCCCATCCAGCACACCCTCAATAGCTAAAACCCAACCTTCAACCACCAAAGTGGATACCATATCCCCTTATACTAATAGGGCATCAACTAGATCCTTTATACCTTTACACCAAATTATTACCATAAACCCTTTGGAATCAACATTCCATCACCTTTCACTAGGGGAATATCACCTAATCACCCTCGATGCTTTCCCTACTCCTCATGAGTATGGGCAACTTACCAACCAACTAGGATATGACCCCAATGTCAAAACTATCATTCCCTTTGGACCTCCTAAATATTAGACCTATTTTATTTATAGGGGACTCAACAAATCCCTTTATTCTTTTACCACCTCTCTTCCACCTCAATCATTCATCGTTGGTTTCTCTTACCTTGATAAACTAAGTTTCTTCAAGACACCTTTATTGGTGTGTTTGGTAAGGTTTTGATCTTGGATGATATGAGCATGGGTCACATGAATTGCTCACCATAAAAACCAAGAAGTTACATGAGAAGCATAAACTTACTTTCATCTTGCCTAATAAAGAAAGCTATGCAACCCACCACTACCATTATTAAGGAGGATGTCCCTCCCTCACTGACCTCACCTCCACTTGCATGTGAGGATGATTACATCATCCCACCTAAATTTTTTTTCATCAACATTATCAACCTAGGACCCCTTACTTCTTAGAAGGAGGGGGAGACCATGACCATCCCTTTGACCCATCTTGAGATGATAGGAAAGGACTCTCATACTATTAGCATTGTTTAGTGTCAGGATGATGATTCCATTCTCACCTACCTTGGTATCCCAAATTATTAAATCCATAAATCCCTTCCTTTTGAGACCTTAACCATATTGAATGAATCCTCCACATATATCAACTTAAGCACTCTGGATAACCCTCTCATTATCAAACCAGGCCAATCATTGAACATCAAAAAACTTCAAGACTTCCCTTCTTTCCTCCAAGATCATAGCATAGAATTCACTTGGTCTTATAGTGATATGCCTATAATTGACCCTACCATTGATATCCATAACATATTCACCTACCGTGATGCCAAACCTATCAAACAAACGCTCTAATGCATGCAACCTTACATAGCCCTTCTCATCAAAGAAGAGCTTCAATGTCTCTTATATTTCAACTTCATTCAACCTATTGACCACCCCCAATGGGTCTTGAATGTCATACCTATCACTAAATCCACAAGGGGACTACATATTTATGTGTACTTTCATGACCTCAACCTTGCCTACCTTAAAGATGGTTTTCCTCTACCTAACATCCACTAGCTTTTTGATCTTACATCTAGTCATGAGATGTTATCTCTCTGGATGGATTCTTGTGTTACAATTAAATCTTTATTTCCCTGGAATATCAGCATAAAATTGCCTTTACCACCCTTTGGGGGACCTTTTACTATAGATTTATGCCTTTCAAGTTGAAGAACATTGGTGCAATCTACAAACATGTTATGACCTACATTTTCCATGACCTTATCCATCATATCATAGAAGAGTATGTGGATCACCTTCTCATAAAATCCAATCTCCAAAAGGATCACTTTTCCATTCTTAAGATCATCTTCAAGCACCTTATCTACTATCATGTTTTCCTTAACCCCAATAAATGCATCTTTAGGGTCTTGTCAGGAAAGCTTCTAGGTTTTATTATCTCCCTTCATGGAATCAAAGTCAACCCCACCAAAATTAAAGTAATCCTAGACATAATTCCTCTAACCAACCTCAAACAAATTTATATCTTGTAAGGGAAGGTTCAGTCCATTCGTCATTTCATTTCCCAACTTTTGGATCGATGCCAACCTTTCCACTACCTCTTAAATAAGGATGTCTCTTTCAAGTGGAATAGAAATTGTCAAAAGGCCTTTGATTCACTCAAATATTACCTTTTGTCACCACCTATCCTTACCCCTCCCAAGGATGACCAAATTTTCTACCTATATATCTCTGCTACCAACCATTCCCTAGGGTAATATTGGCTCTCCAAGATAAACATCATAGAAAGCAAGTAATGTACTATATTAGTCATACACTTGTGGATTATGAAACCTAGTACACCCATACTAAGAAACTCTGTTTAGATTTAGTCTTCATGGCCACCAATCTTCACCACTACCTTCTTGATTATTAAACTTATGTCATAACCAACACTAACCTACTCAAATACATGCACTCCAAGCCATATCAAAATTAGCGTATGGCTAAGTGGCTCATTCTCTTAGCAAAGTTTGACCTTGATTTCCTCCAATAAAATTTGATTAAGGGGTAATTCATTATTAACCAATTGGCTGAAGCACCATTAATATTCAATCAACCCCCTCCTCTTAAGTTCCTTAATGAGTCCATCATAGCCCTATCTCAAGCAGATTTCACCTATCAAGTCACCATGTTCTTTGATAGATCAAAATATCAATGTAGTGGGGGAGCTAGTAGTATCCTTATCCCCTTTGATGTTGAACCCTTTCCTTTATCCTTCAAGCTTGACTTTGAATGTATCAAGAACATGGTTGAGTACAAAGCCCTAGTGATAGGCCTTCAAACTACCTTATCCATAAGATTCATAATAATCAATATCTTTGGTGACTCCCAACTTGTTGTCAATCAAATCAATGGCTCTTACCAGTGTAAGAATTATGTTATACAATAGTAAAAAAAAATAAGTTGATGAATTCTAGCATCATTTGAGTACTACCACATCCAATCAATCTCATGATCTACCAATAAGTTCACCGACACCATGGCTTCCCTTACCTCTTAGATAATATTTGCATCTCAAATTCTAAGTTATATGTTGTTATCCATAGGCTTACCCAAACATCCTATGTCAAACTAGATTCTCCCACCATTTTTAATGTCAAAGAAACCTAACCTGACCTTTGGTATCATCAAACCTTTGACTATCTCAACCTTGGCATAATTCCCTCTAGCCTCTTTAGGAATGATCAAAGAGAATTTATTTAGAGTACCTTACACTATACCATTATGGGAGGAATTATTTTTAAGCATAGCTTTGATGGCCTCTTCTTCTACTATTTACATAGTCAAGAAGCCTCGCATGTTATCAAGGAAACAAATGATGGTATCTATGGAGGACACTTTATTGGCCTTGTTGTAGCTAAGTGCATCCTCCATCTTGGCTATTATTATCCTACCCTTAACTAAGACTATTGTGATTATGTGAAAAAGTGTGTCAAATGTCAACAACATGTTAATTTGCATCACACACTTAGCCATAGCCTTCAAGTTTATACTAATTTTTGGCCTTTTTCACAATGGGGTCTAGACCTTATTGGTGAAATTAATCCCCATTCCTCATATTAGCACCATTCCATTATCATTCCAACTGAGTAATTTACCAAGTGGGTAGAGGCTATTCCTCTAGTCTTAACCAAAGCAGAGAAGATTGTCAACTTTATCAACCATCACATCATCTGTCGCTTTGATGTTCCTCATAATATTATCACTAACAATGGTAAGTCCTTTAAGAAGAAGTAATTCTAGGGTCTATGTGATGCATTCAAAATAAATTTTAGCTTTTCCTCACCCTATCTCCCTCAAGTTAATGGATATGCAGAAGCCTCTAAAAAAACTCTTAATAACATGCTAACTAAAATGGTCAGTGTATCTAATCGAGATTGGCATTTTCACATCCCCTTTGCCTTATGAGCATATTGTACTAGCATTATAACCCCTATGGGTACTACCCTATTTTCTCTTATATTTAGGCAGAATCCATTTTGCCTCTTGAAGTACAAATCCCCTCTCTTTACATATCTCTACAATATCTTATTTTTAAGGATGATTATCATCAGTACCATCTAGCCCACCTTGAGCTACTCAACAAATGTTATTTAACAACCCTCACCCATATTCATGTTTACCAAAATCATATCAAACATACATGTGATAAGCACCTTAAAGTGTAGGAGTTTAATATAGGAGACCTCATCCTAAAGTAAAATCAACATGTCAATAATATGGAGAAAAGCAAGCAGGGTAAGTTTTCTTTCAATTGGCTTGGACCTTATATCATAACCCACAAGTATGGATCAGGAGCTTACTGGTTATCTTCTCTCAAAGACCATCTAGAGCTTGATCCCCTTAATGTTTCACATTTGTGCCTATTCTTTTGTTAAAAAGGATCAAGTCCACCTTTTATTTAACTTAAGGTCATCCCTTATTATCCACCCATATTCATCCCCCTACTTTAGGGTCAATTGATTAAACATGAATCATGTGATTATCCATCACAGTCAAAACCTAATCTTGAACATTGGGTACCATGAATATACCCATGGCATGGTTCTAATAGTAATTTTCACCCCTTTCCAAGATGGATCCCCATGATCATTGTCACCTAAACCTCTTTACATCTAACAAACCTTCTTACGCTTTTGGTTTTCCCTCCATAAATATGAACCATTAAGATAGGATAAACAAGTCTATGTCAAGTAAAATCAAACCAAAATAATAAAATCCCAATTGCTAGTAATCATGGATCAATCCTAGCATTCATAGAATCCTCCCTTAAAGGATAGTTATTGAAACTTTTTTTTTTTTAATGCTAAAATAAAGGTAGACTACTCCCTCAAAGGACAACTACCAAAAGTATCAAACAAAGCACATAAACTTAGACCACTCCCTTAAAGGATGGATGAGTAAGCATTTGTCAAAAGCATAAAAATGTCTTGGAAGCTTCCCACATCGATCAACTTCCCACATATAGTAATTAGAAAAAGACCCATTATCATAATCAAAACAAAAGCAAAATAATATTGAAAGCCACAATCAACTCTCAAATAGCAATATAAGGTAGAAACTATAATCGAGTTTCATAAGTAGACTTATCACATCAATCAATCTACATAGCTTGGCATAGACTTATTTATACTGACTCTTTAGACACTTGTGGAAGAGGTATGCTAGTCTCACGCAAAGTTTCTATTTCCACCCATCTCTCTTGTACACAAGGTATTTTAAGCTTACTTAATAGCATGTGGCCAAAATACTTTTTTAACCAACTAACAAACATCCATGCAAAGAATTTAAATGGATTATGTTCATTAGGCTAATCTAAGTTTGGATCTATTTTATCCATTGTCAACAAAGAGGCACCATGCTCTCTACTCACCCTATCATGACTAGTTGATATTTTCATTATGGCATTTGCCTCTTAAATATATTCTTTGTTCCCCCATCTAGTGTTGCTAATTAACCTACCTTATGTGTTTTATCATAACCATTAAAAACAAGTATAACCATGGACATAAAAACCTCATAATCATAAACCATCTATATTACCATACCATACATGATAATCACATCCATAAGCAATAAATTCAACATTAACATGTCTAAACGTAATGAAATCCAAAAAAAATTAGCATGTCATAAGAATAACCATAACAACAACCATAACCATGACCAGCATCATAAATTAATAACATCCATAAGCGTCTAAATGTATCAACCATTTCCCACTGCATGTCTAAATTCTACTAATGTAATGTATACACAAAAAAAATTAGCATGTCATTAGCATAACCATAAACCTAATCCATCTCATGCCTAAGCTAGACATCCATAAGAAATATAAACATCACATCATAAGAAATAAACACCAAATTCCAATCATCTCACCATGAGCAATAGTCATAAACATCAAACCATAATAACCATGTGCATGAATAATAAACAATATCACATATATATAACTCGTAAGTCTCATAAACATCATACTGTGTCCACATAAATGATATATGTAATAAATGTTTGTCATCTCTCTCTCATGTACATCTTACATCATCAACATGTAGATTGATATTGAAAATCAAAACACGTACATATATCATGTCATGTATCATACCCCTAGGGCACCGCTACCACTAACCCCTCCTACTCTGCTCCCACTACCACTAAGTGTCAATCCTCCTAGAGTGCCCTATACCTACCCACTAATTGTAAATGCCCACTATCTTGGAGTAGCCACAATCATACCACCTATTAAATTGGCTCTATAGTCCCCCATCTGAGCTCATTCAGACACTATGCTAGAATAATAGCCTCATAATACTATAGCTCCTCTACTATAGTTTGGTATCAGGCTGTAAGAGTGAAACCTAGTGGCACTACTGGTCTTGTCACTATCCCTACCCTCTACCTTATAGTATCCCTCTCTTGAGTCACTAAACTAAGGGTGGTCTCTCTCAACTATAATAGTCGAAACCTAACCCTACAACATGACAACCTAGCCCTAATATGTGACCATCTATCTCTGTAATCCTATGATCTGGGCATGTGTAGCAGCCAATTAAAGCATCCCACCTATTTAAACTTAGAAAATGTAATAATTTCTTTTTTAAACTAAATATTGAACACACATTAAATCATAATTGCTAGAATACTTTAGTTAGTTGTATAATCAATAACTAATAGTTATCAACATTCCAATACTGTAAGTAACAAAATAAAATGTATGATACATAAATTTTACTATCTCACTAAGGACATTAGCACAATCCAAATTCCAATAATAAGTACTGGTACTAATTCAACTAGTCATATAGATTGTTATTAAATTAAGTCTACCCTAACCTAGCCTAAATATCTAGACTTGATGCCCTACCATAACCTTGGGTAGCCTACATATCTGCTCCTCAAAATCAAGGTCTGATGTAGTTCTCCTTTCAAATGTGATGGTCTCCTTGATGAGACGTCACCACCAAAGGGATTGGCACTCTAAGCCAAATACAAAAAAAACTACTCATGAAATAAATGATCTTATAAATCTCTAGTCTAATCCCACAACTAAGTGACATACTCTAGCATAACATCTTACTAATCCAAGCTTGTGTGCTTACCCAAGCACTCTCACATATAAACCTAGATATAATCAATGATGAAAGAGTCCACATTCCTAGTTCCATATAAAATCACATTCCAGACACAACTAAGTATAAAAAATATAGTGAGACATATAGTACATAATAGTCAAACCTATCATCTATTTATACTTGCAAGATTGTATGCACACATACATGTTGTCCTACTAACTATTATGAATATATTTCTCAAGTAACATCCAAAAAAATAATTAGAATAAAAAAATTAGGTGAGAGTCCAAACATACAACTATAGTATGTACCACCTGAGTATATACATCTACGCTAAAATATCTTATGATATCCCATAACTTATATATTTATTTAGGTATGGGTCAAGAGAACCTATCTGAAGAGAACCTAATATCTAGGTACACCTCATGAAGCACTATGTTATTATATAAATGTCTAGTCACTTACATAGTTAACTTCCTCATGAAAATATACCACATACAAGTATTCATACTTACAAGATGCAACAAACTTGATCCTACTAACGAGTTTGCATAACAGTACTGTGATACAAAAAGGCTATTTGATTTCACTAGCATTTATAGTAGATGTCATCCTAAGGAATACCTATCAAGGTTAGTTTTATATGCCCACCATGCTCATTCCCTAATCTACCATACATATTTTCAATGTCTCCTACATGCATAGAACCAGGACTGGAAGTGGTTCTACCAAAACTACTAAAGGTATAAATGTTTACTCAAAAGTTCCTCATATAAATGCATACAAGGAAAAGGTATAAATGCATTCCTTTATTACAGAGAGAAGACTTGATGGTTTTTATAACCCTATTACTTACATCAAATATGTATAATATATGAATATTCATGTCCAACATCATTTTCTTTTCCTCCTATACTACCACACTATGAATTTTAACTACATATAGAAAGCGCATCAAATAGTTTGTATACTGCTAAGTAAATCCAAATCATAATATTATCTTTTTAGGTATACTATATACATATAGATGGCTTACATATCCATGGAGTAAGTATGATGTGGTTCTTGATTTTAGAGTCCTTACATAACCATACCATCTGTGTATACATATCAAAGGTCTTTAATATCATGCATGCAATATCAAATATCAATAAATATTGCTCGATGTGTTATAAATTCTACTATATAATGTGTATCATAAAGAAAAATACATTTCAACTATGTTATCTTACAACATGAAAATCATACATATGAATTGATAATGTTAATCTAACATTAATTTGGTCAAAGTTTTTAAATAACATATGATCATTTAGATCAGTTAAATTCATAATACATCACTTGATCGGGTTATCCATACCCATCATTGGTGATGCTAACCAAGCTTGAGAAACCATCTCAATGCTTGGATAGTATCATCAATATAGCCCCATAATATACATAATATATAAATAATCCAAATCATAAGCTACCATTTGGGTAACTAATCTAAGGATCATGCACACATGTAATATCTAATATAAATAATCACATATTAACAAAACCATGCCAACCAAATATGACAACAAAAGTCTATATTAACTTAAATAGATAATTTTAAGAATGATTCAATTATTTGTATAAAATATATACATTTAATAAAACAAAGATTTCTTAGACATTTTCCAGAATGGTTAAGTTTGGTTTCCCCTAAAACTAACAAAATTAAGGGAAGGCTATAGTTACCCTTTTTTGGTAATTTTAAAATAACACAAAATATATATTACCACCAATCAATCATATTTAAACATACTATGTTGATTTCTTCATATCACTTCATATAAAAACCCTAAATATTAAGGAATGAAATAAATCCCCTACCCCTACATAATTTTTTCACAATGTTGGCATTCAAATTGTAGGTTTTCTATGACATTTGATTTATGTCTAGATCAACAAATTTCATTTATGATATGTTTTAAAAATATTTTATAATTACTATTAACCAAATTTAAATTTTAGTCAAATTGGGTTAACCCCTACATATTGAAACTTTTTCAAAGGTTCCTATTTGTCTAAAAGGGTATCATGTGTGTCTAAACACCTCACTCATCCCTGCTCTAGCCTTGGTTTAAGCCTAGCTTCCTTGTACTTATCTAGTCAACCAAAGTCAACACTAGTCAACTTTGGTCAAACATGGTCAAAGTCTCAAATTATTTTATATATGTCTTAATATGGTCATTTAGGTATTTTAAATTTTTCCTATGTCATAAATTTGCCCTTTGTTATGTTTTATATGCCAAAAGTGCCTTTTTATCACATTTTTGGCTCTTTAAATGACTTGTATAGATTGGTTATGGAAAAAAATTTATCACCAAGAAATTTTTCATCATGGACAAGGTCATAATATGTTAGTAAGTAGTTAGATGGTAGGCAAGAAGTAGTTTCATGCATGAAAATAGGGGAAACTCCTCTAAAATAGCCCCTTAATGGCACTTGTATGGACTTGGTGAGCTCACCTTCAGATTAAAACATGGGAAAGTGTGACTTCAACTCCATAAGGTCTATTTCATGCCTGGTGTGTAGATATTTCATTATATAAATCAAGTTTTGCTTCTGCTCCTTCTTTCTTGCCTTACAAGCCAAGAAGAGTCAATTTCAAAGGCTTGGTACAGTTCATATAGGTGGAGTTGGGAGGAGTGATCTTAGGGGTTGAGGGGAGTCTTATTCAAATTAATTTTCATGGAAACAAGTTTTAGTTTCATGGCTCCTCTTTTTTGAACCATTGCTAAGAATCCAGGTAGTTTTTTATGCTCTTACATTCATAAGGGGTCCCTATTGAGATAGTTTCTAAATATTTTGTTTTGGTTAGATAGTTTTGATTATTTAATATGTTTCTTAGGGACTCTCAATAGGTTTTCCATTATTATCTTGGATTTTTAAGTCTCAAGTATTCAATAAGCCTCTTTTAGGCTTATCCTTGGTTATAGATCATACTCATTATTATGCACCAGAGAAATACTCACCTACAGGTCCCTTGATGACATCATTCTTGGGAGTGAGAGTGATTGACATATTTATAATCCTCTAAGATTACTAGATGGTGTATTGACATATGTGAGGGAAACATACAAGGTCCATATGCATATATAGTATCCCATTATTCATGTTCAATTCACTGTTGGTGTGCCAAATATCCACCTACATTTGATTTATTAGGGGTCAAAGAGCTATTTTGATATAATTGGTAGGTAATGGAGCTTATCTCAAGAAAACTCATAGTTTGGAAGGGATACTAATATGTATTTGAGGTTATAAGATAGCCAAAACATGGTGAAGAGTCCTTCTTAAAGTCAAGATTGTGTTTAAGACCATTTTCCCCAAAATGGTAGAACAGAGAGCTCTATGTTTTTAACAAAATTGGATATGTTTTAAAGAAGATTTCTTGATAGACCTTAAGAGATCCATCTAGTATCCCTTCCATGAGGGTATCTTCTTGTAAGGGAATGAAATTGGAAAGCACAAGGAACATGATTTTGGGGACTCAGAAGTCATGCTCTTACATACTGAAATGTCTCAGTAACATCTACAACTCTGAGCCTAGAAGTGGCTTTTCCACCAAAGTTGTAAACTAGGACTATTTCCATATAAGAATGGTTATAAATGTTTAAATTGTATCCATAGATTAATATATCCTAGAAATAGATGTCAGTTTCTATTTGTGACTTCCCATACTCACAGTCTGTACAAAGGCATGAAACGCCCACCTATAGGTAGGTCAATTGCAAAGTGTTTTAGTCATTCAAAATAGACTCCTTAATGAAGATTGAAGTGATTGAAATGGTCTAAGAGAGGTTATAAAAGGATAATTGATTTCCTCATGACATTAGGGAACTCTAGAGGAGTTCATAAAGGCCTTAACATACCTAACACAAAGCCTAATAGTGACCTACAGTAGGATCTCAAAGAGAAAGGGTCCCAGTCAAGAGTGAAAGGTATATTTTAGTCCAAATGGAGAATATAGGTGAATTAAAGATTATATGCACATTTTTAACCTTATTAAAGTTTCAAATAACTTAATAATCATCATGAATAATTTATAATCAACCCATCTTGACCTACAGGCTCAGTCCAATGAAGGGTGTCTCAATCAAGTAGTGACCTAGAAGGTGATTTTTGATCCAAAACTCAAAATTTCTAGTTGATAAATATTTTAAGAACATAGAAATAAGATAGTAATAATGAATTCTCTGAGAAGAGATGTATTATTACTTAAGATCACAATACAACTATATGCTTATCTCTGGGAAGAGATGTCTGATTTTCTATTTCAGGTTACATCTTCATGTATACCCATTTTTAAAGTAGGGGGAGGATGTGGAAGGTCACCACTCTCAAGGGAGATTAAGTGGTTTGACTTCCATGCTTTAAAATAATACATAATTCAAGGAATTACTATTTTTAGAAACTTACTATTTTTAGACTACACTACTAAAATTGAAATTTTGGGCACTTTTATTGGGTTTTCAGGTGTCAAACTTCATTGAGAAATATTAATGTCATCTCACAATATTCTCCTCATTCTATCTTTCTAATGGTTCAAATGGTGAGTCAATTGGAGCTATGGTGCAAAAGTTATGGCTTCCAGAAGTTCTATCATCAATTGGGGTAGAACTGTCACCTGAATTATTGCCCAGATCATTCCTTCCTCCTTGAAAATAAATGGTCCCCATTGCATCAATGTTCCTCATCAGGTGTGGAAGTTGTGTCTTTATTTGATTCTCTATGAGCCACTCACATTTCTAGCTAAGTTGGCCCCTTTTGACCACTCGATAAAGCAAAATAGAGCGTCATCTTGTTGTCTTCATCTAGGTGTCCACAATCTGATCCTCCTCCACTAGATAAAAACTTTGTGGATCAATATCATCAATGTCTAGTTGTTCTACTATGACTAAAGTGTCCAATATAGGTGGATGATATGGTTTGAGGAGCTCCACATTGAATATTGGATGTAGACCAAGGTAGGCTGGTAAGTTCAACTCAAAAGCATTTTCTCTAAATTTTCTAATGATGGTGTAGGGACCATATCGTAGAGGCTAAATTTTTTTGTGTGGGCCTAAAAATTTCTCCTTCTAAAGCCACAACCAAACCTTATCAACCATAGTAAAATGGTGTGTAATCCTATCTTTGTCATGGTGTTGCTTATACTTTTGATTCATCTTCTCCAGGATGTCATGAACTTGTTGTTGGATGTGTTGCATTTGTTCAATAAACTTTGTTGCTTTTGCTACCTCAAATCTTCCATGAGGTATGTATTCTATGGTGGATAATGGAATGTCTATATCAATTGGTGCCATGTGTTGGAATCCAAAGCATACTTGGAATGGACTATGCTTGGTCTAGCTGTGCAGGGCCTGATTGTATCCATGTTGTATGAAAAGAAGCCCCTCATCCCATGTGCATGGATGTTTGGAGTGATACATCTAAATAATGTGCATAATTAATTGGTTTTCCACCCCTATCTAACCATCATTATATGGATGGAAGGCTATGGACTTCATCAGCTTGGTATCTATCATCTTCCATAGAGTGGACCAAAAGATGCTCAGGATCCTACTATCTTGATCTGAGAAAATGGACTTGGGGAGACCAAAATGGAGCCATACATGACCAAAATATAGTTGAGTAGTTTATTTAGTAGATATATTTTTCTTACAAGAAATCATGATAGCCATTTTTGAAAAATGATCAACTACCACAAAAATATAGTCCTTACCATGTTTTAAAGTGGGCAACCTTGAGATAAAATCCATTGAGACAAATTTTCAAGGCTTGGTTGGTTTTGGCAATGGCATGTATAATCCTTGCTTCTTATTTTTTGGCTTGGATATTGCACATGGGTTGAAATATTTGAGATATCTTTCCACATCCTTTCACATATGGGGCCAGTAGAAGTGTTTTTGAAGAATTGTTAATGTCTTTTCTATACTAAAGTATCTAGTTATCCTACTAAAATGTGCTTCCCATATCATCTTTTATTGCTCTGTAGCTAGAACATAGATGTGCCCCATATGATAGAGGACATTATCTTGTAAATAGAAATCAAAAAAATATTTACCTTTTGTAAGCACTTGATATGTATCACCAAAGGTAGGATCTACTTCATACAGAGCACCCCATGTAGCAGTCTCATCTCTGAATAGGTCAAGAACTATTGTGAGTGCAATAATTTGTGGGTGGCTCAGATAATCTATAGCTATATTTGAGCTCCCCTTTTTGTGTTTTATGATTAGATGTAATTTCTAAAGATATGTGGCCCACTTTTGGTGCCTCTCCTTTCATAGTTTTCTCTATGTTTGGATGAATTCCAATGGTCTGTGGTCAGTGTGCATGACCATCTCTTTCCCCAAGATGTAGTGTTTCCATTATTTGTAAGCTTTCACAACATAGAGATTTTTATCATTTGTTAGATATTTCTTGACTGTATCAGTGAAAGTTTTACTATGATATGCAATAGGATGGTCATGTTGCATGATGATAGCTCCCATGGCATATTTAGATGCATCTATCATCAACTCAAAAGGTTGATGCAAATATGGCACAGCAAGAATAGGGGCTGAACAAAGTCTATTCTTCAAATTCTCAAATTCCCTTTGTTGTATTTCACCCCATTGACATGTAGCTTTAGCTCCTCCTTTAGTCACTTGGGTTAGTGACCAAGCATTATGTGAAAATCCAAGAACAAACCTATGAAAGAAATTTGCAAGACCCAATAAGCTAAAAATTTCTATGAGGTTCCTTAGTGTGGGCCATTCTCAAATAACTTGAATCTTTTCTAGATCAACATGGACCCCTTCCTCATTCACAACATACCTGAGGTACTAAATTGTTGTCATCCTGAATGTGCATTTGTCGAGATTTGCATACAACTTGTGCTCCTGAAGAGTTTGAAGCACCTTAAAAACATGTTATAAATGTTCCTCCTATGTTCTACTATAGATTATTATGTCATCTAGGTAGACAACCATGAATGAGTTGGTGAAGGGTCATAAGATGTCATACATCATCCTCATGAAGGTTGCAGGTGTGTTAGTTAAGCCAAAAGGCATAACCAACCATTCAAAGAGCCCCTCCTTAGATTTGAATGCAGTCTTCCAGACATCAGTGGGATTGATAGGAATTTGGTGATAGCTAGATTTGAGATCAATTTTGGTGAAGAACTTCACACCACAGAATTGGTCTAGCAGGTCATCAATCCTAGGGAGAGGGTAGTGATTCTTCATAGTGATTTTATTTAGGGCTCGATAGTTAATGCAAAGCCTCCATGTTCCATATTTATTTGGTGTCAAGATAATTGGGCTACCACAGAGTGAAGAGCTTGGCTTGATCTGACCTTTTGGATCAATTCTTGAATCTATCTTTTTATCTCATCATTCTCCAAAACTGATTTGTGATACATAGGACTATTAGGCAAATGTGATCCTGGGATCAAATTGATAGAATGTTTTACCTAAAAATGTAGTGGAACTCCTATGGGTGACTTGAATAAGTCATCATATTCTCCTATGATTTGTCCTATCTACTTTTTTTATTATGTTGATTGTGTATTTAGGACTTCAACATCAGCCTTCTTGGATTTCTATGGTTTGACCACCATGAGAACAAATTGCTTTATCTTCTCCACCAATCTCTTATATTTCTTATCACTGATTAGGGAGATAGATGTGAGAGGTGGTACCTATGATACCCTATAGCACCATGTTCCAATAGTGAGGGTGATTCTTTAAGTTCATGATTCATAGATGCCATGTCACTCATACATGAATGGCTGACCAAGGAGTACATCACAAACATCTATATTGACCACATCACATAAGACTTCATCTTGGAAAGGTTTTATTGCATATGAAAGAAGGCACTAATGGGTGACACAGAGGTCTCTCCCTAGGCTCAACCATCCAATGCTATATGGCTTTGGATGAGGCTTCATGGATAGATTTAGACTTTTCACAACTTTAGCAGAGATGAAATTCTTTTGACTCCCACTATCAAGAATGAAATGTAGAGGCTTACCTTTTACCCATAATTTGGAGTGAAATAATATTTCTTTGTCATCTAACCTTTCCTCATGGGTATATGATGAAGTGATGATGGTTTTGGGATTAGTATCTACACTTTATTCTTCATCCTCTTTGACTATGGTTTGTGTATGAGACAGAGTAGTAGATGTTGAGTTTGTGACTCAAAAAGTAGTGACTTGATGGCTCAACATTCTTCTTTGGAGTGAGTTCTAGTTTTATGGTAATCATACTATTTTCCTACCTTCCCCTTCTAGGGTTTATTATCTTGAAACTCCTTTTACTTCCAATTTTGGCCTCGTGTTTGACCTTCCTTGTCATTTTTCCATTTTTAGGGATGACTCTTCATGTTCTTTTTTCCATACTTCTTCTCAATCTTCACTATGAATTTGTATGCCTCACTAAGGGTTTCCAAATTGAAGAGTTCCATTTCCCCCCATATGTACCATTGTAGTCCACCACAATATTTGAGATTCTTATGTTTCTCACTTTCTTGGATGCCCAATCTTGTAGACAAAGAATGAAAAATGTATGTGTAATCTTGAATAGATTGGTCCTTACTTTGGCGAAGTTGTTGCCATTGTATGTATAGATCATTATATGCTCCAATGGGATAGTAAACTTCTTTCACCACTTCCATGAAATCATCCCAGGTAGGTTCCACCTCAAGGCCAATGTCATCTATACTAAACCTCTTTTTGTACACTTCCCACCAATTTTTCATGGTCAATGATGCTTTCAAAAGAGCAAAAGTGATCTTTTCTCCATCAGTAAATTTATTTACAAAGAAGTAGGAAGACAATTAATCCAACCAATTTTATAATTTATCAACATTTATTTTTCCTTAAAATTTAGGAATATCAAAATTCACATGAACCTTGAAGGGTGTTGGGGCACTGAAAGGACATTCCATGGATGAGGAGCCAAGAAGTGCAGCTGAGGAGCCAAAATTTCCCATCGAGAGTTATTGAAGAATTTGGGAAAATTGTAACATCATCTATACTTGTTACCATTGGAGGGATTAATTCACTATTTCCTTAAAAGGATTGGATGTCTTAGTGTCATCTTCCATTTAAAGTCATCTAAAGTGAATAGGTGGATAGTTTGGAAGCTTTGTTGTTTTCCACCCAAGCTTCTTGTAGCCTAACCTCATCCTCAGGATCATAGACTCTCAAGACAAACCACTCTGATACCACTGATCTAAAACATAGAAGTTTTGGTTGATAAATATTTCAAGAATATAGAAATAACATAGTAACAATGAATTCTCTGAGAAGAGATGTATTATTACTCAAGATTGCAATACAACTATATGCTTATCTCTAGGAAGAGATGTTTGATTTTCCATTTCAAGTTACATCTTCATTTATACCCATTTTGAAAGAAAGGAAAGGATGTGGAAGGTCACAAATCTCAAGGGATATTAAGTGGTTCAAATTCCACACTTTAAAAAAATACAAAATTTGAGGAATTACTATTTTTAGAAACTTATTATTTTTAGACTGCCCTACTAAAATTGAAATTTGGGGCACTTCCATTGGGTTTTTGGGGGGTCAAACCTCATCAAGTGGATATTAATTCCATTTCAAGATTTTGTCCTCATTATTATCTTTCCAACGGTTCAAATGGAGAGTCAATTAGAGCTACGGTGCAAAATTTATGGCTCCTATAAGGTTTGTCATCAATTGGGGTGGAACTGTCACCCGAATTATCGCCTAAATTATTACCTAGATCAATTTTTGAATGCTTGCATTACATGTATAATGCGTAAAAATGGATGATAAATGGTTAAAATATACTTAAAAATGGTGTTTAGGTCATGATCTAAATATTAATACACAAACACACAATTGTATGGTAAAATAAAGGGTATCCCCAAGTGCAAAAGTCAGTCAACTTGCTAGAAGCTCCACACAGTCTGCCTTCAAAAAACTAGTCTTGGAATTTACAAGTTTGGAAGGTCAAATCATATGATCATGAGATAAATTTTTTTTGAAATCACCATGGTCACTTTAGGAACACTTTTCAATATTTTTTTTGAGGATAAAAGAGGGTAAGTTCCCCCTATTTTATCTTAGATAGGGGGCACTTTTCCCTTGCACCAAAAACCTGCAATTTTGGAGTATGAACCAGAGGTCAAGGAAACATTTAAGGAGGATTTAGAGATTTTAAATATATCTAATAAAAAATTAATAACTCTACATGGAGGTTAGAAACTAAATAGAGCATACTATATCCTTAGGGTTGTAGTCATGCATGAGAGACACCCTTAGGCCTTGAATCCCAATGGAAGATCATATTCATCTCCAATCTTGGAAAAGTTTCCCACTTGATTTATTAATGTTTCAAAGGTAAAATATATGTTTCCAAGATATATATATATATATATATATATATATATATGCAAGGAAAACATCAAAAGGTCATTTTGAGTCTTAACTTGTAGGCAGACTTATGGAATAAGGTTTAAGCCCAAGGAAACTGGTAGGTCAAGTGCATTTATAGCATGATATGATAATTCCAATAGTATGATACATGTTTTTGGTATGTTTATGAAGGTGTTATAACCCTCAATTTGTAGATAAATCCACCAAGAAGCACATTCTTTGTTTAAAATGTGCATAGGCCTATACAGGCTATTAAAAGAGCTCGAATGGCTAATTTGGAATGCTTGTATCTCCCATGAGGCTTTCCATGGAGACTCAAGTTATTCAAGGAGCTTATAGAGGGTCCTTATGAAATATTTAGTGTAATTTTGATAGAATTATAATGTCTATCCTTTTTAAACAAAGGCTAAGACCAGTTACCTCCCTAAAACCCTCACAAACCCCAACTAGGAACCAATTGGGAAGATAAGGAAAATAGAGCATCCAAATGGTGTATAAAGGCTAATTAAATTACTTGAAAATGTAGAGGACTCTCTAGATACCTACCCCATGTAACTGAGTTGTACCCTTCTTGTATGGAAGAGGTATAATAGGGCTTATTTTGATAGATTTATGTGTTTTATAGGTATGGAGAAGTTTCAAAAGATGTAACAAATTTTAAGAGAGATATTGGGACTTTTTATAAGTCCTCACATCCATATAGGGATCTATCTAAACTCTTAAGTGTGTTTACTACCTTCTTCATCTCATCCAATCATAGTAAACAAGTAATGAACACTTAGTAAAATTGGTGAAACTCTAATTGGGAAGCCTTTTAAGGATTGATTCATGAATTTTATGACTTAAACACTCTTGAAAAGTGTCATTCCTCCTTTTGAATAGATTATATTTCATAATTGGAAGATCTTTGTGTGCTAAGTGTGAGAGGTGCATGAGAGAGAGCCATTTATAACTATTAGAGATGATTTCTCATGGATAGAAGGATATGAATGGTTTGAGACCATTCCAATGCATGTAGAGGCTAGTCAGTAACCGCTCCCCTTTAGATCAATCATCAAACCTAACCCTACTTAGTTATGTGTCACTCTAATGATGGAAAATCATGAAGATAGGTTCTTATGCAAGCTAAAGAGTATCTATGCCACATTTAGAGGAGTTAGACAAGTTTGAGAGATATTTGTCCTTATTTTCCTTACAAGACCTATCTCATTATTGATTCCATGTTGTTTTAACTCGTTTTCCTTGCTTGACAAGTGTCTTAGTGACTTTTAAGCTTCACCTTCTCTCTCTTCTCTCATAATTGCTATAAATACTAGCCTTTTTTGTTGTTGTAAGGATCTATCCACCTGAGTATGGTGAATTCTTGCTCAATTTTTACCTTAAACTAATAAATAATGTTATTTTTACCTCATTCATGACTTTATGAAGTGCATACTATGGTTTTTGGTCTTGTACAAGTGTATTTTTCTTACCTTGACATGTTATCCTTCCTAGTGCCTTGTGTAGTTTGAAAACTCTCATTTTAGGTCAGTAAGAAGTGTCTAATGTAGATTGTATGTATAGTGAGTAGTTTATTCATTATTGTTTCTAGAAGACCTATTGTATAAGTCTTCCTAGATTAAGCTCTCTTCAAGACCCCATGCTTGAAATATTGATGTAAAAGAGGAGTGTTTAAATGGATGAAGTGTATGTGTGGTATTCTCTTTGGTTCCAAGTGCATTGTAAGTTGTGTGAGTAGACCATATATTTTTTGTATCACCTCCCCTAGATTAGATTTGTTTTTATTTATCTCTCTCCCTTTTCACATCACAAAGTTAGTAGTAGGTTCAATCCTAAGTGGAACATCAAGAGAACTATCCCTAATCTAGATACCCACCTCAAATTTGGGTCATCTATAGCCTTGAGGTGTTTCCATTGTGCCACTTGAATAAGGAGAGACTTGGCATCTCCTCAAGGGCTACAAGTTCAAGTGATCATAGTTTTTAGCACACCCAATGGGTCTCAAAAGTCCATTACTTGAGGATTTTTTTTGTTCTCCTTAATATACCATCCTTTGGAGTCAATTCCATTCAGCACCAATGGTGACTCTAAGCACAAATATATTAGTTAAGAAATTTAGGTACTCTAATTGAATTTGTTTTCTTATTATATACACTTCTCATGAATGATTCATGGATAATCTTTATGTTGACTTTATTTTAACATAGGTTGGTGAGACATATCCATCTTTACCTATCCCATATCCATAGGAACAAGTCCTTGGTTAGTCTTATTAGTCTCAATATGACCATATTCAGCCCTACTATGATTGGTATCAGTCTTGTAAGAAGCCCTCCCAAGCTTATGTTTCACCTAGTTCACCTAATCTCCATCCAAGTCAATCCATTCCAAGTTTAAAGAAGACTCTCATTGGCTATAAGGACTATATGCTAGACCTTGATACTAGAAAAATTTTTGGTCAAGTCATCTATAGTGATTGTGTCAAGAGTGTGAGGGATGATTTAGAGCTAGTCAAGATATTATGGATGCCCATTGAGAAAGCTAATTGTAAAGGTATTACAAGTGAAATGCTTGATGTTTGTGGTCTAACTTGCCACATAGAATAAAGGTTAAAATCTCATGAACCAGCTTAACCTTGACAGCCCCAATACACCCCATATTAGCCTTCAAGTGTGTCAACTATGCCTTTTCAAAATACTAGTCCAAACATGCTTCAAAATGCCCCAAGTCCTTCATGCATTCCCCAAAGTTTCCCTTCTTGGAGGTTCATCCAAGAGAGTAGCCAAAGGGAGGACACAATTTTTGAGCAAGTTGATCCATCTCACAACCTAATTGGAGAAGATTTTGAGAGAAGAAATCTGATGTTGGAGGCCCATCTTGACAAGGAGATTGAGTTGGCAAACCAACATTTGACATAATCCATCATGGCAATAGAAAGTGAGGCTCCTAAGCCTACCTCCCTAATTTGGAGACAAGATGCTAAGACCAAGGAAATCCTAAGTTTCCTAAGCCTATCATTTACCCCTCCATCTACATCTCAACCCCATGAAGAACCCTCTAAGCCTAGCTTCTCAAGGTGGAAATAATAGTGGCAGCTTGTGGAAAGAAGGATAGAGAATATCTAAGTGGAGAAGGTGGAAGTAATAAGAAACTTGAACCTACTCAACTCCCTCCCACCCTTCCTCAAGAAGCCTTTTTCCCTTTATCTCAACTTCTTCCTAATTCCTTTCTTAATGAATATCCTATTTCCCTCCAAGAGAAGCTATTCTAAGAAAACCTTTCCAAAAGAATAGTGGAATTGGAACTCAAAATGTAGAATCTCTCATCTATGCAAAGAAAGCTTGAAGAAAATGAAGTCATTGAAGCTAATATGGATCATTTGATTGAGGATGAATTAGATTCTAATAGTGAGGAATACATTACTCCTTGGAATCCTTCTTGGGCTAAAATTCTTGGTTTTGAGATGCCTAGTATTGGCATCACTAAGAGGGAGAAGGAGATTGGAATTTCAAATTGGGTTGATGATGAGGAAGAGTTAACTTCTTGTGAAGAAACATCATATTGTGATGATGAGGAAGAGGAACTTACTTGTAGTGAAGAAGAAGCTTTGGAAGAGGTTATTTTGGTTTCCAAAGAAGAAGTTTTTTTTGTTGTTCCCTTTCATTATGCTAATCAAAAAGAGGATGATGACTTGTTGTAGATATTTGAAGACATTTGAAATGAATTTGAAGGTTTCATGGGGCCTATAATTCCTTTGGAGTTGACTACAAGAGATGGTAAGCAAGATGGCTTGTTTCAAGAAGAAGATATGTGTCATTCTTATATGTAAATGTTTGAAGAATATGAAGATAGTGAGACGGAAAGACTCCTAAGAACACAAATGCAATCTATTGAGGAGAAAGTATGTGTTAAGAGGTATCATCATCAAGAGGCTCTAAACCATGATGGAGCAATCCATGATGACTATGAGTCTTTTGAAATTGGTTTGAAGATTTATTATAGAACAACATATGAAGATGCTCCTACAAACATCAAGAAGGAGTTTAAAAAAGAAACACCCTTAGAATTCCATGATACAAAACTTCTTGAAGGGTTTGAAGAGATTTCAATAAAGGAAAAGGATGATGAAACCTTTCAAGAAGACATAGACTTGAAATAGGTTGTTCCATTCATAGAAATACAAATTTTCCATAATGAGACAAAGGGAGAATATTATGAGGCATGTTTCCAAGGTCAATAATATTTCATCTACCTTGGAGACTTGTTTGAGATGAATCCATCATAAGACATGCCAAGCCAAGGAACAAGAGAAAAGCATGAGTCATCTAGTACCACATCCAAAAATAATCATGCTTAGTACCCTCATTCATCTCATGAGGAAGGAGATTAAATATGCTTTCCTTTTGATTGAGGAATGAAGGTATGTCTAGTTATATGTACATAATTAGTTTGTTTTTTGTTGTGTCTTGTGTTTCCTAAGTGCTCAGTAGCACAAGTGTGCCTTTGCTTTGTGTGTTTATTTGGTCTTGGTGTGCATTATATTTCATTTGTGTGTTTTTAGGTCAATTAGCTATCTTTTTAGTCAATTAAAGGTATTATCATGTTTTTTTAAGGTTAATTTGACTCCCTTTTCCCAATGGATGGGATAAGGGTACTAGTCTTTAACATAGGCAAGCATGTTACCCCTAGGAATTGCCAAAAGTGTTGAACAAATTTGAATTTTAGTCAAATTTGTTCAAACCCTACATATTTAAAATTTTAAAAGGTTCCTATATGTCTAAAAGGGTCTCATTAATTTCTAAACACCTCACCCATCCCTGCTCTAACCTTGGTCTAAGCCTAGCTTCCTTGTACTTATCTAGTCAACCAAGGTCAACTCTAATCAACTTTGGTAAAACATGGTCAAAGGCTCAAATTATTTTATAAATGTCATAATATGGTCATTTAGGTGTTTTAAATTGTTCTTATGTCATATATTTTCCCTTTGCTATGTTTTATATGCCAAAAGTGCCTTTTTGTTACATTTTTGGCTCAGTAAATGACTTCTATAAATTGGTTATGGAAGAAAATTTGTTACCAATAATTTTTGAACATGGATAATGTCATAATATGTCAGTAAGTAGTTATATGGTATTAAATAAGTAGTTTCATGCATGAAAATAAGAAAAACTCCTCCAAAATATCCCCTTAATAGCACTTGTATGGACTTAGTGAGCTCACCTTTAGCTTAAAACATGGGAAAGTGTGTCTTTAACTCCCTAAGGTCTATTTCATTCCTGGTGTATAGATATTTCATTAGATAAATCAAGTTTTTCTTTTGTTCCTTCTTTCTTACCTTTGCAAGCCAAGAAGAGTCAATTTTAAATGCTTGGTATAGTCTATACAGGTGGAGTTGAGAGGAGTCTTAGTCAAATTCATTTTCATGGCATAAATTTTTATTTTAATTACTTCTCCTTTATGAACAATTTATAATAATCTAGGCAACTTTTTATGCTCTTACATTCATGAGGGGTCCCTATTGAGCTAGTTTTTGAATATTTTGTTTTGGTTTGATGGTTTTGATTATTTAATATGTTTTTTAGGGACTATCAATAGGTTTTACATTTTTGTCTTGGATTTGGATGTATCAAGGATTTAATAAGCCTCTTCTAGGCTTATCCTTGGTTATAGATCATACTCACTATTATGTACTAGAGAAATACTCACCTACAGGTCCCTTGATGATGTCATCCTTGGGAGTGAGAGTCCTTGACATATTTATAATCCTCTAAGATTGTTGGATGGTGTATTGACATATGTGAGGTAAGAATACAAGGTCCATATGCATATATAGTATCCCATTGTTCATGTTCAATTCACTATTGGTTTGCCAAATATCCACCTACAGCTAATTTAGTAGGGGTCAAAGAGATATTTTGAAGTACTTGGCAGGTAATAGAGCTTATCTTAAGAAACCTCATAGTTTGGAAGAGATATTAGTATGTATTTAGGGTTATAACATGAATAAAAAAAGGTGTAAAGTCTTCAAATTCAAGACTGTGTTTAAGACCATTTTCCCCAAAATGGTAGAATAAAGAGCTCTGTGTTTTTAACAAAATTAGATAGGTTTGAAAGATGATTTATTGATAGAAATAAATAGCTCCATCAAGTAGACCTTCCTTGAGGGTATCTTCTTGAAAGGGAATCCAATTGGAAATTACAAGGAACATGAGTTTGGGGACTTGAAAGTCATTCTCTTACATATTAAAATGTCTCAGTAACATCTATAGGTTTGAGCCTAGAAGTGGCTTTTCCACCAAAGTTGAAAATTAGGCCTATTTCCATATAAGAATGGTTCTAAATGTTTAATTGGTATCCATAGACTGAGATATCATATAAGTATATGTCAATTTGTGTTTGTGACTTCCCATGCTCACTCATAGTCTATATAGAGGCATGAAACACCCACCTACAGGCAAGTCAGTTGCAAAGTGTCTCAGTTATTAAAAATAGAGTCCTTAATGAAGATTAAAGTGCTTGATAAGGGATAAGAGAAGTTATAAGAGGAGAAGTGAGTTACTTTTTACATTATTTAAATCTATAGGATTTCATAAATACCTTAACATACCTAATACAAAGCCTAATAGTGACCTACATTAGGGTCTCAAAGATAAAGGGTCCTAGTAAAGAGTGAAAGGCATATTTTGAGACCAAATGGAGAATATAGGTGATTCAAGATGAGATAAACATTTTTAACATCATTTAAGTTTAAAATAACTTAATAATCATCATGAAAAATTTATAATCAACCCATCTTGACCTACATCCTCAGTCTAATGAAGGGTGTCTTAATCAAGCAGTGACCTAGAAGGTAACTTCTAAATGCTTGCATTACATGTATAATGGGTAAAAATGGATTAAAAATAGTTAAAAGAGAATTATTAAGGGTTTTTATGTCATAATATTAAGATTAATCCATAAACACACACCTATAGGGAAAAATTAAGGGTATCCCCAAGTGCAAAACTCAATCAACTTGCTAAAAGCTCCACACAGTCTACCTTCAAAAAACTAGTCTCAAAATTTACAAGTTTGGAGGGTCAAAGCATATTATTAGTCAATAAATTTTTGTGTAAATCACCATGGTCACTTTAGGAACACTTTCCAATAAATTTTTTTGAGGATAAAAGAGGGGAAGTTCCCCATGTTTTGTCTCGGACAAGGGGCACTTTTCCCTTACACCAAAACCTACAATTTTGGAGTATGGGATAAGATAATGAACCAAAGGTCAAGGAAATATTTAAGGAGGATTTAGAGAGATTAAATATATCCAATAAAACATTAATAACCTTATATTTAGGTTGGAAACCAAATAGAGCATCCTATATCCCTAGGGTTGTAGTTATGCATGAGAGACACCTTTTGGCCTTGAAGCCAAATGGAAGATCATATTCATCTCAAATCTTGGAAAAGTTTCCCACTTGAATGATTAATGTTTTTAGAGATTATATATATATATATATATATATATATATATATATATATATATATATATATATTCAAGGAAAACATCAAAAGGTCATTTTGAGTCTTAAGTTGTAGGCAGACTTTTGGAACAAGATTTAAGCCCAAGTTAAATGGTAGGTAAAATGAATTTATAGCATGATATGATAATTAAAATGGTATGATACATGTTTTTGGGATGTGTATGAAGGTGTTAGAACCTTCACTTTGTAGATAAATCCACCAAGAATCTATTTCTTGGCTTAAAGTGCACACATGCCTATGCAAGTTGCTAAAGGGGCTCAAATGGCCAATTTGGAATGATTTTATCTCCCATGAGGATTTTCATGGAGACTTGACTTGTTGAAGTAGGTTATATAGGTCCCTAGGAATAATTTAGTGGAATTTTCATATAATTCTAATGTGTAGCTTTTATGAACAAAGGCTAAGACCAAATACCTCCCTAAAACCCTCACAAACCCCAATTAGGAACTGATTGGTAAGATAAGGAAAATGGATCATTAAAATAGAGATTAAAAGATAAGGAAATGACTTAAATATATATGAATCTCTATATAAATAACCCATGTGACTAAGTTTTACCCTACTTGTATGGAAGAGGTATAACAAGGCTTATTTTGATAGATTTATGTATTTTTTAGGTTTGGAAAAGTTTCAAAAGATACAACCAATTTTAGGAGAGAGATTGGGAATTATTATAAGTCCTCATGTCCATATATGGATCTATATAAATTCCTAACTTTTCCTTCTAACTTATTCATCTTAGCTAGTCATAGTGAACAAGTAGTGAACACTTAGTGAAATTGGTAAAACTCCAATTGGGAAGCCTTTTAAGGATTGATTCATGAATTTGATGACTTGGACACTCTTTAAAAGTGTCAATACTCATTATTCATGATTATATTACATAATCGGTATCATTTTGTGTGTCAAGTGTGAGAGGTGCATGAGAGAGAGCCATTTGTAACTGTTAGAGATGATTTCTCATGGATAGAAGGATATGAATGGTTTAAGACCATTCGAATTCATGTAGAGGCCTGTTAGTAAACCTCCCATTTAGATCAATCATTATACATGACCCTACTTATTTATGAGGTAGTATAATGAGGGAAAATCATGAATATAGTTTCTTATGTAAGCTAAAGAGTATTTACGCCACATTTAGAGGAGTTAGAAAAGTTTGAGGGATATTTGTCCTTATTTTCTATATAATACCTATCTCATTATTGATTCCATGTTGTTATAACTCATTTTCCTTGATTTAAAAGTGTCTTAGTGACTCTTGAGCTTCACCTTCTCTCTCTTCTCTCATAATTGTTATAAATACTAGCCTTTTGGCTATTGTATGGATCTCTCCACTTGAGTATGGCTAAGCCCTACTCTATTTTTTCCTTAAACTAATAAATATTGTTGTTTTTACCTAATTCATGACTTCATGAAGTGAATTATATGGTTTTTGGTCTTGTATAAGTGTATTTTTCTTACCTTGACATGTTATCCTTCCAAGTGCCTTATGTAGTTTGAAAGCTCTCTTTTGTAGGTCAACAAGAAGTGTCTAATGTGGATTGCAGGTATAGTGAATAGTTTATTCATTAGTTTTTCTAGAAAACCTATTGTCTAATTCCTCCTAGCCTAATCTCTCTTCAAGAACCCATGCTTGAAATATTGATGTAGAAGAGGAGTGTTTAATTGGATGAAGCGTATGTGTGGGATTCTCTATAGTTTCAATTTTATTATAAGTGGTGTTAGTAGACAATATATTTGGTGTATCACCTCTTATAAATTATATTTATTTTTAGTTCTCTTTCTCTTTTTTCATCCCCCAAAGTTATTATTAGGTTCAATCTCAAGTGGTACATCAAGGGAACTAGCCCTAATCTAGAGACTCACCTCAAATTTGGGTCACCCACAACCCTAAGGTGTTTCTATCATGCCACTTAAATGAGGAGAGACTTATCATCTCCTCAAGGGGTGAAATTTCAAGTGAAAATAATGTTAAGGTGTGGAGCCTAAAAGCTTCACCAAAGTGAGTAGATTTGACAATTGCAGGTTTACATAGTCACCGGCGTCGATCAGGAGCGACCGACGTCGGTCAGAAGCAGTTTAGAACACGTTAGCGTCAGTAAGAATTGGCCAACATCGGTCATAGGCAAGCAGGCAGGAACCGACGTTGGTTACCTGTGCATCCAAAAACCTATTTCCATGGATAAAACTGAGTGTTTGCATGTTAGAATTAAGTCATAGTCGTAAGTCCACGTCTCTATCTTTAGTAAGACTATTTTAGAGCCCTTGTTTAAGAGGCATAACTGTTGGTTGTAAATGCATGCTCATGTTTCCTAATTATTATATAATAGGATAGATCTTCTTAGCTTATTATATGAGTAGTGTATTGTAATGGAATGTTGAAGAACAGTACAAAATTGTATATGTGAATCAATTCAGGTTGTTGGAGTTGATTGTACTTGAGAGAGAGAGAGCTCTTGAGGGAAAGAGATCTAGAGAGAGATCTGTACATCTGTGAGAGGTGTGGAAGAAAAGAAGTTTCTTTAATTGTATTCCTTCTGTAAAGAGTTTAATACAAGCTTTTAGGGTGGTTTCTTGTATCTCTTGTTCTTTGCTCTTTATCATTCTAGTTACTTATCATTCTGATTTAATTCTGCATTTATTGCTTTCATAAGTGTAATCAATATTATTGGTTGATCCCCAACAAGTGGTATCAGAGCCTTGGTTTTAGGTTCAAGAGTCTGATACCAACAAGTTATATCAGAGCTTAGGTTCACTAACAGGTGGTTCAGATCTGTGTAGTGTGTATTGATTATAGGTTACTCACAGGGGTTTCTATAGGGATTTCTATTTGAGTGGGAGAAGCAATGGCAGAAGAAAGTAAATTGAGAATGGAGAAGTTTAATGGAAAAAATTATCAACATTGGAGAATGCAGATAGAGGATTATTTGTATCAGAAAGATCTATACTTACCATTAGGTGTGATTGCAAAGAAGCCCATAGACATGGATGATGAAGAATGGGAATTTCTTGATAGAAAGGCTCTGGGGTCTATAAGACTGAGTTTAGCATCTACTGTGATATCTAATTTATCATAGGCAAAAACAACGATAGAGTTAATGACTACTTTAGCAAATTTGTATGAAAAACCCTCAGCTTATAATAAGGTATATCTTATGAAGCAGTTATTTAATTTGCATATGCAGGAAGGTGGATCTGTATCTAATCATCTGAATGATTTCCATGGAATTTTAAATCAATTAAGTTTAGTCAATATTGTGTTTGATGATGAAATTAAAGCTCTTTTATTATTATGTTCTTTGCCTAAAAGTTGGCATAGCTTAGTAATGGCAGTTAGTAATACTGCATCTGCTTCAAATATTTTAAAAGTAGAGGATGTTGTTAGTGTTATCTTGAATGAAGAAATTCACAGAAAAAGCACAAAGGAAACATTAGGGAATGCTTTAAGTTTTGAGAGCAGGGGAAGGCAAAAAGAAAAGATCAAGAAAGGGAGATCAAGGTCTAAGTCTAAGGTGAGAGGTAGATCCAAATCTAGAAATGGCAGGAAGCCATAATGCTAGAATTGTGGAAAGATTGGGCACATAAGCAGAGATTGCAGGTCAAAGTCTAAGGAGGACAATCAGCATGAAGGAAAGGAAGAAGCAAAGGTTGCAGGTATTACACAAGATGCTTTAATATTCTCTTTGCATAATAATATAGAATCTTGGGTTTTAGATTCTGGTGCATCTTTTCATGCAACCCCTAATAGAGAATATTTTAGTGACTATGTCCATGGAGATTTTGGAATAGTGTATTTAGGGGATGATGAGCCTTGTAAAATTATTGGCAAAGGTAAAGTGCAGTTGAAAATGTAGAATGGCAACACATGGGTGTTGAGAGATGTTATGCATGTTCCTAGCTTAAAGAGGAATTTCATTTTTGCAGGAAAGTTAGGGGATGAGGGTTGTACAGTAACTCTCACAGCTGAATCTTGGAAGGTGACCAAGGGTGCACTTCTAATGGCTAGAGGTAAGAGAGTAGGTAATCTCTATTTATGTAATTGTGTTACTAACAATTCTCCTTCTGTATTATCTACTTCAGATGTGGATGCAAAATTATGGCACTCAAGACTTGGCCACATGAGTGAGAAAGGAATGTCAATTCTTAAGTGAAACGGTAAGCTTTCAGATTTGAAAAGCATAGATCTAGATTTTTGTGAGCATTGTGTTTTTGGAAAATAAAAGAGAGTGAGTTTTCTCAAGACTGGGTCAACAAAGAAGAATCATAAGTTGTAGCTTGTTCACACAGACGTGTGGGGACCGGCTCAGGTTGCTTCTATTGGAGGATCACAGTACTATGTTTCGTTCATAGATGATGCTACAAGAAAGGTATGGGTCTATTGTATTAAGAAGAAATCTGATGTATTTGAGACTTTTAAGATTTGGAAAGCTATGGTTGAGAATGAAATAGGTAGAAGATTGAAGTGCCTGAGATCTGACAATGGTGGTGAGTTCTATAGCTATAAGTTCAACTGGTATTGTTATATGCATGGAATCTATAGGCAAAGGATGGTTCTAAGGACACCTCAGCAAAATGGAGTTGTTGAAAGGATGAACAGAACAATTATGGAGTGTGTAAGGTGTATGAGATTGCATGCTGGTTTGCCCTTAGAGTTTTGGGCAGAAGCTATTGACACTGTAATGTCCCTGATTAATAGAGGACCCTCTATAACTCTGGATGGTGGAATTCCAGAAGAGGCATGGATAGGTAAAAAGGTAGATCTCTCATTTCTCAAAGTTTTTGGTTGTGAAGCCTTTATGCACATTGATAAGGAAAATAGAAAGAAGTTGGATGCTAAGTCTATGAGTTGCACATTTATTGGCTATGGCTCTGATGATTTCAGTTTCAGATTTTGGAATCTAGGAACTAACAAGATAATTAGGAGCCATGATGTTGTTTTCAATGAAAAAGTGATGTATAGTGATCAGCTGAGGAAGCTGAATCAATCTAGGTAGAGCAATGGAGAATTAGACAAGGTGATGGTCTAAAATGAGCTCACAAGAAAAATTAATCACAAAAAGGAAAACACAGATACCAACATCGGCCAAATAGGAACTGACGTCAACAAAATAAAAACTAATGTCGATCATACAGAGACCGATGTCGGTAGGATAGGAACTAATGTCAGTTAGGTAGAACCAACATCGGCCAGTTACAGGCTTGGAAGTGACCGAGGTCGATCACTGTCAGAGAATTTGGGCAAACAATGTGTTGTGGATGAGTCTCAGACACCCATTAGGAGGTTAAAAAGGGTAAGTAAACCTCCAATTCAATATTTTCCTTCATTATTCTATTTATTGCTAACTGATGGTGGAGAACCAGAGACTTTTCAAGAAACAATACAGGTGGAGTCCAAGAATCAGTGGGAGCATGGCATGGTTGAAGAAATGGAGTCCTTGAGAGAGAACCAAACATGGGATTTGGTTGAGTTTCTAGCAGGTAAGAGGACACTGAAGAACAGATGGACCTATAGATTGAAGGAAGTTGAGAATGGACAGATGAGATATAAGGCCAGATTGGTAGTGAAAGGATTTACACAAAAGCCAGGTATTGATTTTGGTGAGATTTTTTCTCCTGTTGTTAAAATGACTTCTATACAGACTGTATTGTCTTAGTTGCTATTGAGGATTTGCATCTTGAGCAGCTTGATGTTAAGACATCATTTCTTCATGGAGATTTGGATGAGGAAATATACATGGAACAGCTGAAAGGATTTGAGGTCAAAGGTAAGGAGAAGTTAGTGTGCAGATTGACGAAAAGCTTGTATGGCCTCAAGCAAGCTCCTAGACAATGGTATTTGAGATTTGATAGGTTTATGACTAAGCATGGCTATAGTAGGTCTCAATCTGACCATTGTGTGTATTTTAAGAGATTGGATAATGGTAGATATATTATTCTATTGTTGTATGTAGATGATATGTTGGTTGTAGGATCACACATGTAGGATATCTCTGAGCTTAAGGTGAAATTAGCTCAAACATTTGCCATGAAGGATTTGGGAGTAGTAAAGAAAATCCTTGGCATGAGCATTAAGAGAGATAGGAAAAATCACAAGTTGATTTTGTCTCAAGAGGATTATGTGAACAAGGTGTTGAAATGGTTTAATATGCAAGATGCTAAATCGGTAAGCACGCCTTTGGATGGACATTTTAAATTGAGTAAAGAATAATGTCCTAATTCACATGATGAGGTAGACTAGGTGAGTAAAGTTCCATATTCTTCTGCAGTAGGGAGTTTAATGTATGCAATGGTGTGTACTAGATCGGATATTGCCCAAGCAGTAGGAGTTGTAAGTATATGGCCAATCTAGGAAAGGAACACTGGAAAGCAGTTCAGTGGATCCTTAGATATCTGAGAAGAACCAGCAGTAGGCATTTGTGTTATGGAGGTTTAGATACTTCTCTACATGGTTATGTAGATTCAGATATGGTAGGTGATTTGGATGGCAGGAGGAGCACCATAGGATATGTTTTCACTGTTGGTGGAATGGCGGTTAGCTGGATATCAAATTTGCAAAAGGTTATTGCCTTGTCAACTACAGAAGTAGAGTATATTGTAGTCACAGAGGCTAGCAAAGAGATGTTATGGATGACACAGTTCATGGAAGAGCTTGGAAAGGAGCAAGAGAGTTGCAAATTATACAGTGATAGTTAGAGTGCAATTCATTTGGCTAAGAATTCAGCCTTTCATTCAAGAACAAAGCATATACAACTTAGGTACTACTTCATAAGACAGGTATTGGAGGATGGTGAGTTGAAGCTGGAGAAGATCCATATAGATAAGAACCCTGTTGATATGTTAACCAAGCCAGTTACAAAGGAGAAGTTGAATCTTCATTCAAATTATATTGGTCTTCATGATTGAGTTAAAGATGGAGGAGCTAGAAGATGTTGTTGTATAGGTACTGGTGCAGTTGTTTATCTCTAAGTGGGAGATTGTTAAGGTGTGGAGCCTAAAAGCTTCACCAAAGTGAGCAAATTTGACAGTTACAGGTTTACACAGTCACCGGCATCGGTCAAGAGTGATCGACGTTGGTCAAGAGTAGTTTAGAAGATGCCAGCGTCAGCAGGAATCGGCTGATGTCGATCATAGGCAAGCAAGCAGGAACCGACGTTGGTTACCTATGCATCTAGAAACCTATTTCCATGGATAGAACTGAGTGTTTGCATGTTAGGATTAAGTCATAGTCTTAATTCCGTGTCTCTATCTTTAGTAAGACTGTTTTAGAGCCCTTGTTTAAGAGGCATAACTATTGGTTGTAAATGCATGCTCATGTTTCCTAATTATTATATAATAGGATAGATCTTCTTAGCTTATTGTATGAGTAGTGTATTATAATGTAATGTTGAAGAACAGTACAGAATTGTATATGTGAATCAATCTAGGTTGTTGGAGTTGATTGTACTTGAGAGAGAGAGCTCTTGAGGGAAAGAGATCTAGAGAGAGATCTGTACATCTGTGAGAGGTGTGGAAGAAAAGAAGTTTCTTCAATTGTATTCCTTCTATAAAGAGTTTAATACAAGTTTTCAGGGTGGTTTCTTGTATCTCTTGTTCTTTGCTATTTATCATTCTAGTTACTTATCATTCCGATTTAATTCTACATTTATTGCTTTCATAAGTGTAATCAATATTGTTGGTTGATCCCCAACAAATAATTACATAGGGAGATATTGAATAAAGAGTTTACCAATCCATTATATAATTTGATCATATGATAAACATCATAATATAATAGTTAACATTATATTATTTCTTGTTATCAATCTAATTGATATCTAACTATGTTTGTTATATTCTTTTACATAAATTTTAAACCATATTATTTATATGTTTTTACATATAAATTTATTATCCAACTAAATTTGGATCTCTCACTACTCTTTCCATCAATTCATAATAACGTAAAATCAAATATACCCAGCCAACGAAATGACACTCATGGTAAAATGAAAGAAGGTACTTTTATAATAAAATTGGTAAACATAGGGAATGGTGACATCATCACCATGCATATATATTATATGTATGTTATGAAAGATAGGAGGTAAATGCATGGGTGAAGTTTTTTGAAAGTACAGGGCATCTTGAGTTCATTGAAATCTTAACTGAAATGGAATGTGATTTTTTTGAGTTGAAATAGCTAAGATAAAAGAATGGTGGTGGTGTTGGTCCTGGGTTGAATTAATCAAAAGAAATCAAATAACTTAATATGGATTTTTATCTAAAAATGGGACTAAAAATTCAACTCTGGCAGTCATTCCAAAGGTCCACTCTGGGAACCATCAACAAAAGCCAAAACCAAATTGGCAAGTGATGGTTAGATCTAATAGTTTCAGAAAACAACTCCCATAAAAACCAAAATACATGTCCTCAAATTGATGGTGAGTTGAAATTAAAGTATCAACATCCCTAACAAGGGCATAAGGCTAAAGCTCAAATTGAATCAAAAGACTCGATCATCAGCACCATTTTTTGTAGAGTAATAAGAGACTAGAATCTACCAATGTGCAATATATAAATTTGAGATAAACATAGATTCAAGTCCTTGACTAAGTGGAAAGTGGTTCATTTAAATTGTAATAATTGAGATATATTAATGGTAGGGGCCTTGCTCTTGGGATGATTTAAAGAAAATAAAATAACAAAACTTGTTATGGAAACCCATTAATGTTGTTGGATGTATATTAACTTTAGGAGGGAATATCATTCAATCCACAATCTACTAAAAGATAAATGTTATATAAAATAAATGACAAGTTTTATTCACATAAATGTAGTTAATAATGCATAATACATGGGGTAATAATTAAAATGAAACTAAGTAATTCAACCTCAGGGTCTTTAAATTATGGATGCATATAAACCAATAGCCATTCCAAAAAAGGGAAATACAAAAACTATAATCCTAAATTATTTCAATATAACAATACACCATTAAATTAATTATAGCACCTACCTAGTACACTTTTCTCCTCATTGGTGGATAAAACTTACCTTTTTACTTCCAAAACCTCTTTCCACTTCTAGTTTCCCTTTTCCCATAAATCTTCCATGTATTCTCATGTGTCCAAATCCTTATCTTTTTCTCTCCTTAATACCTTTTTTCTCATTTTCCATCCTTTACATGCCACTTGAAACTAAAGTTGTAGGCTTTGTTCCAAATAATTAACTGGGAGTCCCATAAGTAGTTATCAGATAAATTTTTAATTTATCTCCCTTGATTTCTCAAGTTAGAATAAGGTAACTCAACTTCCCCTTTTTAATTAAAGTCATTGAAAGATTTCATGCATTGTTAATTAATAATCAACTCCACTTGATAAATACCAAATAAGTCTTTTTAAAGTATGAGTTCATCCTAGTATTTAATTAAGATTTATACTCTTACTTAATTTTCATAAATAATATGTTGAATATCACCATTGAAAAATTATCTAATATAATTAAAAAAATTAATATTATAATAGATCTTTATTTGACAAATAGCATTAATACTATTTTTGTATTAATTTATACATAAAATCAAATATCTTGTTTCTTGATTTTCATATCAAGACTAAATATTCACACAAATGTAAGAATTGTGTCACAATGACATGTATGCCAAAGGGATAATTGTTCATCAAACTAAAATTTGGTAGAGGAAAATAGGATGTAACATCCCTCCCCTTAAAACTAGTCACTACTCTAATGACACAAAAGTTTTGAATGATATCAAAATTTATTAGTATATAAACATAGTATCTATTATCATAGCATGTAAATAAGTAGAAATTTTACCCTAAAAAAAATAAAAACTCGTCTTAATGTACTCATTTAATATTATTTATAGAGTATTGGTCCCACAAGACCCTACTCATTGACATTTTCTATAATACAATTTAAGTTTTGTGAGTGTCATTTATGCTAATGATTAACATGACCACCCCAGGGTTCAACAACTCAGTAAAATTCTTACTGAATTTTCAAATACACATGATATCATCAAAATAACTAACCAAGAAGAGTCCCACAAAACTTTCCAGTCCCTCTACACATCTCTCCAACCTAGAGAGTGTATTTCTCAAACTGAAGAAAAGTATTAAGGGCACCTAAAAAAAATGATGTGTTTATGTTAATACTATCACTACTCTACATATCTCAGATAAGTATAACATGTCAATATGGTCATTACTCAATCAGAGCTCCTAAAAAGTATGATGATGAATAGGAACTGGTAAAAATGTATGCAAAATCATGGAATAAGAATCCACATGGAACACCCATTTAGTATACATGTGTATGGCCATATGACTAAATTTGACAATTTCTACTTATCAAATCCCAAATTTGACAAGTATGTCTATTAGATCCAGTTTAGTACCAACAATCTAAGTCAATGTGAGGCTAAGTAGGATACCATCCTATCACTTAGAACTCATGTTCCCAATTCATCATTCTTCCCTTGGTTCTCTATGACTTGATGATATCCAAATAAAAATGTGCACAAGGCTTAAAGAAACACAAATCTATACTAAAAAATCATAAAAAGTAGTACTATATGCTATAATATTTCCATATGTACTAACATACATATTAGAAAATCATACAATCATCCCAAGATTGTTTTAAGTTGCTACTAGCTAAACATAACTAGTATCATAATTTATAAACTTAACCTATTATATAAATAATCTCATAATTAATATAACATACTTAGGTGAAGGATTATATCGCCCTTCAACCTTATAAGTCAGACCATGTCTCTTGCTTTCACATCTAGCACACAACAAGTTTAAAAGTTTATCTCTACTCTTACCAAGATGTTATGTGCATCTAATACCTTAATTGCTCCCAGAAAAAAAATACACATATTACTCTTCAAAATAACATGTTTTAAAAAAGAGAATAATATTAGTCTAACAAAATTATATAATAACATACTAATTATAATCAACTATAATTAATATAAATCCATTGTTAGCCACTCCTCGTGGTCAAGTTTACATTTTATATAAAATAGTAACTCTATAAAGTTACAAGTAGAAAGTAGAGAGATAACATCTCAAAACAAAACTTCCTACATATCCTCATATGGTAAAAGATAACACCATAATCCATGTTACTTACCAAATTGAAAGAGTGGAATAATAACCTACTTCATCCAATCCTACAACTTTTCTCAATAATAATTAGGAAACACTACCCCACAAACTTAAGGGAAATGAGATAAAACAATATTTCAAAAACAAGTTTCCACTTAAGAAAACACTAAATCAACATCCTAAAAATATGAACCTTTTCGATAGCTTAAAATGATGTACGAGTAGAATGAGCATAACAACTAATATCTAAGCCAACTAAGAAAGATGATACTTTTTCTCAAGTACATATAAATAAAAAAATAATAATGATCCTAATCTAAAAATTCTTAACATAAAGTAATTTATAATAAAATCATCTGCAATCAACTAAGGAAATTTCCATTTCTAGATTTTATGTAAATAAGACACAAAATGAAATCATATATATATTGAAATGAGAAGCACAACATGTGTGTCAAATACAAATGCAAATGGTGAAGGTGATTCAATTACCAAGAAATATGTAGTCATACTCAAGGTGTTCAATCAAAAGATCAAAAATATGGTAGGAAACTCTTGTCCACACTCAAGAACTAAGATATGTACTCTTCTACCCATACACCTTATAAAAACATCACCAACAAAACACTTGATAAACCCACCCTTTAATAACTCAAAGGGGTTATGAATGCTCTTAGGGTACTCACTCAATGTACCACACATTTCTTTTCAAATTATCCTTCCTAAAGAATAGAATATATGAAAACATTAATGGAGTCATTAGGTCCTAGCGTTCAATCCTAAGCTCTGATACCACATGAAGCATCCTGCCTAGTTGAACTTAGAAAATGTAGTAATTTTTTTTTAAAACTAAATATTGAACATACATTCAATCATAGTTGCCAGAATACTTTAATCAGTCATAAAATTAGTAACTAATAGTTTTCAACATTCTAATACTGCAAGCAATAAAATAAAATGTATGATACATAAAGTTTATTATCTCACTAGGGACATTAGTACAATCCAAATTCCCATACTAAGTACTGGTACTAATTCAACCAGTCACATGGATTGCTATGAGATCAAGTCTACCCTAACCTAGCCTAAAGATCTAGACCTGATGCCCCTTTACAATCTTGGGTAACCTACATATTCACTCCTTAGAATCAGGGTCTAATGTAGTTCTCCTTTCAAATGTGATGGTCTCCTCCATGAGACATCAGCATCAAAGGGATTGACACTCTAATCCAAATAGGGAACAAACTACTCATGAAAAAATAAATATTCTAAAGCTATGGTCTAATCCCATAGCTAAGTGACATACTCTAACATAACATCTTACTAATCCTTGCTTGTGTGCTTACCCAAGCACTGTCACATATAAACCTAGATATAAGCAATGATGAAGGAATCCACATTCCTAGTTCCATATAAAATCATATGCTATACATAGCTAAGTATACAAAACATAGAGAGACATATAGTACATTATAGTTGAACCTATCATTCATTTATATTCGCAAGATTGTATGCACACATAGATGTTGTCCTGCTAACTGCTATGAATATATTTCTTAAGTAACAACCAACAAAATCATTAGAATAATAAATTTAGGTCAGATTTCAAACATACAGCTACAATATGTACCACCTAAGTATATACATCTAAGTTAAAGTATCCTATGATATCTCATACTATCATAGTTCATGATCACTCTACCCAAACATCAATAACCATAACTTATATATTTATTTAGGTATGTGTCAAGACATAATGAATATAGTATGTACCATCTAGGTAATTTTTGTACTATAAAAATATATGACATGCCATACTATCATAGGTATTTGTGCTTGAGTATCTGACTCAACACCAACAATAATATTATGCCCAACCATAACAATAAGGCAAATCAGAATTATACTATCCAATTATACCTTCAATAACAATCTAAAGAGAACCTAATCTCTAGGTACACGTCATGATGAACTATGTTATTCTAAAAATGTCTAGTCACTTGCATAGTTAAATTCCTCATGAAAATATACTGCATACAAGTTTTCATCCTTACAAGATGTGATAAACTTGATTCTATCGACAAGTTTGCATAACAATATTGTGCTACAAAAAGGATATTTTCTTTCACTAGCATTTATAGCAGATGTCATACTAAGGAATACCTATCAAGGTTAGTTTCATATGCCCATGCTCATTCCTTGAGCTATCATACATATCTTCAATTTCTCCTACATGCAAAAAATTAGGGTTAGATGTAGTTCTACCAAAACTACTAAAGGTATAAATGTTTACTCAAAAGTTCCTCATATGAATTCATACTAGGAAAAGGTATAAATACATTCCTTTATTATAGAGAGAAGACTCAATGGTATTTATAACCCTATTACTTACATAAAATATGTATAATGTAGAACTATTAATGTCCAACATCATTTTCATGTCCTCCTATACTACCACACTATGAATTTTAACTACATACAGAAAGGGTATCAAATAGTTTGTATATCACTAAGTAAATCCAAATCATAATATTATCTTCTCAAGTGTACTATCTACATATAGATGGGTTAAATATCCATGGATTAATCATGTTTTGGTTCTTGATTTGAGAGTCCTTACATAACCATATTGTTCAAGTATGCATATCAAAGGACTTTAACATCATGAATGCAATACCAAATATCAATAAATACTGCTTGATATGCTAGTACACCCATGTGCTGTAAGATTCTAATACATAATGTGTATCATAAAGAAAAATATGTTTCAACTATGATATCTTAAAACATATAAATCATACATATGAATTGACAATGTTAATCTAACATTACTTTGGCCAAAGTTTTTAAATAACATATGATCATCCAAATCAGTCAAATTCATAACACATCACTTGATCAAGTTATCCATACCCATCATTAGTGATGTTAACTAGGCTTGAGAAACCATCTCACTGCTTGGATAGTATCATAAATATGGACCCATAATACACATAATAGATAAATAATCTAAAGCATAAGCTACCATCCAGGTAACTAATCTAAGGATCATACACACATGTAATATCTGATATAAATAAGCATATATTGACAAAACCATGCCAGCCAAATATGACAACAAAAGTCTATATTAACTTAAATAGATAATTTTAAGCATGATTCAATTATTTTTACAAATGATATACATTTAAGAAAACAAAGATTTCTTAGATATTTTTTAGAATGGTTAAGTTTGGTTTCCCCTAAAACTAACAAAATTAAGGAAAGGCTCTAAATACCCATTTTTCATTATTTTAATATAACACAAAATTCGTATTACCACTAATCAATCATTCTTAAACATACTCTATTGATTTATTCATATCACTTCATATGAAAACCTTAAATATTAAGGAATGAAATAAATCCCCTACCCCTACATAATTTATTCACAGTGTATATATAAATAGTGTTGGCATTCAAATTGTAGGTTTTCCATGACATTTAATTTATGTCTAGATCAACAAATTTCATTTATGATATTTAAAAATATTTTATAATTACATAGGGAGATATCGAATAAAGAGTTTACCAATCCATTATATAATTTTATCATATGATAAACATTATAATATAATATTTAACATTATATTATTTCTTATTTTCAATCTAATTAATATCTAATTATGTTTATTATATTTTTTTACATAAATTTTAAACTATATTATTTATATGTTTTTACATATAAATTTATTATCCAACTAAATGTGGATCTCTCACTACTCTTTCCATCAATTCATAATAACATAAAATCAAATATATCTAGCCAATGGAATGAGACTGGTGGTAAAATCAAAGAAGTTACTTTCAAGATAAAATTGGTAAACACAGGGAATGGTGCCATGATCACCATGCATACATTATATGTATGTTACACTAGATAGGAGGTAAACATGTGGGTGAAATCTGCTAAAAGTGCAAGGCATCCTGAATCTGTTGAAATCCTAACTAAAATGGAATGCAATTTTATTGAGTTGAAATGGCTGAGATAAAAGAATGGTGGTGGTGTTGGTCCTAGTTTGAATTAATGAAAAGAAATAATATAACTTAATATGGATTTTTATATGAAAATAGGACTAAAAAGGCAACTCTAATAGTCATTTTGAAGGTCCACTCTAGGAACCATTAGTAAAAGCCAAAATCAAATTGGCAAGCAACGGCTAGATCTAATAGTTTTAGAAAATAACTCCCATAAAAACCAAAAATACATGTCCTCAAATTAATGGTGAGTTTAAATCCAAACATCAACATCCCTAATTGAGGCCAAATCTCAAATTGAATTGAAAGACTCGATCATCAGTGCCATTTTTTGTATAGTAATAAGAGTCCAAAATTTGCCAATTTGTAATATGGAAATTTGAGATAAACATATATTTAAGTCCTTGACTAAGTGGAAAATGGTTTGTTTAAATTGAAATATCTAAGATATACAAATGGTAGGGGTCTTTCTCTTGGGATGAGTTAAATAAAAGAAAATATTATAACTTGTTATGGAAACCCATTAATGTTGTTGGATGTAAATTAACTTTAGGAGGGAATATCATTCAATCCACAGTCTACTAAAATACAAATGTTATTAAAATAAACCACAAGTTTTATTCACATAAACATAGTTAATCGATCATAATGCATGGGGTAATAATTAAAATGAACATAAATAATTCAACCCTAGGGTCTTTAAATTATGGATGCATATAAACCAATAGCCATTCTAGAAAAAGGAAATATAAAAACTATAATCTAAAATTCTTTAAATACAATAATACACCATTAAATTAATTATAGTACCTACTTGGTATGATTTTCCCCTTTATTAGTGGATAAAACTTCCCTTTTTGCTTCCAAAACTACTTTCTACTTATGGCTTTCCTTTTCCCATAAATCTTCCATGTATTCTCATGTGTTCAAATCCTTCTCTTTTTCTCTCTTTTTTCTCATTTTCCATCCTTTGCATGCCATTTAAAACCAAAGTTGTAGGATTTCTTCCAAATAATCAACTAGGAGTCCCACAAGTAGTTATCAAATAAATTTCCAATTTATCTCCCTTGATTTCCCAAGTTAGAATAAGGTAACTCAACTTCCCCTTTTTAAGTAAAGTCATCAAAATATTTCATGCATTACTAATTAATATTCAACTCCACTTGATAAGTACCAGATAAGTCTTTTTAACGTATGATTTCATCCTAGTATCTAATTAGGATTTATACTCTTACTTAATTTGCATAAATAATATGTTGATTATCACCATTTAATAATTATCTAATATAATTAAACAATTTAAGATTATAATAAATCTTTATTTGACAAATAACATTAATACTATTTTTTTATTAATTTATCCATAAAATCAAATATCTAGTTTCTTAATTTTCATTCAAGACTAAAACTTCACATAATGTAAGCATATGTACCATAGCCAATGTGTCACAATGACACGTATGCCAGAGGGACAATAGTTCATCAGACTAAAACCTAGCAAAGGAAAATAGGATATAACACCAATGCTACCTGTACCTATCTATCTTGACTTCCATCATGCACCTGTGCACTTGTTGGATCCACATCCATGGGATACTAACCTTTGAAAACCCACCCAAAATTAGTTTCTACATAAAAGGCCTAGTTCCATGCCACATATCCATCAACAAAAATATCATCATTTATAGTTGATCTGGTTGGTAGCTCCTCATGATCTAGTACTAAATCCTATGGTTGTGGCTCCAGAATTAGAAACTCCACATCTTCTCTCCTATATCTTTGAAGAGGATTCAAAATCCCCTACATAAGACCAAATTACCATTGAACTTGATCAAAGGGGATAATCTTTGTCTCCCCCTCTCATTTCTCTTATATCCATTTCCAGCTTTATAGTGATATCATGTGATAACTATACTAGGCCCATCTAGGCCAACCCACATATGGCCTCCATGCCACATCACCTACTACCAGACCCTCCAAAGCATCTCTAAACTATTATATATCTTTGGCACCTTCACCTATTTTAGTCAAAGCATAATTATCTCTCTATTGTATAAATCCCATTGTGAAGTGTACCTGGGTGTATCCATCTCGTGGTATCCCTAAAGGTCTCAACACCCTAATGTGCTCTTATGCATAGTAATGGAGCATGAACCCAATACTAATACCATATTGTCTATGAAATCTAAATGCCCATAGCTCCCTATAAATTTGAACCAGCAAATAGGATCCCAACCAAACATAGTCCTACCTAATAACATCTCTAATTATACTCCCAACAATAGATATGGAAATAAATTGATACTTAAATCTAGCAATGCAAAATAGGACACTACCATCATCATCATGGTCATCAAACATCGATCCCTTAGAGCCCTCTAGTATAAGGGCCTATAACTAAAGCTATCAAAATGAAACTTGGCATGTACCTGATCCTTTCCATATAATATCTCCATATGATAATCTTGATCCTCACTCTAAATATGGTAAATCAGCTCCCCTTGAATGGGCAGCTGAGTAATCCTATGTACATCCTCTAGTAGGATGTTGATCTCTCCCATCGACAACAAAAATGTGTATGTGACTACATCCCATCTCTTAATGAGAGGCACGATCATAGCCGTATCCCATGGTAGCTGTTGATAATGGACCATGGCCCCAAGGCTGACCTCTTTTATGTGTGTCCACTCAGCCACAGTCATCCCATCTTGAACCTCAATGAAAATCCTCAAGACTCAATCCCTCATCTAGATCTGGTCTCGTGCTTGAAAAATAACTATTTTAGTATGCACACTTAGTTTTCCAAATCAAGCTCAGTACCAACCTACACTTACCTTCTTCAACTTATTCTAAGATAATAAAATAAACACATCTACAACATTAACTCTAGCATTTAACCAAATATCTACCCTTACCTACAAAATTCTCACCACTCTACCCAAAAAACTATTTCACAACATCAAACTTACTTAAACTATCAAAAAACACCTAACGTTATCTAATAAATCATTCCTACACTTTCTTACCAAGACTACCAACCTATCACTTTACACACCACCTACCTTAAACCTACACTTGACATTTTAAACATAAATTTTAACAACATTTTAAACCAACCTTCCCTAAAACACTTAACCACTGATGGTTCATCTAACTACCAATGGTCAAGTGACCCCTTTTTCCTCAAGGTTTGATCGTTGATGGTCGAGATGACTATCAATAGTCAGGTTGAACCACTAATGGTCACTGTATGTGACCAATGATGGTGAAACCCTAATCCTTCCCCACCTCCAAACAATACCAAAAATAATAAAAATAAGAAACTAAACTACTAAAAACTATCCTATAACCCACCCCAACCCAAATCCTCCACCAATTAAATTTACCTAATTTACCAAAATAAAAACCTAGGTTAAAACCCCCTAAAAACCTATCACACCCAATTTCCACAACAATAACTAACATAAACAATTTTGATTTCAACAAACAACTAAAATCAACTAATCTACAATCTTAATACACCCCCTACCTCATTTCTTAATCATTGTCAAGGTTGAAGCCCATGTCTTGTAGCTCAGCTATATCTTCATCTCCCTTATATGATTGGACCCAACTAGATCAACTCAACCAATCCACAATTGACACCTTAACCACACACCCAGTCAAATAATCAACTAGTTAAATGCCAAAGTATAAAATCACCAATACATGGAAATCTCAAATTCAACTCATCAAAAGTGAAAATGAAATTTCATTTTCACTTTTTATATTTTGGATTTTTAGGGTTTCCCTTTGACCATTGATGGTTAGGGTGATTATCAATGGTTGACCTTAGGAGCCCCTGACCATCGATGGTTAAGGTCCCACACTTTTTATTTTAGGCACTTATACCTACATGCCAAATTTGGAGATCACCTAATCTCCCCTAAACCAAAACTTGAATAATTTTATAGATCACCCTTCTCCACCCACCCATTAGACCATATCCACCTTGATGTTGGTCATTTTTGACCCAAACTATTGCATATTTTTATGATGACCCTGATTGGTATTTTTTATTGCACCAACCATTTTATCCATGTTGAGCATTTAAAACTACACCACCTAGTGCATAACAACACCATTTTTGTTTTTCAAAATGATAACTTCCTACCTCAAATACCTATGAAAATACCAACCCTATCTAGAAGCCTTAATATGAATAACTTGATTATTTATGCCTAACATTATGGCCTAATTACCTCATTACTAGTCTTTCTAGAACTAACCTTATTTTTACCAACTATGGTAACCTTAGTCTTTATATGATCTTGGCTATCATAATTAGTCTCATTTTGTGCACATGTTTACATCTTGAATGTCAAACCACCTTTTGTCACCACCTTGTGCCTTACCATATACCACTTATCAAACCCTAATTAAATTTTGTTTCACCTCACCAACTCTTGATTTGAGGGGGAAAACCTCCTCCTATAATTATAATTAGACCTTTGACAAACACTTCATTTTTATTTTGTATCTTATCAATTCAAGGTTGCATAATAAAAAGGGGCAAAATATAGACACCAAAAATATGTACACCATAATTTCAAATGTCATAATTCCCCTGGACTACCCTAGGACCCCTTTGGGACTAATATCACCTTTCAACCCATAATTAACCTAGCATGTAGTTAGTTTAACTTAACTGGCTCAACCTTTCCTTCTATCCTTTTTTACCCTTCACATTTGACCATCGACGGTCAAGATGACTATCGATGGTCACCCTGACTATCGATGGTCAGGTTGCATCACCACAACTAAAATCATGTAAACTACCCACCTTGATTTTCTAAAAATATCCCATCTAATTCTAGTGGTGAGCCATTACATGGATGAGTTAATTTTAGAAATCCCAATTCACATTATATTTTAGCTCTCTTGCCTTGCCTATAAGAGAGAGAGTTAAAGAGGTGAAATCCATCTGTAATTGTTATCAAGAGCTTGTGAATCTAGGAGTTTCTTTCTTGCAAGTCAATCACCATCAATAATCTAATGATCTATCAATCATATAAAAGAGTCAATTTTCTACCACCTCTCCATCAAGCCTTCAGGTACTATTACTCTATCATAATTGAGCTAGATTCCATCAATAGACCAACTACCTCAACCATCCACCTACTTAACTTCTAGTAAGATAAGTACTTGATTCCTAGCATTCATCTACTTTATTTCCATTTTTAAATCAACCTAGATCTTACCCATCTCTTAGAATTCATCTTTTGGGTCTCGTTAATCAGCAAAATTACCAACCCATATCCTCATTTAGTAACTATCGATGGTCTGCCTAACCATTGATGATTTGCCCAACCATCGGCGATCACCTTAACTGTTGATAGTCATTGTGGCACCAAAAAATATCAAGATAATTTCTCTTACCTACACCCAATCAAACCTAATTTTCTATGTTCCTACTTGTCCAGAAAACCCTTTCTAATTTTTTGAAGCATATTTTAACCCTCTAGTACTAGTATTAATTAGTTTATTGTTAATTTAATCATTTCTAGCATATCTCTTAGTAAGCACTCTTGTATTCACTGTCATTACTTTTGATTTATTAATGTAAGTACCTTTATTTTCTATTTATAAACTTAATTGTTTAAAATGTGTGGATTGATAGCCCCTAAGGAATCTCTTGCTTCTAGGATCTAGCTATTGCTAGGTAATCCACTCAGCTATCTATCTAATGATCAAGTTTTCTTTAGTTTTTTCTTATCTATAGGTCATCCTCCCAAGCCAAAGAGGAGATCTTCATAATCTTCTAATTTCAATGCATGCATTATCAATCAGGTTTTTCAACCATACCTGTATTCATTTTCTTCTTTCCCCTCTTTCTAATAATAAGCAAAAAATTCATTGAAACACATATGATAAATGGATCAATATGACTAGAGTATAGAGGTTTGATACAAGTGGTATTATAGTTTACCCCTCTTAAAAAATCATGTCCTTGATGTACAACTCAAGTTGATAAGTACAACAATTATTATAAAATTATGTTTTGAATAGACCTAGTTTTGATTATAGATTTATAATGTCTTTATGTTAGTTATATTATTCACCAAGTTTTCTCTTATTCCAATTTTAGAATTGTTCAAATATTTTAATATTGTGAAATTTTATTTTATTACATTTATGAATGTTTTTAAATAAATAATTAGGATTAATTTCCCTTTGGTAGTGTCCATAATGTTAATTTGTCATATTGTCATCCATTTTGTCTTAAACTAATTGAAGCCAATAGATATTTGACAGTATATAATTTTGATGAGTGATATGTACAATAATGATACTTTCATTTTGTGAATCATAGTGAGAAATTTAGGTATCATTCCATGGTGAAAGTACAATGTGATAACATAAGAATAATCCATGACATAATCATGTAAATTAATAATGAGTTCCATTTAATTATGTTGAGCTATTCTACCACACTAAACTATACCAAATGAAATAAGCATATGTATAAGTTGTTGAGTAATCATCTCATACCAAACCATCTTCATAGGTCTCTCAAACATTAATCATATCTGCAAATAAGGACCATATATATATATATATATATATATATATATATATATATATATATATATATAACCATTACTTCTAGTGGGGTGGGAAATATCATCACCAACACTAACAATCATAAAAAAAATGATCGTGTAAAATTAAAATCAGTAAAAATAAGACCAAGTGGTCACTCAAAAAAATAAAACTCAATGGTAAAAAGATCAACAACAATCTTCATGATTGGCTAATTGATTAAAATATTAAAAGACAATAAGAATAGTACTAGTTTCAAGTCAAATTTCTTTATTTGATGAGGTAAAATCCAAGTTTTATAGGGACCTAAAACCACCAGAGTGCAGTACAAAAGTATTACCAGGTCACAAATAGGGTTGAGGAGCCAAAAATCAAAAAGCTAATACACTAAAATGAGAGTAAAAAATAGGATACCAAAAAATATTTAAGAGGAAAGCTCTTGTGGGTCTTTAGCATCTTCAAGGTCCTTCACTAGAATGATCTATTTTTCCTTATAAACCTTTGCTCGAGTGTGGTTCCTGGGGCCTTTAACAACTTAACTAGGGAAGATCATATAGGGATGATTTTTCCTTTTAACTTGCATGGGGGACTACTTAGGGGGGACCTCCTTAGGGGATCCTTGAGGGGGTATCTTAAACCTTAGGTGATTAAATGGAAGGGGATTTAGTGGGTTAGGTAGATTGAACAAAATCTTAAAATGTGGCTTTGGCTTATGTATTCAAAGTGTTTCAGTCCTAAATGAGTTTGGTAAGACCCATAATTGATTATTAAACATTGGAATTAAATTTTTTAGCTATAATTTATTCATTTCTATCTCATTAGTCATAATGGCTTTCCCTTTCTAGGTTATCTTCACTAGAATACCCACTTTAACTGAGATAGGTTTTAATTTTGGGATAAACAACTTAAGGGGGATTTCATTAGGGGGGACTTTGATAGGTTGTCCTAGGGGGTGTGATTAGAGGGTTAATGGGATCCCTCTATGGGATCCTATATCAAGGATTCCTCCCCAAAGAAGGAACCCCTAGGGGGAACCTCCTAGCCATAAAGGTCTTGGCCATGCTTGACTAGAAGGAGAATAAAACCTTGGTGGAGGATGGGATTGGTGTTATTCACTTGATGCAGCAAGACAATGTTCTTAAGGGACTTTAACAGAAAGTAAGGTAGACTAATTTTATATAAAATAAAATTATTAAGTATTAGAAAGTGGTGGGAAAATATAAGAGTATATTTACCTTTGAGTGTCATGTAATGCATTATTTAAAGGTAAATGTTGAGTCAGTATCACAAGAGATCATCTCATGAAAATCCTTTTTGTCCATCTACACAAAGTCATTCATCCTAACAAAATGTTACAACTCTTCGTTTTTTATTCATCTTTGAATGCCTTGGTTCCTACACATGACATACTAATTACTTTGTTGATGAACTCCTCTAAAATGTTGATTGTGATACCATAGATGGTCATTTTATGCTTATTCTAAGCCATAGTGAAATCATGGGAAATCTTAGCATTGTGCTTTGTGACTCACTCTATGAATTGAGTGAGTCCCCCCTTTTTCATATTTTTCCATACTTTTTTCTATTCTTAGACATCCTTATAGGAAATGGGTTCAAATCTATCCCTATCGCCACCCATGGAGACTGTGTGCATAGAGTTGAAGTGGGTAGAATGAAGTTTTCAGATGGGGTAGATTCTAAAAAAGAAAGGATAGTTTGGGAATCCCATCAAAGGTTCATTAAAAAAATTAAGTCCCCTCTTTTTAGAATAATTATGGATTAGCCTAATTAATATATGCCCCTTTAAGATAAGGTCAGACACATACATAGAAATGATTGTTTTAACTCACATCACTACCTTTAACTTGTATGGTATTAAGGATCTTGGTAGGGATGTTACTTGCATAGGGGAAAAAAAAGGTGTTCAAATAAATTAAAATTAAATTTGAAAAAACATAGGCAAAAAATAGATCACATTACGAACACTGTGTGACTTAAAAAATCACTTGAGGGAGAAGGAATAAAGTAAGAAGGCATCTTGTGGTCCACTAGCAATCATAAAGAATCAAACTATGTCATCGAGCATAGGGATCTAGTCCACCCACCATTACCAATATAAAGATAGTCCACTATCTATCTGGAAAATCAAACTATGTTGTCAGCATAGGGACATGATCCACCATAACACATATCAACTGATACAAATGAATGATAATTTCAACAACTCCTACACATGGCATCCTAGTGCCCTATAAGTACCAAATTTAACTATACTCATTCACATATCTAACTATCATGCAACCAATATATGGCTAAAAATCATAGCTACTAAAGAATAACCATGCTAAAACATAGTACTCTAAAATTATATGATCAAAGTACTACCAAGGAAAAAATAATATATATGTCTGAATGATGTTCACTAACAACTATCATCTTTTATAATTATCTAAACTATTGATAAGATCCACGTAATCATCTCAAGAATAAAATTATACATATACTATACTACTCATTAATTTATACTCTAAAATACTTGATCTTCATCATTTTTAACAAGGGTGTAGTAAGATGAAGAAAATAGAGTTTTGCAAATCCTCACAGATGCATCTAATATGTTATTGCATGTTTCTTATCACAACACATATTATTTATAACCATCTCAAAGTACATATTATGTTTCATGTTTTTTTTAAATGTGACAACATCAAATACCTTCATTTTTATAATTCTCATACTATCATCACTTCCTGAGAATACCCATGTCAAAGATAGAAACTCTATGACTAGATAATCAAGGTAGTCTAATATAATCTCATATCATCTATGAAGTAACTACCAACTATAGGTAGGTGTGTGTGTGTGTGTGTGTGTGTGTGTGTGTGTGTGTGTGTGTGTGTGTGTGTGTGTGTGTGTGTGTGTGTGTGTGTGTGTGTGTGCGCGTGCGTGCGTGTGTGTGTGTGTGTTACAAGTTCTTATTTGATTTAATATTTATGTTTTTAATCTTTTTATAATTTTATTGAGTATTTTGGCCTTATTTAACATGTCATTGAGTAATAAATGTCATCAATGAGTCCAACTTATGAGATAATTTTGTCCTGAGGTTGGTGGGTGTGCTAAACCAAGTTTTAAAATTTATACTATACATGGAATCATCTTTACTTCATCTCAATCAATATTAATAAATTTAGGAACCATTATTAAGTGCTATCAAAGTTGTCAACATAAGTCAACATAGGTTTATCCAATACATTTCAAAGGACTAGTGATGACTCTACCTATAAGTCATAAGATATACTTGGTATATTATTCATACATATCATTAATATCATTGAAAGTTTCAAAACATAGTTTCATTAGGAAAAAATAAAATTAAAAATTACCAATTAAGCACTAAGAATAAGTACCTAGTATCTTATTAAAACATTGATTTCTTCACACTTTTAAGAGATAGAATTTTGGATATCCATTTAGTAACATTCCATCAATTTTATAAATATATAATATAGTTATTATCACTATCTTTATATTAATAGAGTAAGGTTATTTAAGATATCATAATTTACTAAGTTATATGCAAGTCTAAGCTTATATTAGAAAAATGAATCATTTCAATAAACATACCAACACCTCATGACTCATATAAGTTATGAACATGTAATAAAAATATTGTAAATCTCACAAGATTACTTATACAAACAAATAACCATTATATTCATTAAATATATTTATTACTCCATCATATTAAAATAAAATTAATATCTCTATACCACGCTAGCAATATCATAATTTTAAGATAGCTAATTTAATAGAGAACTCATTCTTATTACAAGTATCCACATATATAAACTATTACCTACCATAAAATATCTATAAATCATATTAATGAAAGGTAATTTTGCAAACTCTAACCTCAACATTCATGATGGGATTAATAAGTCAAATCTAAAGATGTGCACTTTTAATTCTTAACTAAAGGTAAATAAATGCTTTAAATGTCGTCAACCAACTCAAGACACATAAGAAAATTTATAAAATTTCATATATTCTCATCATAATAAATAATAGTAAAATCTCCATATTAAAATGCATTCAAAACATGTAGTTTTATTGAAAACTAAACTTTTAATTCATCTTTAGATCAAGGCTAATCATCTATAATATAATACTAATAAATTACATTGTGATAAAGATATCTCAAAAGTTGTATATAGGAAAATTAGTCATAACATCATTAATATACAATCCTATATAAATAAATATATTACACTAGATATTATATGATACTTTAATTTAGAGTATAGACATGCCTACAAAATTCTCAATTCAAAAAAATTTAAAGAATATTTACCCAAACACTAACAAGATCACACAATTCAAATTAAGATATGAGTTCTATTTGAGTGTAAATAGATAAGAAATAAAGTAAGAGTAAAAATCACTCAAATTTTCATCTAGAATAAGCCTAAAACAAAATACAATTCTACTATCTAATATAACAATACCTCACAATTATGACTAATTGTTTAACTTGCTTAACTATCTTACATACATCCTTATATATTACTGTTATTTATTAAAATCACCTCCCTTTGTAATTTTATTTACTAAACATAATACATCCATTATACATATAATGTCACTCAATAAATTTATTAAAAATATTGATATTATATTATCATCATTATACATATATTAGTCATCATCCTTAATAACAGAGTGATAAATGTAAATAGCACTATTCTCCATGTTCCTTTATCTCATTATCTTTTCATACTCTCTAACTACCATTTAATACTCCATTCTATTTTAATAATTAAAAAAAGCATGTTTAACTTTTAAAAAATGAGAGAAGGGTTATTTTCTACTAAGATATGTAAACACAAAGTGACCCACATGGATTTTCAAACCAAGTCACCCACATGGCTCCACCCAACAAGTAACTTGCATTAATTTATTGTGTAAGAATTATCATTAGATATGATCCCTAAATTTCTTGATGTTTAACTCAGGCTCTGATACCAAAATATCATGCCCAAAATTTCACCTAAATAAAACCTATAAAATGCTAATTTTTTTTACTACTAATGTTATATTATTTCTATGGGTTTTGCTAAGCCTATACCCTAATACATCTAAGTGGTTCCCTAAACCACTATAGTTTTGATAAATAAACAAATAATTAATTTGATAATTTAAACTTGGTTGATAAAATTGTTTTAACAGACTAATAAATTTCATTCTCAATTAATTATTTTAAGCCACACCCTTTTATAAACTTAATTGAGAATTAATTAAATAGACTTAGAAATATATTTAAATAACAAGTCAACATTATAAATAAATTTAAAGTAAATATAAATATTGACCCACATAATTTACCTAAATGTCTAATTAAATGATAATAATCTGTAGCAAGGTTAATAAAATAAAAAATCAAGGGGTTCTCACTAGGATCTAGATTTTTTTTAAATAAAAATATATATTTAATTTACTTACTAAACATTATGTAAATTTCATTTATAAATAACTCTATTAAATAACACCTTTAATAATCTAAGTAAGAAAAATAAATTAAATAAGCATGAGTTAAAAATATTAACTGATTAACTAGTCATTTAATAATTAGTTCAAAATTTAAAATAAAAGTAACATTTTTTTGTTCCACTTAAGTTACCCATAAGTAATAAAATTATTAAAATTTATTTACCAATTATTATTTTTATTAAATATGGTAAAATTCAAGTTTTACAGGGACCTAGAACCATAAGAGTGTATTACAGAAGTTTAAACAATCCAACTAGGGTCAAGAAAACAAAAGCAAAAAGAAATAGTACTTAGGATGGGAAAAAAATAGGAAAACATAGCAAAACTAGGAGGAATATACCTCTTAAGGGTCATCATATTCATCAAGTCCTTTATTAAGATGGCAGGTTTTTCATTTGAAACTTTAGCCTGAGTGAAATTTATGAGGCCTTCATCCACTTCATCGAGGAGGATCATTCTGGGTCACTTTTTACCTTTTACCTACATGGGAGACTGTTTGGGCGGGAATCCCTTAGGGGAGCCATAGGGGAGATTTTAATACCTTAGGTGAAATCATATTAGGGCATTGAAGGGGTTGAGTATAGTGAACAAAGCCCTAAATAGTTTCTTTAGCCTATCTATGTAATGCATTCTAATCCTAGATGAGTTTGGCCAAGCCAAAACCTGCTTATTGCACCTTTGAGTTAAAGTTTTTCAATAGCTATTTGTTTATTTCCATATCCTCTATAACCATGGATTTCCCTTTATAAGATTATTTTTTAGGGGTCCCTATTTCAATAGGTTTTGATTTGGGGATAAACAATAATTTAAGAGGGAGGTCATCTAGGGGGACCGTGATAAGCTATTCTAGGGGGTGTAGTTAGAAAGCTGGTGGGATCCTTTGATAGGATCCTATATCAAGGGGTCCTCCTAGGAGTCCTCCTTAGAATAAGAACCCCTAGGGGGAACCTCCTAGCCTAAAATGGCTTGTCCATGCTTAAAAATGAGGAGGATTAGACCTTGGTGCAGAATGGGATTGGTAGCATTTACCTGATGAAGCAAGATAGTGCTCTCAAGGGACTCAAGCATGAAATAGGGAAGCCTAATTTTATACCCAATGAAATGATTGAGAAGTAGAAAATGATGGGAAAATATTAGTGTATATTTACCTTCTAGCATCATATATCACATGATCTAAAGGAAAATTCTAGGCTAGTAGCATGGGAGGTCAACCCGTGGGAAACCTTTTTTGTCCATCTACATGAAATCATTTTTTCTAAAGAACCATTGCAAGGACTCTTGATTTTTTGATTGGTCCTTGAATTTCTTGGCACTTTTGCATGACATTCTAATGGAATCATTGATGAACTCCTTTGAGACATTAATGGTGATGCCACACATGAAAACCTTCCACTTTGTCTAATCTTCCATGAATTCTTGGGTAATCTCAGTGTTATGCTTTGTGACCCATTCCATAAATTCTATAAGTCCCCCCTTTTTTAGCTTCTTTCAAACTTTATTTTTTGCATGGACCTCCTTATAGGATGCAGGTTCTAGATGATCCCTATCACCACCCATGGGAACTAAGAATGCAAAGTCAAACTGGGAGAGATGAAGTTTTTGGATGGGGTAGAAATGCATAAGGCAAAAATGGATGCAAAATCCCATTGTGGGCTTGTAAAAATAATTAATACCTTTTTTTTAAAATGATTGTAGATCAACTTGATTAATATCTACCCCATCAAGTTTAGATCATGCATGTGCAAAGAGATGATTTTTTTAATCTGCATTGGTACTTTCATTACAAGTAGCATTAAGGACATTAGAGGCACTAACAATTAAACAAAATATTTTAAGACTAAAAGGAAAAATAGTTTATTTAATTATTGATATACGTGATTAACATATGAAAATTAAAAAAATATGTTTCATCTTTAATTTAAGTCTTTAATTATTGACTGGTATAATCCCAAATGAAAAATAATTAACTTCTACTTAAATAAAAAAGTTAAGAATAAATTTAAATAACTTAAACTTTATATTTGAAAGTCAAAGTATTATTTCCCACTTATTCCATAATGAGGATATCATTTCTTATTCTAATTGTATATATATATATATATATATATATATATATATATATATATATATATATGTATATATATATATATATATATATGTATATATATATATCTGTATATATATGTATGTATGTATGTATGTATGTATATATATATATATGTATGTATGTATATATATATATATGTATATATTATATATATCATTTTTTATTATTACTATTTTTGTTTACAAATATTTTGAATATATATATTTTTCTCTAATTCATATATATATATATATATATATATACTCACAATATATATTTATTCATAATATATTTATTTATTTCTTTGTGATAAAAACCAAAATATATATACATATATTTATAAGTAAATTTTCACAATCATATATATAAACCTTAAACCTTTTATTAATTTATATATATATAAAGAATTTAAATTAATTTTTTTTAATCTTTTGTATGGCCAGCTAGTCCCTATGGATATTCAAGTTTGAAAATTATATTAACAAGTTATTTCACGTAAATAACTAGATATACTTCTTTGGTAAAATTACCATTTTGATTATTTTACTTTGAAGTATAAAAATAAATATTTAAATAATGGGATGGTTCAAATTTCACAACTGTAAATATATTTTATATGCTTTTATATTATATTCTAGTTGAAATAAAAGAATAGAGATCAGTATCACATATCTTTATTTACATTTTAAAATATAATTAACCAAAATAATTAGTTTAGCATTCATTTCTCACTAATATATATGTATATGTATATGTATATGTATATGTATATGTATATGTATATGTATATGTATATGTATGTATGTAAGTATGTAAGTAAGTAAGTATGTATGTATGTATGTATGTATGTATGTATGTATGTATGTATGTATGTATGCATGCAATAAAAAAAATAAGCCAAAGAGTTTTATGATACTTATTCATAACATAAATCACTCTTATTACTAATATAACTTTAAGTCAAAATAAGTGTATTAGTGGAAATAAAGAAGTGTATGATTCAAAACTTTAACTACTTATTATAAATTAGGATTAACTTCTTAAAATAATTATTTCATAATTAAATACAACTAAATACTTATATCCTTAGTTAAATAAAAAATAAGGAATGATTTCTCTTCAAACAAACATTTGATGCATCTTGAAGATGATAGAGGAGCATGCACACTTGATAAACTATCCAAATCCTTTAATCACATGAAGATAGTTCAAACTCATATGACATACTCAAATGCATATTTATTTTAAGAAAAATAATACTTAAATAAAATGGATATAAAATTTTTTCAACAAAATATTGAAGTAAATGTAGATCCCCAGATCACAAGGGTTAAGAGTTTCTCTCATTTTCAACAAGTATGAAATCCCTTAAAATAATACATGAACCTAAAAGCCTTAAAAAATAATACCATAAATATCATTATATAACAAGATTTATTTTTATCACTTATATTTTCACCCTTTTAGGAGATGTCTCAACTCTCCTTATCCAAGCTGCACAATTGAAACACCTCTAGGCTTATGGGTAGCCTATGAATGAGGTGAATCTATAGATAGGGCTAGCTCCCTTGATGTACCACTTTGGATCACTACTACACCTAAATTTTTTGATGGAAAAGGGAGAGAGAAAAATAAAATCAAACTATTCTAAGGGATTTGATACACCAAATAATTTTATGACTTATAACTAGTTGCATGTTACACATGAGAACAAACGACTAACCAAACATACACTTTTCCAATTTGAATCTTCTCACATCAATGTTTCATTATGAGGTTATAAATTAATGATTAGGATATGAGGGATATACAAGAGGAATTTAATGGAACTATTGAATAGGCTAACTCACTTAACCTTGACACTTCCTAGAACACTTCACATGACCTGCAAGAAAAAGCTACAAATAGGTGAGAGAATGAGACAACATGTTAAGGAATCCATAGTCTTCACTAAGAAAGATCCATAATTAAAGTAGAAAAACTATACATAGTTATGTAAAATGTAAAAATAAATAATATTATTGATCAAATGGTATGCAAATGAGTAGGACTTCACCATACTTAGGTGGAACATAGTTTACAAAGGCCAAAATGGCTAGTTCTTATAGAACTTGAGAGAGAGAGAGAGAAGAAGATATAAGTCTAAAGGTCACAAGTAAACTTTTAAATATTATAAAAAAGAGTTAAATATACAATATAATAATATGTGAAATGAATCATGCAAGGTTAGGAAGAACAAGTGTCACCCCAAGTCATGAAACTCTTGAAATGTGGTGTAGGAGTTCTCATTCTATCTTAAAAAATTACCTTCATGATTTATCCTTATTTGAACATCCCAAAAATAATTATGGATAGTTATGATGATTATAATTATTTTTAATGGTTTCATAAATTCCTCTCCATGCATTGGTTGTAGTTTTGGTCATCTGGAATCTTCCTAAGAAGAGTTATCACCATCTATAGTCAAAGAAACTCCTCTTTCACACACCTTGCACACTTGGCCCCAAATTTGGATTTATTTTCCCATTAAAATCCATAAAATTTAGTTAATTACATATTTAAATACCCTCCATGTCCTTATATGAATTAGGCACACCTTAAAATCCATCCACTTGAAGCTTTCACACTTCTCACCATCTTGTTCACTATGCCAGCTTTGACTAGTTGAGATAAAGTAGCTATTAAGAACACTTATGAGTTTTTAAAATGCATTTAATTACCATATTGAGTTATTAAAAGTATATATATTCCGCTCAAACTTTATTTTATCTCTTGAAAGTTCCTAGAACCTACACAGTGCATAAAATAGACAATAAAACATTGTTTTGTACTCCATATATAGAACTCCATATAGTTAAAAAGTATGGGGAGTATCCTAATATATTCTCCCAAATAATCCAATAATCATACTATGAAAACTATTCCATTTTTTTACATTATCTATTTCATTTCCTCAAACTAGTCACTAGCAAGGGTTGTGGTGAGTCTAGGCCTGTTTTACCCTCTTAAGGTTCGTTCATAAATATGGGACATTCAATTTGAAAAAAAATTACATAATATTAATTTATATGACCCTTATAAACTTTTATAATCTCATTTTTCTCCCATTCATAGCATCCTAATAGATATGAGCATCTACACCTCTCCTCTCGAGTTTGTTTATCCACTTTGCATAGGTCTGAGTTATCTTTGAGCCAAAATATGACCTCCTTGTACTTACTCTACATTATTTATACCTATAAAAATATTAAATTACCTTATACACATGCTTAAATATTTTTTAAATCGTATCTCATGATAAAAGTGAAAATGGTTCTTTGTTTGGCTTTAGGCCTAACCATGCCCAATAGGCCTACCTGTAACCCTTGTGTTCTAGGCCATCTAATTGGACGTATTTTAATTAAAAAATATTTAAAACATATATAATTATCCCATGAAAATTATTTAATAAATTATAATTCCCACCTACATCTAGAAATGGAAATGACCCTTCATTTAGGCCCTAGGCCAAAACCCTGCCCAACTAGACTTGATTGCAACCCTAAGGTTTAGAGCACCCTATTTAGTTCAATACTTATATTATTGGTTATTAATGTTTTATTTTATTTCATACAGCTTTAAAAACCTCCTTTAATGGTTAAAACAGCTCCTGGCTCATCCCTCTATCTTTTTTCTCAAACCTACCAATTTATGCCTAAGGGGAAGTACCCTCTATCTGAGATAAAATAGAGGTTAATTACCCTATTTAATCAGACCATTTGGATGTTTTATAGTGTTATTAAAGTTTTAAATATTATATCTACTAAATTTTACCCATTTATCTTATCAATATACACCCCAACTTCAACAAAACCCAAGACAGACTATGCAAAGAAACGGACTATGCATAGTGTTTTGGTGTGAACTTTGTATGTTAGATAAGAGCCCCTCCTCTATTATATATCCATATTAAAAAGCCTATTTATATAATTAATATCATTATGAATATGTCATATTTATTATCATCACCTTAAATCCTTACATACTCCTTCCCACACTCTAACCAGTCAAGACTGTGTATACCTTTGACTATGTTTTACTTGTTTAAAGCAATTATAGGTGTTTTTGCATGAATTAGGCCTTGGTTATAGTTATTAAATACCTATTGGATTATATTAATACCATTTTAAATTTATTTTTAAAAAAAAATCACCTTTCCTAGCCTAAACCATCCCTTAGACCCCCTATCTCAGTTCATTGTCACCCTACAGTCACCTACAATTGACTATACAAAGTCTTGTAGGTGGCTTTTACTCTTGAAACCTATGTCATGTAGTCCATAGGAATAATATGAATTAATGGAATAATATGATCTAAAAATTATCTCTATGTTCATAATTTTCCATATCCAATCTCACACTATGAACTGTGAAACTTTACAACCAGTTGTAAGTCAACAATTTGGAATTAGGCACACCTGTAGGTGGATATTAGACCTAAAACTCAATATATTACCTCATTATGATGATTTTTAAGTTAATTTATAGGAATTCTCACCTGATAATGTTTTTCAAACATGAAAACATGCTTTATATTACCACCTTGGGAAGTGGGGCTCCTTTGAGGATCAAAACCTGTAGACGTTAATCAAGGAGTTTAGTGCATAAATTGGCAACTTTATGCCTTTCAATAACTATATTCCCTTGGTCATCTTCCCCTAAAAATTTGTGGAGTTATTTTTATTTCTAGAGGCTAAAAAATTTATTCAATTATTTTCTTAAATATTTTTTGGCACTTTCTCATATGACATCTACCAAACCACCAGTTGTTTTGTTTTACTCTTTTAGGGAAAAGAGCCCTGAACTCAGTCATCTCATCCTTAGAGGCATTTTCCAACTTAAATTTTCAAAATTAACCATAAAATAGGACTATCATGGTATATAAAACATATTATGGTATCAATGAGGTTTTCAACATGTTTAATTTACTTTGTACAGGTAATTTAATACCTTTGTTAGTGCCACCTATAGGTGGGCATCCCAATATATAGGCAATATATATGGAATAACAGGTAGTGAGCAAAGCATATGTGTTTTTGAATCACTATATACCTTCATAAATGTTTCCAAATTTTCTCATTTCATTATCAAAATCTTTCTTATCTAAAAGATTCCTCAACATGATGAGTCCTATGAGAGCACCTATAGGTGCATATCAATGGTAGGAAAATGTGTGGAATTGTTATATTTGATTGCCACAGTCCTTTGCTCACTCTTTGGAAGGCCCACTTTTTTTTTTCACATTCAAAAATTATTATAAAAACCTTTAAACCATAATTTATTCTCCATGAATGTGTTTCATAGCTTTGCACAGTTCACCTAGTTGACTGTATATGACAGTATTTGAGCAAATTGATTGTATGGTACTTTATGACTACATCCTATGGAATAATACTTTAGATAATGAAATTAAAATGAAAGGAGACCAAGATAAAATTTTCATCATTATAATTAAATTATTTTCACCTCTTATAATCACTATTAAAGCATGAAAATATTACAAATGATGGAAATCTACCTGCAACATATAATGGTGCTTTCTCCTATAATTTAAGATACTTGGCTCATCTAAAAATCTTAAAATGTGAAAAAAATAATGGTTAACATGAGGGGATATATTAAACATAATATATAAACCATCTTATCAATTGGATTATATAGAATTATCCATATAAGAGCAAAACTTATAAGGTACACAAATTGGCAAGTGAAAAAACACAAGTCAGCTTGTAAAGGATGGTTCATAAAGCATGGTTGACCAATATTCAAATTATTTATATTTAAATTAATATCTATAATTTTAGTACCACTTCCTAAATTAATTTTACCTGAAACCTCTTTAACCATCCATACCAATCACAAACCTGTTGACCACTTTTATGTGTCTAGAAAGGCAAAGAAGGAGTAGAATGGTTTTAGATCAAACCTCGCACTTCCAAAGCATGTCAAGCATGGAAATAAACTTGAGGAATATGAATATATGTTCCATGGCCTTATCCCATGTTTCACCTTACCTCATGGGTTGTACAAGTGCCAAACTCCCTTTTTTCAATTGATTATTTGATCTTTAATTAGATAACCTACAAGTTTTAGATGAGACTGGCATTCTTGATAGGGAATCTGACCTATTTGACATTTTAGAGTAAATTAGGACACTTAAACACTTATATAACCATGCCACTTGCATTTATGACCCATAAAATGACTTTAAAAGTTATAAGGATTAATATGACTAAGATCAAGGTTAATATAGCATCAAATTACATAAAATAGACTATAACATACCTCATGATAAAATATTAGACCCCTAAAACACCTAAAACTAAAGTTTTTACATATAGGGGCCCCAATTTGACCTACAACGTCAAATTGGGTCAACAAATTGGTCACTCATAGGGGTAGTATCCCTGCTATACTAACTAGACCAGTAATCTTATTAGTCCATTAGGCTTAGGGGGTCATTTTAAGTCTAAGACACAACAAGAAGAATTTTACCATTGACAATAATATTTTATCAAGACAAGATCACTAATTACCTAAACCACAAAAAATAAAATACACACACAAGCAAAGCAAACACACTAAAAACACACACACACACACACATGTGCTCAAAGTACTTAGGAAAAGTAGAAAGAAAATAGTTATGCACAAATAGCAACTAAGCATACCTCCTTTCCAGGATAAAAAGGAAATTTTCTTAAATCTTCTTCTTCATGAGATGAGTCATAGTTCCAAGCATGTTTTTCCTTATATTGGATACTTTGTAGATCAGACCTATTCCTTGGAACTTTACTTGATCTACTCTTAATTAGATAATCTTCAAATAGGTCTCCAATGTATATATATTCCTCTTGAAATTTTACACATACCTCATACTTCTTCCCACTCTTCATCTCATGATCAACTTGTATCTTCTTGGTAGGCATGGCTTCAAGAGGAGTAGTTTCTTGTTCCTTAGAAGATTGAGGCCAATGGGAGCTTGTTCTATCCTTCAAGATCTAATGTGTTTCTCCCAACTAATTGAGAGGATGATAACCCATCTTGATGATTTCAAACATATCATCATTGGATGCATATTCTTCTTGAAAGGACAAAACTGAAAGGTTGCTTTTTCTTTGCACACTCACTTGAGTGTCAAGGTTGCCTTCTCTATTTTTGATTAGATCATAACCTCCTTGAAGAGGTGTATAACCTACTATAATGATTTCAAAAAATTCATCCCAAGGCTGATTAGGAATTTTTTCTTTCCCATCCATGATATCTTACATAGTGATGGAAGAACCAATGATTATTTCTTTCTCTTTGGTAAAAGGAAAACATTCTTCCATATCAACCCAATTAGAAGTTTTAACATAATAGACTACCTCTTCTTTAGAATTTATGACCTCTTAAGGGATCTAAAGTTGTATCTCAACTACCATGACATTAATTTTGTTCTCAAGTTCTGCAAGATCTTCAATCTCCTTCTCCTTCTTGGTGATGCCAAGATTAGGCATCTTGAAATCATGTGACTTATCCCAATGAGGCTGCCAAGGAGTTATGTCTTCTTCAAGCAAGAGTCTGAATTTTTATCAACCAACTGATCCTCTTTAGGTTCCCATACCATATATCTATCAATTCAAAGTGTGTTGGGTTAAGTACAAGATGAACTAGTTGGTAGAGGTGGCACAGAGAACTCAACATCAGATTAAGAATGAATTAAAGGGGATTCTTTTGGGAGCTCTTAAGGAGAGGTAGACCTTGGGATAAAATATCTTTGTTTTTTCCTTCAATTTGAAACTTAATTCATTTAAATTTTATGTAGCTTGGGCACTCTCTTGAGGAAGGTTAGATAGGGTGTGTTTAGGCATAGGATCTTCTTTTGGGTTTAAACCTTCCATCACACCTTGACTTAGTAATTTCATCCTTGACTCTAACTCTTCAATTTTATTGGCTAGGTTCTCTTGGAAAAGTCTCTCTTGAATTTTATATGCATCATCATGAGGATAAGAAGTACATGAGGGCTCATATGGAACACAAGGAGTCTCTTTAAGAAGGGTGGTAGGGTCGTGCATAGGATCAAGCTCCTTCTTAACTTCACACTCCTTATCTAGGATTTTATCTTATTTATTTCCCCATGACTCCAATACCTTATTCTAGCTTAGGATGTTAGGATTATGAGTCTCTTCTTGAGGTATTGATGCACTTTGAGGAATGGATGAAGTGTTCAAGAAACTTAGGATCTCTTTAGGCTTAGATTCTCTAACTTGTCTCCAACTTGGGATTTCATATCTGGGAGTCTATATTTGAGGTGGGGATGTAATAAGAGATGGTAATGAGGGATTAAATTCCACTTCCTTTTATAATGATATGGACTACTACATATGCTTATTATCTAACTCAATTTTCTTATCAAGATTTGCTTCAAAAATAAGGTTTGTCTTCCCAACTCTCTCTTATAGCTGATTAGGAAAAAGATGGATTTGATAAGCTTGACTAAGATCATGAATAGGGGTCAAGTAGGACTGATATAAATCTTGGGGAAGTGGATATGAAGACTGATAGGTTTGGTGAGGTTTCTTCTCATAAACTTTTAGCCTATCTTCTAAGGATGAAACTAGGCCACTCACATCTAGCATCTCACTTGTGAGCCTTTACCAATTGGCTCTCTCAATAGGTGCCCACTCTCTTTTAACTAGATCTAATGCATCTCTCACATTATGGATGAAATGAGTAGGAACATCTTGATAATGTCCCCTTAATGTATCAATCTCTATCATGTACTTCTCATAGCCCAAGAGTGTTTGCTTGAAAGTTGCAATGGACTGATTAAAGGAGTGAATAGGTTAAGTACGAGGAGAAATATATTGAGGAGGCTCATTATAGGACTAATAAGGGTCATTTTGGAGATGATAGGGATCATAACAAGACTAGTAAGAATCATCCCAAGGTTGATATGGAATGCCATAAGATTGATATACCTCACCAATGTGTGTAAAACAATACTCAACACCAAAATTAGCCATGAAACTTCATTGGGAAGCAAGAACACAAATAAAAGTAATACCAACAATATTAAAATGAAAACTTGGGCTACTTGACCAGATGATGTAACTTTGGAGTCATCATTGATGCTTAGATAGATGCCTTCAAAGGCTAATGTGTTGAAAGACAACACCAAAAATCTTTCAACTTCTTGCACTAATAGTCCCATCAGGCATGCCAAAAATTATCGTCACTTGGATTTTCACCCTTTGATGAGATGTATTATCTATCCTCATCCAAGTGGTACAACTAAAACACTTCTAATCTTATGGGTAGCCTATAAATGAGGTGAATCTCTAGATAGGGATAGCTCCCTTGATGTACCACTTTGGATTACTACTACACCTAAAATTTGTGAGGGAAAAGGGAGATAGAAAACTAAAAGAAAAATATTCTAAGGGAGGTGATACACCAAATAAGTTGATAACTTCCAACCAGTTGCATGTTACACATGGGAATAAAGGACTAACCAAAAATACACTTTTCTAATTTGAATCTTCTCACATCAATGTTTTATTATGAGGTTATGGATGAATGTTTAGGCTAGGAGGGATAGACAAGAGGCCTTGAATATCACTATTGAATATGATAACTCACTTAACCTTGACACTTCCTATAACACTTCACATGACCTACAAGAAGAAGCTACAAATAGGTGAGAGAATGAGACATGCTAAGGAATCCATAGTCTTCACTAAGTAAGATCCATCAATTAAATAGAAACACTATGAATATTTATGGAAGAGGTAAAAATAAATAATATTATTGATCAAATGGTATGAAAATGATTAGGGCTTCACCATACTCAGGTGGAGAATATTTTACAAAGGCCAAAATAGCTAGTTCTTATAAAACTTGAGAGAGAGAGAGAAGAAGAGAGAAGTTCAAAGGTCACAAGGATGATTTTTAGGCTGATAAAAGGAGTTAAATATGCATGAGAATAAAATTTGAAATGAACAATGCAAGGTTAGGAAGCACAAGTGTCACCCCAAGTCATGAAACTTTTGAAATGTGGTTTAGGAGTTCTTATTCTAGCTCAAAAAACTTTATTCATGATTTAACCTTGTTTGAATTTCCCAAACCTAATTATGGATAGGTCTAATGATTTAAATGAGGGTGAAGAGTTTCATACATTCTTCTCCATTCATTATTTATAGTTTTGATCATCTAAAATCTTCCCAAGAAAAGCTATCACCATCTACAATCTAAAAAACTCCTCTTTCCCACACCTTACACACTTGGCCTCAAATTTGGATACATTTTCACATGGAAATACATAAAATGGAGTTAATTACATGTTTTAAGACCCTCCATGTCCTTAGAGGCATCAGGCACACCTTAAAAATCCATCCACTTAAAGCTTTCACACTTCTCACCATCTTGTTCACTATGCCAGCTTTGACTAATTGAGATGAAGCAGTTGGTAGGAATAATTATGAGTTTTTAAAATAAATTATATAACCATAGTGATTTATTACAAATCTATATATTCTTTCCAAACTTTATTACATCTCATGAATGCTCCTAGAACCTGCACAATGCATAAAATAGTCAAGAAAACCCTATTTTTATACTCCACTCATATAATTATATATATTTCAAAAGTATGGAGAGTAACCTGAGAGAGTATCCTACAACATCCAATCATCATCTTGGGTAAACTATGCCATTTGGGCGCATTATCTCTTTCATTTCCTCAAAATGGTCACTAGCAAGGGTTTTGGTGAGTCTAAGCTTATTTTACCCTCTTAAGGATCATTCATAAAGATGGGGCATTGAATTTGAAATAAAATTACACAATATCAATGTATGATACCACTATAAGCTTTTCCAATCTTATTTGGCTCCCATGCATGGCATTGCAATAGATATGAGCAACCAAACCTCTTCTATCAAGCTTATTTCTCCACTTTGCATAGGTATAAGTTATCTTTGAGCCAAAATATGACCTCCTTATGCTTCCTCTACATTATTTATACTTATAAACATATAAAAATACCTTATAAATATTCTCTAATAGTTTTTAAATATTATCTCATGATTTAAGTGAAAATGGTTCTCCATTTGGCTTTAGGCCTAACCATGCCCAATAGGCCTACCTACAACCCTTGTGTTCTAGGTCATCCAATTGGAATTATTTTAATTACATAAGATTTAAAACCTCTATAATGATCCAAAAAACATTATTTAACAAATTATAACTCCCACCTATATCTAGAAATTAAAATGACCCTTCATTTAGGCATTAGGCCAAAACCCTACCTAATTAGACTTGATTGCAACCCTAAGGTTTAGAGCACACTATTTAGTTCCATCCTTATATTATTGGTTATTAATGATTTATTTGGTGTCATAAAACTTTAAAAACCTCATTTAAAGTTTAAAACATCTCCTATCTCATCCCTCGATCTTCTTTCTCAAACCTGCTAGTTTATGCCTAAGAGGAAGTACCCTCTATCTAAGACAAAATATAGGGTACTTTACCTATTTACTCAAACAATTTGTATGTTTTATAGGTATTTTTAAGTTTTAATATGAACTCTACCAAATTTTATCCCTTTATCTTATCAATATACCCCCCAACTTCAACAAAACCCAAGATAAACTATGCAAAGAAAAAGACTATGCACAGTGCTTTGGTGTGAACTATGTATGTTAGATTAGATCCCCTCATATATTATATATACACTATAAAAATCCTATTTATATCATTAATATCATTATTAATACGTCCTATGTATTTTCATCACCTTAACTCCTTACATACTCCTTCCCATACTCTAACCAGTCAAGACTGTGTACACCTTTGACTGTGTTTTGCTTGTTTAGAGCTCTTGTAGATGTTTCTTGAATGAATTATGCCTTGGGTATAGTGATTAAAGACATATATATAATATATTTATACCATTTTACATGGATTTTAACCTTTTTTTACCCTATCTAACCTAAACCATCCCTTCGACACCCTATCTCAGTTCATTATCACCCTACAATCACCTACATCTAACTGTATGGAGTCCTGTACATGGATTTTACTCTTGAAACCTATGTCATGTAGTCCATATGAATCATATTAAGTATTTTAATTAATATTATCTAAAAATTATCTCTATTTTCATTATTTTCCATATCCAAGATCACACTATGGACTATGAAACTTTGCAACCAGTTGTAGGTTAATGTTTCGGAATTAGGCACACCTATAGGTGGATATTAGCCTTAAAACTCAATATATTACCTCATTATGATGATATTTAAGTTCCTTGATATGAATTTTCACCTAATATTTTTTTTTAAACCTGAAAACATTCTTGGTATTTCCACCTTGGGAAGTGGGGCTCCTTTGAGGTTCAAAACTTGTAAATGTTAATGGAGTTTAGTGCATAAATTGGCAACTTTAGGCCTTTTAACAACTATCTTCCCTTGGTCATATTCACCTCAAAGTTTGTGGAGTTATTTTCCTTGCTATATGATATAAATTTTACTCAATTATATGCTTCAATACTTTTTTACACTTTCTCATATGAGATCTACCAAACTACCAGGTGCTCTATTTTACTCTTTTAGGGAAAAGAGCCCTGAACTCAATCATCTCATCCTTAGAGGTAGTTTCCAGCTTAATTTTTCCAAATTAAACCTTAAAAATTCATATCACAGTCTAAATAACATACTAGGGTATCAAGGATGTTTGAAACATGTTTAATCTACTCTATATATGTACCTTAATACCTTTGTTAGTGCCACCTATAGGTGGATATCCCAATGTACAAGCAGTATATATGGAATAACAAGTAGTGAGAAAAGAATATGTGTTTGTGAATCACTCTATACCTTAATCAAGGTTTCTAAATTTTCTCCTTTCATTATCAAAACCTTGCTCAGATAAAAAATTCCTTAACACGATGAGTCCTATGAAAGCACCTGTAGGTGCATATCAATGGTAGGAAACTATGTGGAATTATTATATTTGACTACCACAGTCCTTTGCCCACTCTTTATAAGGTCCAATTATTTTTTCACATCAAAAAATTATGATAAAAACCTTAAAACCATAATTAATTCTCTATGAGTGTGTTTCATATCTTTACACAGATCACCTAGTTGACTATATATGACAATCTTTGAGTAAATTGATTGTATAGCACTTTATAATTGTATCCTATGGAATACTACTTTGGAAAATGAAATTTAAATTAAATGAGACTAATATAACATTTTAAAAATGATAATAAACTTATTTTCACCTCCTGTAATCACTACCAAAGCATGAGAATCTTATAAATGATGAAAATCTACTTGTAACATAAAATGGTGCTTTCTCCTATAACTTAAGATACTTGTAGACCATATGGTGCTTTAATTTATAGTAGACCTATATAACTTAAGACACTCCTTTTTAATCACATATCTACCCCATTTCAATATCTAAACATAGGTCTACTATAAATGAAAACTAATCTCATTTATTAGTTTTCCTATAGTTATCCTATCGATGAAAACCTATAGGTTGTATAGTCATGTCTTGAACTATATTAGGTTTGAACAAACCTATTCTACCTTTAAACCTTGTGAAATTTGAGGACTCATTATCTACACAAATATTATTTAAAGATAACTTATCATACTCATGAAACAATACTGTAACCCCAAAAAATAGGCCCCATAAGTTCTAAATCTTTGAACTAGAAGTCAAGACTATGCTTTAATGGCGATGAAACTTCATCATTGACAATCCATGAATTAATGAATACATATGATCATGAAATTAGACCAAGATACAATGGCAATGGGATGATCCTTATAATATTTTCTTTTGGTTTAACCTAAGTCACATTCAACCTCTACTTGAAGTCTCATGTCTTCAACTTTTAATATTGACCATTGATCTTGATGTGAGCTTCTAATATTTTGACAATTGTCTACTCCGTATTCATTCTCAGATCTTGTTCTTAGTCTATTTACTTCCACACTTGTGCCACATGATTTTCTTGCATTCATCCTTAGGATTATTGACTCTTTGACTCTATGCACACAATTTATCTTCTTTTACACAGCTTACATGTGCACCATTGATTTACTTGGTAATTACCATAGTTATGACACTTGAAAACTACACATTTATCTTTAATATCTTCTAACTTATTTACTTCTCACTCACCATTGATCTGCTTTGATATGATTAAAAATGCTCCATTGATCTATTTAGGGCCACTAGCCTTGTCCATCTATACATGCTATTAGATCTTCATTTGGGCACTTGAGATCTTGACACTTGTTAGCTACACATTCAACCTTAGGAAAATTTGAATTTAAATTGCTATTTATTGTAGCTTTAACTTGATTTCCCAATGTACATTTCACTTTACAAGCCTAACTTTAAAGGCTTATATCTTGAGATAGTAAGCTCATCAAGACACCAAATTTGCAAAACATGTTCAAGGCATGAAAAAATTTGTGTCCATGTGATCTTTGACCCTAGTTAACTTTTTAAATGCATCAATTAAATGTGTAACCAGACTGATCTATTCATTTCTACATGATGTTTGATGATAGTCTTGTCCATCTTATTCACTTGCTCAAGTCATTTGATCATTTCATCAATCAAGAACTCTACTTAGATGATCTATCCAAGAAAAATATTTGTATGTGGGCCAAATTTGGTCAACATCTTTGGTGACTCGTAGGGAAGCATGTCTACTATGCTTAAGAACCTAGACTAGTTTCCTTATTTGATCCATTAGGCATGGAGTCACAAGTCTTTGATCTAAATTGAGTAAGTCTATCCCTTTCTTGAAAACCCTCTCTTGAAACAACAAGGACAACAGGAACAAAACAAAACAAAATTCTCAAGGAACTTTGGAAAATGAAACACACATCATGAAAGTAAACTAACCTAAACAAAGCAAGAAAAACTAATCTACTAAAAAATGTGCACATAGACACTTATAGAAAATCATGAAATCTACTCTAATATATATAATATTATCTATAAATTTACAAGCACCACTTTCTTAGGTCAAATGGAAAAATTTGAGTATCATTTACTTGTAATAAACCAAGATGAAAAATACCTTGCTTTGGAGGTACCAAAATTGGTGAACTAATCAGCTTGATGGCCAATCCTTTTGATATGCTCTCTAATGGATTAAATGAAACAAAGATGTATCCAATGTATATGTATTAGTCTAAGTCTTCCAATATTATTTCATGTTGGACTATAAGATCACTTGCCTGATGCTATTCATCACCCTTGAGAAAGTCTTACATGAAGACTTCATTTAGGCTCTTAGGATAAACTACACTTAGTTAACTTGGTGGTTTAAAAAAACCATAATTAGGAATAATCATGCTTAGAGTAGCATGTTCATAGGTTCTTAAAGGAAGGACATGTCTCTTAGCCTCTTTAAACTCTTTGGTTATGGCATTGAACCACTGCCATAACTCTTCAGGCTATTCACTAGGATGTTCATCAAATTGCATTACCTAAGTACTTGAAATGTCTCTTTGATCAACCTCACTCAAGATTTCATCTTATTCTTCAACTATAAATGAGGGTTGATTTGACCATCCAAGGTTTGAAACATCACACCTATCTTACTCAAGGTCTGGTCTACTTTCCTCTAGCTCCAACATATCAAGGCTATCCTCAACTAACACCCTATCTTGAATTGGACCAACCTCAGGCACTGGGTTTTGATCCTCTTCTTAATTAATGTAGAATGGACCTTTAGTAGTCCATTCAAGGTCTACCCCATGTTTGGCTTGAGGATTTTCCTCTTTAGGTAAGTTTAAAACACTAAGTTGTTCCATTTCACTCAAGAAATCTAAGCACAAATACTACCATTGATCTTATAAATTATTTGAAATGACCTTGACTTTTATAATAGGTTCATGAAGGTTTTCCTCTTGCTTCTGATCAAGCTCCTACAAATTTAAATCTAAAACATGCTCTTCCCTATGAAGTGGGCTACTTATCATGATATCATCATCATAAACACTTACATTGTCCTCTTCAATTTCACCTATGATTGTAAGCTCCTCCTCTATCCTTTGTAGAATAGGCTCTTTCTTTGAAGGGTATTTTTGATGGATCTTAAATTGGTGTTTGGACTTCCACAACCAATACCTCCTCCTTCTTTATGCCCTTCTAAACTAATTTCCATCATGGAAATGAGTATGGATTAGACACTTTTTCTTTCTTTTGAATGGTTATAAGAGAGGGTGGCCTTATAAGTGAGAGCATGACAAAGCTAGGGTTGAATGTGTTGGAGAATATCTATGATGGAATGGCTTCATTCTCTTGAGTGAGAATGGGCATAGGGATAAGAGAGGGGAAAATGATCAGCTTAGGTTTGAAATAATCTTTCTCCCACTACTCAAAAACCTTTTCAATGTATAATACCCACCTTTTCAATTCTTGCTTCTCAACTTGTGGATAGTCAACTTATTCAATGGATGCCCACACATTATAAAACTTTTGTAAGAATATCCTTATCCCCTCCATGACATGAATGGGTAATTCTTATCCAAGCTTAACCCCCTCATTTAATTTCATGATTATTCTCCCTTAGTCCAATATTACCTCTCTAACTTTTGACAAGGATGGACTTTGATAAGGTTGACTAGGGGGATAATTAGGAGCTCTTAAAGGATGTGCTTGAGGATCTTGGAGGGGAGAAGACACATAATATTGATCCAAATGAGCCTATTGATCTTCATAAGATATCAACACACTATCTGTGTTCTAGATCATGCTTCTCATCATTACTATGTCCTCCTATAAGATGACCATCATTCACCCTCAAAAATTGAATAACTATTCTTGACCAACTAAAGGGCACTCCTTGCCTCTTATAAAACATGGATAGGAATGACAGAATAAACTTTTAAATGCCTACCAATCTCCCTTATCAACTCAATATAAACTAATATTGCTTGCTTGACTCCTGACAATGATGTAATAGGATAAGCCTGGTATTGAAAAGAGGAATTATAGGATTGATTTGAATTCAAAGGAGGCTGACCTTAGACATATGTAGGGGTGGGAGGATGACAAAGGCCATAATAGGGTTGATAGGCTATTTGAGAGCCACTTAGGGTGGAACACATAAACATTATCTCCCTAATAAGTGTGATGTTGAGGTAGAGAATAAGCATATTGATAAAAATATGGTTGATTATACATACTATAATATGATGATTAGGTACTTAGTTAGGCTACTTAACTAGCTTATAGATTCTTAGAGTCACCATTAATGTTTTAACACTTGCCTCCAAAGGTTGATTGGATGAAGAAAACATCAGAACTCTTCACTAGTGAATAATGTCGTAAGTCCCAGTAGGTATTCCAAAAACTATTGTGATGTGAGATTACACCCTTATGGAGGATTTTTTTAGGATCCCCCACTCTCAGTCACAATATTTGGATAACCCTAGGCTATGGTTAACCTATGGTGGGGTTGAACCTCTAGAGAAGATCAGCTTCCTCTTGATGGATCACCTAAAATAATGATACTATAGGGAAAAGGGTTAGAAAAAGGGAAAAGGGATCCTAAAAAGGCTAAAAGGTGATGCATCAAATAAAAAAATGAAACTCCCATAATCTTAAACCCACACTAGATCAGCATAAGACAATGTTATCTCACACAACCTCACAAACCAACTAATTGCATAAGTATTTCATGGACTAGGTTTAGGTAGAACTCTAATCTAGACCTACAATATCTTTAAAACACCCTAAAGGAGGTTAGAAAAGAATACAATGGACAAGGAAGATTATCCTTCACTATGTCATCATGCACAACTCACTAAACACTGATTTAAGGCAAGAGATAGGCAAATAAAATCTTTTATTGCATCAAGAGGTAGTTCTTACAAATGCTTGACAAGGTTTAGCCTTATCAAGATGAGCATATTTTTCAATATCTCAAAGATTCCCATGCTCTTCAAGATCAAATATTCTTTTTGAGAGTATAGAATCTGAAAGTGAGAGAGAGAGAGAGAGAGAGAGAGAGAGAGAGAGAGAGAGAGCTTACAAATGGAAAGAATGGGTGATATAGAGAAAGGGAGAAGAGAGAAGAGGGAACACATTAACCAATAATAATCAATGAGCTTCCACCATCTTTTGATCAAATTAAGGTTAATACATCATAGATAAAATAGCCTTAATTTACTCCAATAGTCTTCAAGCTCTTCTCATTGGTAGAGAAATATGCACTAGAAGACAAGAATCTATTTTGTAGATGATGAGTCATGGTCTTACCAAGAAATGAAAATCCTTAAAGGCTCTAAGTATAATTAAATGCTCCACTATGATCTCCAATCTCCAAATCAATTTTCTTTGATATTTTACACCATCTCTCACTTGCTTTTTTTATAAGGACAGAGTCTTCATACCTTGAATCTAGATAGATAAATGTTATGTCTACTTTTAGCGGTGATAAGTACCTATTTGTTGAGGTTATAACTATATATAAATATGAGACACTCCTTCATAATCACATATCTACCCTATTTCAATATTTTAACATAAGTATACTATAGATGAAAACCAATCTCATTTATTAGTTTTCTTATAGTTATCCTATCAATGAGAACCTATAGGTTGTATAGTCATGTCTTGAACTATATTAGGTTTGAACAAACCTATTCTACCTCTGAACCTTATGGAATTTGAGGACTCATTATCTTCATATATCTTATTTAAATATAAATTATCACATTAATGAAATAATACTATGACCCTATAAAACAGGCCCCTTAATTTCTAAATCTTTGAACTAGAGGTCAAGACTGTGCTCTAATGGAACAAAACTTCATCATCGACAACCTTTGACTTTATGACTACATTTGCTTGTGACATTTAATTAAGATATAATGGTGATAGGATAATCCTTTCAAGACTTTAATTTGGTTTTTACCTAAGTCACATTTGACCTCTGCTTGAAGTCTCTTATCTTCAACTTTTAATATTGACCATTGATCTTGATCTAAGATTCTCATATTATGTCAATTATTAGCTCCCCATTTATTCTTAAAATCTTGTTGTTAGTCTATCTAATTTCATGCTTTCACCATGTGGCATTATCACATTCATCCTCAAGAGCATTGACTCTTTGACTTTAAGTACACCATTGATCTTCTTTTGCATAGCTTACACATGTACCATTAATTTACCTAGTAGTTATCATGATCTTGACACTTCAAAACTATGCATTTATCTTCAATATCCACTGACTTGTTGACTTCTCACTCACCATTGATTTGATTTGGTATGATTAAACATCCTCCATTGATCTATTTGGGCCTACTAGCCTTGTTAGTCAGTATGCACCGTTAGATCTTCATTCTAGCACTTGAGATCTTGACACTTATCAACTATGCAATCAATCTTAGGAACATTTAAATTCAAATGTCTATTTTCCATATCTTTAACTTGACATCCCCATACATGTTTCACTCTAGAATTATAACTTTAAAGGCTTTTATCTTGAGATAGCAAGCTCGTCAAGACACCAAATTTATAGAGCATGTTCAAGGCATGAAAAACTTAATGTCCATATGATCTTTGACCTTAGTTGAATTTTCAAGTGAATCTATCAAATGTGTAACCAAACTAATTTATTTATTTTTACATGACATTTGATGATGGTCTGGTCCATCTTCTTCACTTTCTCAAGTCATTTGATCATTCGGTCAATCAAGAACTTTGCTCAACTAATCAATCTAGGTAGAAGCTTTGTATATGGGACAAAATTAGCCACAATTACCTATTGTATTTCTTATTTTATTCCTTTTATGTGTTCTCATGTATTATTTATGGTTTTCTTTCTATCTAATTTAATCTATATGTTCTATAAATGTTACATGAATACTAGTTGTTCCTAATTCCTATCTAAACACATAATAATTCACCTTTAGTATGATTGTATTTTCCAACCTTTTTATGACTTATCTACACTATCCTACAAAATTGAGTACAACTTAGCTATCCTAATCCTTAGCATGTTCTGATGCTTCAAGAAACTATACTAATAATGGTGTGGTAAGCATGGAAACACTCCTTCCAGAGGAAACTATACTAAGATGGTTATAGGGACAAAGAGAAATAGTTAGACTAAAAAGTATGTAATTTCATAGAATAAGAATCTAAATGGACTAGTCTTACCACATGACAAATCATTCAAGAGCACATATATAGAGAGATGTACAAAAAAATTTGGTGTGAATTACCTAAAATGATAGCTAATTAATTGTCATGATTAAAGTATTATTATTTTAATTCTAAAACAAAAAAAACAATTATTTAGATTGAAGAAAATATAGACCAATTGCAAAAACTAAAAACCAACTGGATGAGAGCAATATACTATTGGGTTGCTACCACCATAGATGGATACATCACCAAGTTTATAGTACAAGGATATATAGATTTTAAAGTTTCATATGATTTATTTGTTTGAGAAATTAGAGGGAAATTTTTTTAATAACTACCTCTCCTTATGAGGATGTCAGTTGTGGACAAGGCTATGGTGCCTACTCTAGCCAATATAGAGTAGTCACTTTGAGCGTATAGGGGTGTGTGTTACATGATATTTAATGATGAGTAGATGAGAAGATAAGGCTTGATCTTGAATCTAGAATGGACACACAAGAGAAGAAGAGTCAAAAAAAGTCTATATTAAGAATGTGAAATGTGACAATAGAATAAATGAAATAAGCAAAAGAATACCCAGGTAGTTTATAAATTAGATAATGAATTAGTAAGAAGATGTGATGAGAGAGATGATAGATAAGGATGAAGAATGAAGAAATAATATTATGAATGTCAGTAGATAGAGAAATGTGATGAAGAACAAGATGAAGATGAGATGTTCAAAGAATAAAGTGATAATATCTTAGAAGTAGAGTAGTTAGATGATAGATGCAGTGTGCAGCTATAAGAATAGGTATTATTAGAAGAAGAAGAAGAATTAAGTAAAGAAAAATAACATAGTCATAGATTAATCATAATTTTAGGCATTGAATAATAATAAGTCATAGAAAATAAGTAATCACTATAAGCACACACATCCCCATAGCCCAATCTCTTATATTCTTGTAAAAGTTTTTAGCCAGGTGGATAAGAAGATAATAGTTGGGAAGGACTAGCTTTAGAGAAAATGCATTGTTAGAGTACCAAAATTCAAACAACATTAATTATAAATGTTTTAAATTCCATATGTCTTATTAAAACTAAGTAAAGAAAAGAAGGAAGTGTAGAAAAACAAAGTGCACATGTTGACTCTCCTAGTGTGCAGATTAGTATGTAGGCAAGATCACCTAGAACATAGCCTACTCTTGTAATAGTTATGCAATGTATTTCATCAACACCAGTTTACATAATGGGTCATCTAGGAGTATTCATAAACCTATCAGTCTATGATGGGTATAGGGACCCTAAATAATACCAGCTAACCTATGAAATGAGATGGCAAGCTAAGGCCATTACTGATGACATTGTCAAAAAGTGTGAGTTAGTAGGGGAACTAGCAAGAAGAGTGATTGAGTTAATATACAAAATAGATGTATAGTGATAAAATATACAAGAGTTCAAGGATTGGCTTGTCACAAAATTTAGGATAAATAAATACATAAGCCAGACTATTTAGGACTTGAAAGAGATAAGGCATAAGTTTAGAGAATTAGTCTGTGATTATGATCATAGATTCTCTAATGTGATGAATAAGGTATAATTTGCTTTAATAGACAAAGATAAAATTGTGTCAATCATCAAAATATTATACTCCAAAATCAAATTTTCCACTATGTAGACCCAATATGCTACTAAAGTGGATGTTAGAGCTACTGCCTTGCAAATAGAATAAATTGAAGATTATGGAGAAGCTCTTATTTCCAATTATAAGATTGAAAATATACTACAAGCTTTTATGAAAATAATGGAACAATATCATGAGGTAGATAAACCTAAATTAAATCTATGGTATATGGAGTATGGAAAATAAGAACATCATAGGAATGAGTGTCCTAAGAATAAGATAGAATTTTGCGAAATATATCAAGTAATGGGGCATGTAATAATGTAGTGCCATCTTCTACAAAAAAGTTTCAAGAGTTCACAAATTTTGTATTGAAATTTCTTTAAGTTGAAAAATCATGATGAAAATAATTATAGGGATTTACAGGAGCTCAAAGAAGGCATCACCAAAAATGTATTCATCATTGTTGCACAAAAAATGTCCCCAACAAAGTAGATGATTCTAGGCCCATAGGTTGATAAAGGTTGTGTGACCCAAATAAGTCCATAATGGATTCCTAGTTCACCACAATACCAGCCTTAAGGTCTGGCTAGTTAGGCCCCTCTTTCATCGAGTTCGACACTACCATCTTTGTAGTACCAGTATGCAGTAATAAAAAATGAGTTGGACCCCACCAATTATGTAACAACAATTTAGAATTGGAGATAATACCCAAAAACATCAACACTAGAATACTATACAACAACAAAGAGGATATGAGGAGGATATCAATCTAATAAAGGAGGATCTAGGGAAGATATAGAGGAGGTTACCGAGGTGGTAGAGGAAACAACTATTAATGGCCTCTTTTACAATGTTATCTATGTGGAGAATACAATCATGTACAAAAAAATTGGCCTATAAATCCTCATAGACAATCTTACTATTCATACTATATAATATATGATCAGCATGACATAGAAGATTATCATTTCTTAGAGAAGCAAAGAAAGGACAAGGCCATATAGAATGTGAATATGGTGAGTGAGTAGCCTAAAGAGGATGCATTCGTAAATGTTGTTAAATGACAATAACATGCAAAAAAATGTTTGCATCCACTTGAAATGCCTTGAGATTAGGGAATTTGAAAAGGAAAACAAGATAAATGCCTAGACCCAGCTATAAAAAAGGGGCTCATGTATGAAGTTGCAAAGATGTTGAAAAGCATCCAACATCATGACACCACTAAAAGATATGCTACAGAAATATATGCTAAAATGTATGGCCATATCATGCATATTATGTGGTAGGATGGAGTTGTCACTACATTGATAGATCTTATGAAACTTTTAAGCACATTGGGCAATGAAGATATCTCATAGAACATCACAAACCTATTACATAATCTACTAGAGTGTGTGTAACATGGATAATAGAAGATAAGAAATTGGTCTAGTATGTCAAAACAAAGAAGCCCTATTATGTATATGTATGAATCAACATTGAGGTTGTAGGTTATGAGATTCTAAATTCTATCTTTGCTTTTAGTAGCACAGTCAACATGATTCCTAGGTCTACATGGGAAGCTATTGGATGACCAATTTTTAGTTATATCCCAGTGACTTTTAGCTTACCTAATTATATAAGGGTTGAGCCTATTGTTAGATTAGAAGATGTTGAGATCAAATTTATATAATTGATCCTATGAGATGACTTTGAAGTCATCGACATAAAGACAATAGCAACACATTACCCTACACTGATTAGCAAGAAATGGACATATGATGGTTATATCAATATCAACATGATGAAAATAAATTAGAGGCACACCAAGGAGATAAGTTTTTTGTCATTCCTCTAAATAGAATGCACAAACCTTACATCATTCTAGTTGAATCAAATTCTCCATATGTTACACAAGAAACCAAAAAGATGAAGGTGAAATTTGAAGAAAATACAAAATCTCTATGCATAAATGAGTGAAAATTATTGTATGAGCATACTAAACCTTAGGTGCACTTATTACTCACTCAATATTAAAAGACATCAAAATAATGGAGACTAAACTAGTAGCTACATAGCCATTGGCAAACTAGTTTGTCATAGAAGATTGTGTGTCTATGTCTTGAAAATCCCCTACTTGATCAAAAGTTGACTTCCTCTATCAATATGATGATCATATGCAATAATATATAGATCCAACTAGAGAAGGCACTTTACCTTGGGAAGTATCTTTGTCTATCAGTGGAGACTCAAACACACACCTACTCAACTAGGCTTGAGGTGATCATGAACTTTGATCAATGAGAATGGTCTTTTCACATGAGCAATAACTTCTTATGTACTATGAAACTAAGGATATCAATTAGTTCATTCTATGTTTAAAAGTTCATGTACCTACCATTAGCTAGTGGATTAGTACTCTGAATTATGCTCTAAAAGGAGTTGTCATGATATGGTGGGCAATTCATGAAAATGACTAGCTCAAGCGGGAAGATGCCTACGAGCTCATGATTAGTAGTTTCTAGCTATCGTAGTTCATCTAAAGTAATTATCCTTTATTTTAAGAGTGTGAGTGTTATAAAATTCATATTCATAAATGTGTTGAAGCCTAGACTGAGGAACATGTGGCACTAAAGTAATGGTTTCACATTTTCCATTATAAACTTGCTCCATTACCATTAGCATGGTATATGCCTCAAGAACATATATGGGAGACAAAGCATTGGGCATAAGTGCAAAGTGATTTTATATAGACATTTATTTTTGAAGATGAAATCCCTCTATTTCATAATGCACTATAGAAAATCAAACAATTATTATGCTATGGGTGTGCAGAAGACTTAAGCACCATGATGGAATCCACTACATAGAAGAATGTATATTCTGATCTCAATTTGGCATTACAATGATACAAATCTACCAAGAAAGAAGAATAATCTCTTACATAGCCATGCCATTGAATACAAAATTAATAAGAAGACATTAAGGATTCTAATTCTAATGGTGATCTGGATTTGACTAATTTATTTGAACCTAAAAGTCCAGTAGAACCAATAAAAGACACCAATATAAAACCTACTAAAGAAGATAAGTTGCACAGCATATAAATTCCAAAACAAGAAAGGCATCAAATGATATAGGAATTTTTTGATGAAGTAAAGTTCAAGATTTACCAGTAGCCCATTAAAAATCATGTAGAAAACATTGGAACTGAAGAGGTTCCAAAATTGGTGAATATAGGTGATTATTGGATAGAAGCTGAAATTTTTGAAGCTATGCAACTCAAGTGAGATTATCAAGACATCTTTCCTACTAAATTTTTAGAGGTTTGAGGATTTGATCCATCTCTAGGTGAAATTCATATCAAACTAAAGGAGTGCACATGACCTACAAATAAATGGCCATATAAACTAAATCCAAACATGAAATTGAAAGTGAAGTCTAAACTTGATAAAATGCAAGACATAAGAATAATCTATCCTATAGAAAAGGTAGATAGGGTTAGATTATGGTATTACAGCCCAATAAATCAAGGGACATATGAGTATATATGGATTATCATATTTTGAATGATGTATGTGTAAATTAGCCATTCCCAATTACCTTCATAGATGAAGTTTTGGAGTCTATTGTAGGACATGAAGTCTCCTCTTTCATGGATGGTTTTAATAGATATCATCAAATACCTATCATAAAAGAAGATAGAGCCGAAATGACTTTTTCTATTTACATATAACGTAATGCCTTTTTTCTTAATAATATGCCTATAGTGTTCTCTTGTATAATGGTGACTGCATTCAAGGACTTCATTCACAACTTCCTAGAAGTCCATCTTGATGATTGGGCAGTCTTTTCCTTATTTAAAGAACATTTGTCTAAGTTGTGCCTAATGTTATAATTGTGTCGAGATTTATGTATTACATTGAATTTAAATAAATGTCTATTTCTTACACCCTTTGGTGTTTTGCTAAGACATATAGTATGTATTAAAGGCATTTTGGTTGACCAAGATAAAATTATAGTTATTATGAGTATAACTCCACCATTAAGCTCCATTGAATTATGATCTTTTTTGGGCCATATAGGCTATTATCATAAGTTTATCAAAGGATATGCAGATATTTCATCTCTATTAGAATCCTTACTATACAAAAATGTGAAGTTTCTCTAGACTTTAGAATACCAAGCAACCTTCATCAAGTTGAAATAGAGATTGGTTACTATGCCTATCCTCACCTTTCCAAACTAGATCTATCCCTTTCATGTGCATGTGGATACTTTAGGTATCATAGTTGGTATTGTGCTTGTTCATCTAGGAGATTATGGACTCAACCATTGTATTCATTTTTCTATCCAAAAACTATCTAACATAAAGAAGAACTACACAACCATTGAATGAGAAACATTGGCTATCATGTTCACACTATATAAATTTCAACATTATCTACTTTTAAAACCCTTTAAAGTCTTCATTAATCATCAATCCCTACTATACCTTGTCACCAAGTCAATGCTAGGAAGATGCATCTCTTGATGGTTGTTTCTATTTTAGGACTTCTAATTTTGCATTAATGCAAATCTAAGAAGAGATGACATGGGACCAGAGCATCTTAGTGACATTCCTAATGGTAAAGAACCAAAAGAATTAAAAAAAGACTCTCTAAATGCTCACCTCTTTCATGTTTCAATGATTCCTAAAAATTTTAAAGCAATCACCAACTTCCTCAAACAAGGAGTCTTCCTTGTGTAACATCAAGAATGTGATAAGATGTAGTTTATTACTAGAGATTTACCATACACCATCATCAATGGGATTCTGTATCACTTTGGGAAGGGCAAAGTTCTACACAGGGTTGTTCTCGAAAATGAATGACCTTAACTCTTATAAGAGGCACATCAAGGAGTCATAGGAGGATATTTTATGGGATAAGCTACTACCAAGAAGCTATTATAGAGTGGGTTATTGTGGTCTAATCTCTTTCAAGATGCACATAGAGTAGCATAGCACTATGATGTTTGCCAATGCATGGGTAAACCACTATAAAAAGATGAAATGCCATTGCAACCTCTGTTAGTTGAGTAGCCTTTTGAATAATGTAACATTGAATTTTTTGGACCTATCAATCCACTAAGCAAACTTAGTAAAATAAGGTATATTATCACTATGACTGACTATTTTACCAAGTGGTTTGAAGTTGTTGTGATACCTAGTTATGGTGTGAAAGATGCAGCAAAGTTTCTCTATGAAAACATTATTATAAGGTTTGGATTCCTTATCAATATTTCCATCAACCAAGTCATGCACTTATTTAAAAATACCATCAAGGCTCTTACTAAGTAATTTATGGTTTTTCATCATAAAATCATTATGTACCATCCATAAGCAAATGGCTAAGTTGAAGCTTCCAAAAATGCATTGGGTAAAATGTTGACAAAGATTTACAATGTCAAGATGGATGACTAGGAAGATCACATTCTTATAATTTTGTGGGCATATCACATGTACTACAAGAGAGACACAAGTTTTATGCCATTCCAATTGGTGTATGGTCTTGAAGTAGTCATGCTGATGGAATACTTAATACCCAATTTGTGTATTGCCATGGTCATGAGACTAGGGGATCATGAGTCTCTCACTGATAGACTCTTTGAACTGAATAAGATTGATGAGTACATATGCAGAGCATCATGGATACAACAATTTAAAAAATATATCCCAAAATCATGGCATGATAATAATTTATACCATAAATAATGTCATAAATATGAACCAGTCTTATTATATGATAGCTATTTTAGATCATTTTTGGGCAAGTTATAGATTTGATGGAAAGGGGATTATGTTATTCATTAATTATCATAGAAATGAACCATGGTTTTAAGAGATATTCAAGAAACCATTTTCTCAGGGTGGGTGAATGGTTATAGGCTTAATTCTTACACCAATAGTCAAATTGATCTCATTCTGCTAAGTGAATGGGTGTTGAGTAGCACCAAATAGATTAGTATTTTCTAATTCTACATCTTTTTTATGTGTTTCTTTTTCTATCTATGTGTGTTTGTAGATGATCTCTTAAAAAACATTTGAGAATCAAGATACCAAGCATAACATCCACCAGTAGTTCATAGGAGAATCCACGTATACCATCATGGATGTCAACAAGAGCAAACAAAAGAAATTAAGTCCAAGAAAGATATGGAAAAGTCACATCAACAAGATTTATACTATATAATGATCATCCACTAGAATTAAATGCATAATCCAAGGTTTGACTGATGTAAATATTCAACAAATAGGTGGTCCACCAACATCATCCATTCATACCCCCATATAGATAGAAAAGAGCATAATGGTGTATCTTCACACATGTGCCGACAACTAACTACCTTAATTGCTAGATTGTATTAGATTTTCCACATCAACCATTGCATTCATGATGTGTGGATAGCTAAGCATGGCATTTACACAGAATCTAATAATAAATAATTATATAAAATCCAAGTTTGAGAACTAGTTTGGCATTTCATCCTTGTGCATATTTTTCATGATCTGCAATTACAAAGAGTTGAGCTAGTTTTCTTATACAGAGAGCAGATAAAATTATAATTTCAACACTTCAATAGACATGGATACTTCATAGCTCATTGAGGATTTTATAGAGGCACAAAAAGAAGAAATGGGTGTCAACATGGCTCTTAGGTAGACAAAGTTCAATGATCTAGAGCCCTTTGACTTCCTCAAATAGGAACAATATAAGTTATTTTGACCAGACCCTATTAATGTTGCACAACCACTCACTCTCATAGCCCCCCATCGATTCCACAACACAAATGTCGAGTGATTATTTTGAATGCCTACTTTTGGTGACCTAAGGGAAATCATACAAGTTATTATTAGATGATATAATGACAACAACATCTAACTTGGTCTAGATGTCACCATTTTCATCAACATAGAATCCATAACATGAGCTTTGGGCATGCTGGCATAATGAAACTCCATATCTCCATATAAGATGAGAACACCCCCCATTCTATAAAAAGTCTAAGATTTATATGTTTAGAGCAATAGAGGGATTCTAAGTGATGAAATCTTAGATGAGCCATTACACATCCGCATCGAATGCATCACTAATAAATTCTAATAGATGACCAAGTCTACAAAGAAAATACTAAAAGGGGTCATAAACATCACCCATCGCATGATCCATAGGAATGAGAAATTCAACTAGTTTGAGTACTTCATCTAGTATCTACTCACCAACATTAATAAGTGTCACAATTATCCAAAGTAGATGTTTCAATACTAGTTCCTCATCTTCCTATTCTATTTTATGCAATAAAAGTCCCCATAGGGATAAGTGCACCTTGACATGGATTATTGGCTAGCATAGAAACTTCCTAATCTAATTTAGATGTAGGAGTGTAGATCCCTATCACATGAGGTAAAATTCAAAGCATGGTGGGAGAAGTGTTTGGATTTGATTGCAACACTTCTCTACGTACTACCAAACATCATGCAATATTTAGGCCAACACATAGCTATCAGCTTGATGTTGAAGGGTGTGTTCATCAACATTCATGATTTGTCATGTTCACCCTTCACACCACTCCCATTCTTTTTCATAATGGATGTGGTGTAGTCTAAAGTTTCCAAACAAAAAGCTTTTGCAGCTAGGTGTATGACTCCTATAGGCTTACCACTTGGCATAGTTGTCACTATAGCACAACAACTAGAGGAAGCCACTAGCTCACAAAAATAGAAGGTAAAGTGTAATATTTCTATAAAACATCATTTAGAATCCCCTCTCTTGAAGCACAAGACACACAGCATAGCAAATTGGATGGATGATCTAAAGGTACCTTGAATCATGAGCTCATGTAACCTTCTACAAATGGGCATAGATGAGAAATTTTTTTGCCAAATCATGATTATAAACATGGCTAGGGATTTATATGATAGAGAAGAGGAGAAGGAATTATTCTTATAGATGGTTATGCACATGGTTCAAGTGAGGAAGTAGGTTCTCCTAGAACTATGGGTGAACTTTCCATCTTACCCAACATCCATTATTGTTAATACCATCTATGAATAAGTGGAACAATTGTAGAGGAGGATCAACTTCTTCCATCCCCAACCTAGTCTTACATTTGTAGCTGAGAACATATTTAGACCCCTTTTAAAAAATCCACCAAAATCACTCGTGTGTAGACCTTGATTAAGGTGGGAGGATAGGGTCTCCCCTATACTTGAATAACATACCTTTAGATTAATAGACACTATGCAAGAAGTAAAACCTACCCTTTCCTCTACTTTTCCACCACCCAAACATAGTTTGGTCACTATCAGATGCAAGAAGGCACAAGTTTCCATCTCAAAAGTCTAACTAAGTGATTAATCACTATCACCACTAGCCTAAGACATTGAAGAGCTCACACTTGATCAACCCACAGAAGAAAAATAACATGCCTTGAGGAAAGAAGTAGCTTATGCATCAGAATGGTGAGTGATGAAAGAGGATAAAAAAATAGAAGGAACAAGTGTAGTAACAACAATCCACTTAATAAGCCAAAGAATCCAAGACCACACAAAAAGCCAAGGACATAGAGGTTGATAGACAAAAATCCATGGATGTGGATAAGAAGGCCTAGGAAGCCATTGATGTAGCCAAGAAAACACAAGAAGTGTAGGAATAGAAGCAAAAAATTTCAATTTTGCTACCAAAATTAAGGAAAAGGAAGAAGAGAAATGAAAATAAGATACACTAACCCAAACACAGCAGGCCATGGAAGTTGCAAAGTGTGCATAACAATAGGTAAAATAAGTTCTAAATAAAAAGAAAGAATAAGAAGATGAAGTCCTACACCAATAACAGGCACAAGCACAAGCACAATAAGCACAAGCATAGACCCAGGCTACACAAGAACAAGCCAAGTCTATTGCCTTGGCAAAATAGAAGAAGAAATAAGAAGAAGAATGGGTGAATAATTTAAAGGTCAAGAAATAACAAGCAAAGCTACATGCTACCTAAGAAGAGATGAAGAAGAAAAAGGAGGAGGTGGAGGTGGAAGAAGAAAAATGAAATAAAGTTAAAGATGCTACATAGTAACTCAAACTAGCATCAAAGGCCATAGTGTAATAACAACAGGTACTAGAGTAGCCTCAAGCACAAGTAGAGTATCCAACATAATAATAATCATTAGTTACAACTCTAAAGGTCCTCATATTTTGGAACTACCATTAGGAGGATTTGGCTCTAGGGTGTTCCAATTGTATGTGTTTGGTCCACCACTTTTTCACTTCTACTTTCCATGATGCCATGACCAAAACCCTCAGCACCTATTGAGTATATTGGCCACACTTCCTCTCAAGTATGGGGCTTCCTTGGATGTCTCCAAGATGCCACTAAAGAAATAATTAGGGAACAACTACTTGAACTTGATGTATCCATAATAAAATTTATTCAGGTGTTAGTGTTCATCCTTTAGTCCATATTATATAGAAGGTCACCTCCTTAAAGCTAGAGATGGGTCAATCCAAGGTTGAGAATGTAGAGTTGAAGGCTCACCTATCCATAGTTGGTTACTAGAGAAATTTGGGACCAAGTCATGTTTAACTAGCATAGACATGAGACTTTGGTCTCTGAGTTAACAAAGGACTAGTGTGCAGCCTAAAAACTCCATGTAATCAACACATTGGCCTAAAACATGAATATTGAGGAAGCCACAATGATCACCTTATTGGAAGATTACTAGATCATGCTAGACATTCTATCACAACAAATCACATGCAATCTACTACACTAAAATTAACACCTTGATGACTCTCTAGCTAGTTCCAGTGCAAACTTTATCATAATTACAACCATCAAGATAACCATGGGTATCCATACCACCTTGGTAAATTAGAATGATAGATATCTCCAAGACTTGTTTAATGCCTAGGACAACATGTATGATAAACTTCTCAACTGGTAAAGTGAGCTTCTACATAGTTCATTCACAAGTCTCTAGGCCCAATTCCATACAGACAAGCTAGAGTAATTGAGTGGAGAGATCTAAATGAGGGTAAACAACACTAAGGAAACCATGAGAATCATTGATTCCTTAGACCTAAAGTAACTCATAATCTTTCATGCACCATTGTGCATCTTTTTATGCATGATTCGTGAAGTTATGCTCAACTGGCACACATGCAAGATAGACCTATCTCCATTCTATAGTGAGGTTACCCAGATCCTCAAGATTTTAGTCTATAAGCCACCATCTAAACTCTAGTAATTCATTGCATAGCACAAGGTTACACAATTTGGGGCCAAAGATCTTGTTGGCTAGTCATCATCTGTATCCATTCAACCTCCTTCAAGATAAGTATTGTGCAAGGTGCTAATTTTTAAAAAATTGTAAATAATTTTGTATTGGGGATGACTAGTAAGACAAAAGGGGCTTAAAGGGTGGACGCCTGGTTATGATAGCCTATTAAAAACCCAAAAGGATGGTAGGTTAGTATGATACTTAGATGAAAACCTAAAAGGGTAGCTAAGTAGTGTGCAAGAGGTACAAACTAGAAATGATACCTTGAGCGATTATTGTGACTCTTACTAGTCTAACCACTTCTTTAGTTTTTGCCCTTTCTACACATCTAGATGATATTATGATGTTGTCTTGAGATGAGACAACATTTTAATTCTAGTGAAGTGTTTTGAGAATAAATTGGATAGTAAAGTTGCACAAGATATTCTTTTGATATTTGTGAATTATGTATTTAATTATCAGATATATGTATATTTTATCCTATCTTACATGACTTGTAATAGGTTAAAATATGAATATACCCCTCTTTTGGTGAGAAGTATGAGAAGAATTTGAATATTTAGAGACTATAAATGACTCTCTCTCTCTCTCTCTCTCTGTGTGTGTGTGTGTGTGTGTGTGTGTGTGTGTGTGTGTGTGTGTGTGTGTGTGTGTGTGTGTGTGTGTGTGTGTGTGTGTATGTATATGTATGTATGTATGTATGTATGTATGTATGTATGTATATTTTAATGAAGAATAGAGTTCCACCTTCAAAGACATCAATATAGACTATTTGGTTATGGTTACCTATTATATTTCTTCTTTTGTACCTTGTGTGGTTATTATATATGATGTATGGTTTGATTTCTATCTAATTTAATCTATATGTTCTATAAATGTTACATGAATACTCATTCCTAATTCCTATCTAAATTCACAATAGTTTAACTTCAATATGTTTCTATTTTCCAACCTTTTATATGAATTCTCTGCACTATCCTATGCACTTGAGTAATTTTTAGATATCCTCAACCTTAACATGTTATGATGCTTTAGGAACCTCTTATAACAATAAAAATAAGAGAATAAAGATAATTCAAACATAAAATATAATAATTAAAAGACCTATCTCAAACTAAAAGCTCCATTTCTTCTAAAAGCCTTTCTTCAAGTAAACAAGCTCTTCAACAATCCAAAATGCATCTCCAACAATCCAAAATAGATCCTCCTTAAAAGACCAAAAAATTCCTTAAAAAGAGAATACAACAAACATAATGACCAATAGGAAGGTGACACATTGCCATTATCATTCCAAGGATGTGACCTCCCTCAATAAATTCCCTTACAAACCTCATAAATATCCTTACACACTCACATGTGTGTTTATTCCACTCAAATGCATAACACAACTTTTTGTACAAATAAAATAAAGGCTTCTTGTGGAAATAAAAAAACTAAGACATAAATGAGGGCCTTTATGTAACAAAAAATTGGTCAATATTACTTTAAAAACCTACTACCCAATGGGTATATGTATGGGCTCAAAAAGAACATGTAAGAGAAGTTTTTCTTGTCAAATACTCAAGCTAAAAAATGGTTGAAAATATAAATTCGAGATTAAACACATGGGTTGGGTTTGTGGGTCAACCCAACCCCTTAACAAGGTTAAATAACCTCATTGACGATTAATATAGGTTTAAGGTGATTAAATTCGAAGAGATATTTAGGTCAAAATACAAAAATTTAAAAATAATAAAGAGGAGAATTTAAAAGAAATAGCATAATACAATTAATAATTTTTAAAGAATGAAGGGTATAAAATTAAAGTTTTAGGGTGAATTTAGGTGTATATATGATCTATAAATGCATATCTTAGTCCCTCGTAATCCTACCTTTGGTCTCTTGTAATTTATACAGTCAATACAACATCAAATACATCTAAAAAATAATTGATATTTAAATGATATGAACAAGTGTGTGTGTGTGTGTGTGTGTGTGTGTGTGTGTGTGTGTGTGTGTGTGTGTGTGTGTGTGTGTGTGTGTGTGTGTGTGTGTGTGTGTGTGTGTGTGTGTGTGTGTGTGTGTGTTATAATTTTAAATACAAGTGAATTACAAAATTAAATCATAATATTTGGTTAGTCCAATATAATCAATTGTAAGTCACAAAATGGATCATCATATTAATCAACATCAATATCAAAATAAAACATACTAAGTAATCACACATCCAATTGAGGTCTAATGAGCTAGCTAATAGTACATAGTGATAACCCTATATAATCCAATACATATCCATTGAGACCACATAATATACTAAAACATATAATATGAAATAATAATATAATCATGATAACATCAAATATCCCATGTTGATTTTTTCTACATATATATATGGTTTCCACATATGACAAATGGATCAAGATGACTAGAGTACAGAGGTTTGATACAAGGGGTATTAAAAAATTGATTATAATTCCATTAAAATTATAAATATAACTGAAATGAAAAACAATAAACCAAAATAAAGACAAGATACTCTAGATTTGATAACAGAATTCACCCTAACCGGGCTACGTCTCTAGGCTCACTAAAAAATTAGATGAAATCAATATATTGATGCAAAAGTCAAGTTTTAAAACTCTTACATCATTAAAATTCAAGCACTAGGGTTGATGGATAATATAGTATGTAATATATGATCTTGTGATAGAAAAACTCAGGAATAATATCAAGCCAAATATCATTTTTGAAAACTTGATCAGAATCAACTACAAAAGTCTCTACCAAAATATTTTATACAACTTGCCTATGGCTTCAAAAACTTGCTTACACTTCTCTATCTATTTATTTAATCCTGGTGTGAACTACCCAAATTTCTAACTAACTAGTTGACAAGACTAGAATATTATTGCTTCAATCCCAAAACAAAAGAAATAATCACCTGGACCAAATAGAAAATAGACCAGTTGTTGAAATTGGAAATTGATTGGATGAGATCAATAGAATATGAGGTTACCAACACCATAGATGGATACATCACTAAGTTCATAGTGTAAGGATATATAGCATTCGAAGCTATGCAGGACTATTTTGTCTAAGGAATTAGAGGAAAAATTTTGTAATGACTACCTCTCCTATTAAAGATGTTGGTTATGGATAAGACCATGGTGCCTACTCCAGCCAATATGGATTAGTCACTTTGGTCATATGGGTATGTGTGTGCATGATGGTGAATAATGAATAGATTATTAGTTAAATATTTTACCTAGTTCTATAATGGATATGTGAGGGAAGAAGAGTTAGAAGAAAAGTATGGATTCAAAATGAGAACTGTGACACAAAACAGATGGAATAACCAAAATAATACCCAAGTAGATGTGAGTAGAGGTAAGAGTAGAAGTATATTATATGATGAATAAGTGTGAAGATGTGATGAGTGAAATGATAAATTAAGTATGAAGATAGAGGATGATAAATGCTAGTAGATAGTGTAAAGTGATGAAAGATGAGATGAGGATGAGATGTGCAAAGAGGAAGATGGGAGTAGTTTAGAATTAGAACAGATAGAAGATAGAAATAGTGCATAGCTATAAGAAAGGGTGTTATCAAAAAAATAATAATTACACAAATAAATAGAACATAGGCGTAGGTTAATCATAGGTTCAATCATAGCAGAATAAGTCACTAAAAATAATTATTCATTGGAAGTGTATGCATCCTTGTAGCCCTATCTTTTATGTTTTAGTAAAAGTTTTTTGCCAAGTGAGGAGAATAATAGTTGAGAAAGACCATTTTTAGAACATGTGAATCATTGAGGTACAAAAATTCATACAAAATCAATTAGTAAGGCATTGAAGGCCATAATATTAGTTGAAATTAGATGGCAACATAAAGGAAGTATAGATGAATAAAGTGCACATAATAATTATTTTGGTGCATAGAGTAGTATATAGGTAGGATTAATCCAAATGTAGATGCCTCTAATAATAGTTTCATAAAAAAATCCATCCATACCAATCAATATGATGACTCATCCATGAAGATTCATAAACTTAGCCATCTGTGATGGGTCTATGGACCCTTAACAGTATTTGTTAACTTACAAAATAAAATGGCAAGCTAAGGGTGTCACTAATGAAAATTTTTTAAAATGCAAATTAGTAGAGGCCCTACCTAGGAGAGCACAAGAATTCATATACAAAAGAGACATTTATCAATCAAGTCTAAAAGACATTCAAGATTGGCTCATTATGAAATTCAAGATTAAGAAATGCACTAGTATAACTATACAGGACCTCAAGGAGATAAGGCAAAATTCTAGAGAATTGGTTTGTGACTATGACCAAAGATTATCTAATACAATGAATAAGGTAGAAATTTCCTTCATAGATAAAGACAAAGCATCATGGTTTATTGAAGGACTATGATCCATGATCCAGTTTGCCACTATGCAAACTCAATATGATACAAAAGCATATGTTAGATTTGTTGCATTGCATGTAAAATAGATTAAAGATTATGGAGAAGCTCTTATTTATAATTCCAAAATTGAAAACACACTACAAGATTTCATGAAAATAATGGAGCAATACCATGAGGCAAATAACCCTAAATTAAATATATGGTGTATATAATATGGAAAGGAAGGGCACCACTAAAATGATTATCCTAATGTCACGATATAATTATGCAAACTCTACCAAGTAGTAGGCCATGCTACAACATAGTGCCACCTTCTATAGAAATATATCAATAATCCATAGAACTTATATTACAATTTATGCAAGTCATAACCATGATGAAAATAACTGTAGGACCTTATAGGAGCTAAAGTAAGGAATTACTAAAAATTTATTCACCATCACTACACATTAAATGTCCTCAATGAATTTAATGATCCCAAGTCAAAAGGTAGATAAAGGTTGTGTGACTCAGATAGATCCACAATAGATTCTAATTTTACCACAATATTATCCTAAAGGTCTAGTTGGGTGGACCCCTTATTTACCAAGATAGACACCCCCATCCCCTTAGTACCAATATCCACCACCTTGGAACTCACCCATAATGTAGTAGCAACAAACAAGTTAGGCCCCACCAGCTACACAATAGTAATTTGGGATTGGAGATAATATTTAGCAATACCAAATTTGGAATGCTATGTATCCACAAGGAGCATATCAATGTGGATATCAGTCCAATAGAGGATGAGGTCAAGGTAGTTATATAGAAGGATACCAAGGTGGTAGAGAAAATAACTATCAGTGGCCTCCCCTATAATGCTACCTATGTGGAAAATACAATAATGTCCAATGGAATTACCTGATAAATCTACAAAGATAGTCATATTATGCATAGATTAGAATCTTTGACCAACATGACATAAATATTTCCCTATTTTAGAGAAGTAGAGAAAGGACAAAGCCATCCAGAATGTGAATATGGTAAGTGTAGAGCCTAAAGATAATGCATTCTTGAATGTTGTTACATGTCAACAGTAAGCAAAAAAAGGGATGCCTTCACTTGATATGCATCAATATCAGGGCATTAAAAAATTTTAAAAAGATAAATATCTAGATCTAACCACAAAGAAGAGCCTCATATATGAAGCTGCATAGATGTTGAAAAAAATTCAACATTAGGATATTACTAATGGTGTGTTGTATCAACAGACATGTAAATGTATGATCAAATCATGTGCATTATGCACCAATATGGAGTTATCATTTCACTTATAGATCTCTTAAAGCTTTTGAGTACTCTGTGCAATGAAGATATATCATAGAACATCACAAACCTATTGCATAGTTTATTAGAGTATGCATAGTGTGGTCAATAAAAGACAAAAAAACTGGTTTGGTATGTTAAGATGAAGAAGCCATAGGATGTTGATGTAAAAATTGATATTGAGTTTGTTGGTTATAAGATCCTGAATGTTGTCTTTGATTTTGGTAGCACAATTAATATGATTACTTGATCTACATGTGAAGTTATTAGACGACTAATTTTAAGATATAGTTATGTAACCCTAAGCCTAGTTAATTATGTGAAATATGAACCTATTGGTAGACTATAAGATGTCAAGATCAAAGTCACAATCTTGTCTCTATGAGGTGACTTTGAGGTCATCGATATGAAGAATATGGAAACACACTACCCTACACTGATAGGTAAAAATTGGCCATATGATGGTCAAATGACTATCAATACAATGCATAATTAGCTTGAGACACATAAAGGTGATAATTTTATTATCATCCCTCTTAATAGGGTACATAAGCCTTACATAATTCAAAATAAACTAGATTATCCATATGTTCCATAATAAAATAGTTAGATGAAGGTGAATTCAAAGGAAAATCCAAAAGCTCTGTGCATAATTGAATGCAACTTCTTATACCACCATACCAAACCTCAGGTATAATCATTGCTCACTCAAAAATTCAAGACATTAGATTAATAGAGGCCCAAACTAATAACTACATAGCTAATGGTAAATCAATTTGTCATTGAATAATGTGCCTCTATGTCTATAAAATCTCCTACTCGATCTAATGTTTATTTTTTATATCAAGTCAATGATCACATTCAAGACTACATAAAGCTGACAAGGGAAAGCAATTTTCCATGGGAAATATATTCATTTATCAATGGTGACTCAAATGCCCACCTCCTCAACTAGGCCCAAGGTGATCACAAACTCCAAATGATGTGAATGGTCTTTGTGCAAAAATAATAATTACCTATGTACTATGCAATTGAGGACATCAATGATTTCATTTTTTGCTTGTAAGTCCATATTCCAACCATCATTCAATGGGTCAATACTTTAAATTATTCTCTAAAGGGAGTTATTATGACATGGTGGGAAACTCATCAGGATAACCAACTAGAATGGGATGATGCCCATGAGCTCATGATCAGCAGATTCTAGCTACCAGAGTTTATCCACACCAATTGTCTTTTCTTTCAAGAAGGTGAGTGTCCTAAAATTCATATACATAAATTTGTTGACACTTGGAATGAGGAATGTGTCACACCAAAATAATGGGTTCACATTTTTCACTATATACTCACTCCACTACTAGCAGCATGGTATATGCACTAGGAACACATAAGGTAGACCAAGCATTGGGCTCAAGTGCAAAGTGATTTTACATGGACCTTTATGTTTGAAGATGAAAATCCTCTAGTCCACAATGCACTACAAAAATTTAAGTAATTTTTATGCCATGGGCATGTAGAAGACTTGAACACCATAATAGAATCCACTACACAAAAAAATATAGCATCTTATCTTAACTCAACACTACAAAGGTACAAGGCTACTAAGAATGAAGAAAAATCTCTAATGTAGCCATGTCATCAGATCCAAGATGAGGCAAAAGACATTGAGGATTCTGATTCTAATGGTGATTTAGATTTGAATGATTTATTTGAGCCAGAGTGGCCTATTAAACCACTCAAGGACACTAATGTAGGACTAACTTAAGAAAACCAACTACGTAGCATCCAAATTCCCAAATAGGAAGAGAAAAGGAGGATACAAGAATCTATCAATGAAAAAAAATGTAATATTTATTAGTAGCCTATCAAAAAACATGTCTCTAACATCAGAATAGAGGAGGCTCTAAAACTAGTAAGCATAGGTGTGATTTTATTTTATTTGGGAATAATGGAGTTTTATTCCTATTTTAGTTAAGGGTTTGCATTAGTAAATTAGTACAAAATATAGAAATAAATATAGTCTTGATTTGTGTAATTTTTTGTCTTTTTCACCTTTTTAAAAATAGCAATAAATAGGAATAAATATAACTTATATAGAAAATAGATTAAGATGGATAATACAGATGTTGAAAATGGTTGTGCAAAACTGAGAAGGTGTCGTAAACTTGAATCTAGATTTAATTTGGTGAAAGGACAAGAGTGTCAAAAAGTGTATGCTTTAGTGTCTAGCATTGTTGTTCATTCCTACCACTCTTGTCCAAACTGATCATAGAGACCTAAAACTTTCTAGGTAGTTACATTATGCTTATGTAAGCATGCCTGTGAAAAATCAAGCACTGGTTGTTGATGGAGCTCATTGTGGAGCTGATTTTGTCTTCAAACCCTAGGTTTATCTACACATAAAATAGAAAACATATCAAAATCTAGAAGGAAAAAAATAGGTTAGGGGGAAGTATGATCACATGATCTAGAACCCTTATTATCCTAATTGCTACCTACATTGACCCTCAAGCTAGGATCTCAGATCAAATGTAGTTCTCCCTTAAAGAAAGTGCATAATCAATGCACATAATAGATGTAATAATTAACTTTTTCCTAGGCCCTTCCTTGATTAATCATGCCAAATTTATGTGTGATGTAAAATTCTGAGTTATACTATTGATTGATTTTTAATTATTTAATGTGTTAAAGTAGTAAGTGCTAGATATAAAATGCCTTGTCAAGTCCTTTATATAGGATACTCTTTATTTTGAATTTGGGATATTTATTCATGCTAACTAACATTAAAAAGATAAATAAAACTTAAGGGAGGGGTTAAGAATGGTTTGGGACCTATTAAGCAAGAAAAAATGACCATTGGACAATAGCACCGAGTAGGACAAGGGTGTTGAGTGTTGTAGTCCACCAAAATTTTGTTATTTAGGACTCAAAAAATAGGTTAGGACTGACATAGGCCAAGTCTAGGGGTCTCTAGGGTATAGATAATTTGATTGAGATAATGAAAAGGTGACAAAAATGAGAAAAAAGACCAAGACAAGAAAAACAAAGACATGGCTAGTGCGAATAAGGATTGTACTCTCTAGTCAGAGTCTCTTGTGAAGAGGAATGTGAAAAGACATGATATGTGTCATTGCTTGAAAAATTTAGGGTGTATACATTTTCCCCATTTTATTTTATTGATGTAATGAAATGAAATACTAGAGTAAAAAAATACAAGAATAAAATGCATACCTGAACCTACCTACATAAAAGTGAATGTGTTGCAAGGGTCCAACTCACATCCTAGCCAAGGAACTAGATAGAGATGAGAGAGAAGCAATCCTTGGAGTGGATTCCCCCTATACTTAATTTGAATGTGTAATTCATGTATCATGGAGAATTAGGGAAATGTTTGCCCCTTATACTAAATTTGAATGAAGATGAGGAATGTTTGGAGACCCAAAACCAATGTCTATCCTTTGTCCCACATAAACTCATGTAATCTAGATGTAAGTATAAAATTCATATGTTATGAAGATTAAAATCTATCATGTCCCCACTCTAAATATATGAAATATAATTAAGAAGTGCTTAGAGGCCCAAAACCAATGTCTATCCTCTATCCTACATAAACTCATGTAGTCTAGATCTAAGTAATTAGATAGACCAACCACTGCATAAACTCATAGTCTAGTCTGATGATAACCTAGGTATAGCTAGGTGTAATCTAAAAATTTGTTCAATGTGCAAGAATATAATGGCATGTCTTACCATTCCATCTATATAATCCTAAGTGATGAAGAATATGAACATCTGTGACACGTCCCCGAATTTGGTATGTGAGTGATGCATTTGTATAATTTTATAATCTATATAACCAAATGTGATATGACATATCTTGCAATACCTCATGTACAAAAATAGAGACCAAAACACTATGCTCTATAATATGCCTATAGTCTACTATTTGATTTTATAACTACGTCATATTGTATGAAGTTATATGTGTGAGATGTGTATCATGTACATGCCCCCAAATCTAGTATCTAAATTTGTATCTATATCAAAATCACTATGAATCCATATAATATAAACCATTATATCTAAATAGTTTGTTTATCTATATCAAAATCAATATGAATCCATATATTCTAAACCATTGTATCTAAATAGTCTGTGTATCTTTAAACTAAAGGTATATCCCTCAAAATGTCCTAAGTAATGTTGAGTGACCCACATAATCTAAGTCATTATATATCTCGACCAATCTGAACTAAATTTGATAATCTGAATGTTGGATGTGTAATAATCATGGTGTATCCACTTATGAGAGTGGATGGGTATGTTGGGTAAGTGTAGAAATAGGAATGGTATGAATGATGGCCCCTTTTGGGGAGCGGGACAAAATATTTGATAGAGGATGCCGAGTCAAAAGTGATTACTAATGGCTTAGTAATATAAATAATGTTGGTATGTTGTGAATATATTGAAAGGTTATTTGATTAATTAGATTATTTTATTGAGAGTGAAACATGTTTTGATTGGTGATGACCAAGGCATGTGTCTGGGTATAAGAGAAATATAGAAATGTTCATATTATAGTAGGTAGATAAGATAGTAGGAGATCAAAACTTGAGTGATGTCAAAGGTATCATTCTCATGATTTTGTGGAAGGAAATGGTTTAAAAAATGGAGTTATAGGGTTTGAGTTATGGGGAAAATGGTATTTCATTTTGAATGAAAAATTTGGTTAACATATGAAATTGGATTGATTCTTAATTCATTTGTGCATTGACTAGGTTGAGATTTTGAGCTATGAAGCAAGAAAAATGCTGAGGATAGGAGCACCTACCATGACCCAGTTCAAGCAGCTGGTGGCCCAAGTTTAGGCTGGTGGTGATATGACCCTAATATGTAGCCTAAAAACTTTATTTTAGATAGTTTTTAGGTGTATTTTGGTGTTATTGAGGGCTTAAAATTAGCTTAGGAAGTTTTTTTGTTTTTGATGCTCTTGTCCTATAGTTCAGTACTCTTGTCTAGGGTTCAATGCTCCTATCTAGCATTTTTGTCCTTACTATAACACTATTGTCCAAGAGGTAAAAATTTTATATGATGTTACTTTGATGTTTATTATTATTCTAGCTTGGCTTCTGATTTGGTATTGTTATTGATATATGTGTTATTTCTAGTGATGGAAGGTGAGGTGTGGATGAGAGAGTTCTATAGGGGCTAGGTGATGGAGACATTAAGGATGCTACCACTATTTTTTGATGAGAGAATGGTTATGTATAGGTTGGGGTTGGGTCACATGTGTGACCTAAGCATAGTGAAATGGGATTGATATCTGATGAATACCTTATGTGATAGGTAAAACATGGATACATGTACTTTATGGCTTCTTAAATGAGAGATGATTATGATTTTTGAGGATGTGTATTGTATACTACATTTACTGGTTAATGGGAAATGAGTGATGGTATAGGATGACATGGGTTCCAATGTGATTGATCCTACATCTTTGTACTTTATTGGTGTGCCCTCAAGTACACATCAGAGAGGTAGTGATAGTGATGTGATACTATCAGTCATTATACAGTCTAATGTTTCATGTTTATGGAAGTGGTTAGTTATTTTTTTGGCATCTTTTATTTCTATGGATGAGAGAATATTATCTATTGCATATAGGATGCATAAGATTGTACATAGTGTGGAGGTATATGGCACTATATGCTATGCCCCTAACCTAGCACATGTATGAGGATAGTATTAGCTGACTTGTGGCTTACTTATCCTTCTTTGATGTTATATTACATTTATCTATGCTTTCTTTTTATTATTAGGTTGGCCTATGGAGTAACCATGGCCTAGATAGACTATATATAGGAGGTAGTGGGTAATCATTTATCATCATATTGTGAATTCTGCTCTTATTGAAGCTTGTGGAGGTTGCCCCCTCGAAGTAGCTTATCTATTATCATATATTTTGATATATTTTAGTCATATTTAGATATAATTCTGCTATTATACTTAATTCTTGAAGTAATTTCATTACAAGTGGTATTAGAGCTGCGATTTGGGCAATCTTGTGGGTGAAACACTAAATTTTTAAATTTTGTGATTTATAAAAATTGGTTGCGAATTTCTCTACAAAATTTTTTTACTAGAGGTGAGAAATAATCAAATTACACTTCCATTAAAATTTCAGCTCATTTGGATCTATTTTACAAAAGTTATTGCTATTTTATGGTTTTTCATAAAATTGCTCTATAGTGCGCAATTCCAAGAATTTTTTTGAGTTATTTACATTTTTGGAAAGCTTACAAAAATTTGGATATGGTATGTTCTTTGTATATTTTTATTTGAGGCCAACATAATTCCAAAATCACTTGGTCAAATTTGGGTCAAAAGTTCCAATAAGGGTCGACATCGTAAAACCCTTTTATGGTAGGTCCACAAACTCAGGGCCAAGGAAAGGGTGCTAAAACTCAAAGTAAAACTCCTAATAAGGAAGAGATGGAGTTAGAAGGGGGATGTATTAGACCCTTTGTACCAGGGTTTTCTAACATAGATCACAAAGTGAGCTAGCTTGACTATAGTGTGCAAGGCATTTAGAGTGAGGTGCAAGACATACAATCTAATATGCAATCCATATAAGATAGTTTGGGAGATATCTTGATGGCTTTGAACATTAATCAGTCAAATCATCAAGCTAATTCTATTTTACAAACCCACTAGGGTGGTTCTCTTAACTAGTCTACTTCAAATCTAACTCCATGGCCAGAGAGGAACCTATTACCAAAGGTGGATATGCACAAATTTGATGGAAAAGATCCACTCAATTGGATCAACCAAATGGAGATTTTTTTTAACCTACATCAGATTTTAGGTGGATAGAAGGTTACCATGGCATCCTTGTATCTTGAACCTGATCAATTCATTTGGTATCGATGGTTATGCTCAAAATAAAAAGATGACTCTCAATGTCACCTGGTCAATTTTTATAGAGGATTTACAATTACACTATGGCAATAGTGTGATAGAGAATTACTTTAGCCAACTGGCAAAATTATGACAAACTAGCTCTGTCAAGGATTATATTCATCATTTTCAAAACCTGTCCTTACGTGTGGAGATAATTTCTGAAGTAAACTTGAATGACTTATTTTTGGGTGGACTCAAGGACCACATTCAACATGAGGTATGCATGTTTAATCCACTTAAGATTTCTAATTCTATTATCATGGCATGTAGAGCTGAGGAAAAATTCATAGCCAACAAGAAGCAGCCATTCACTCACTTCAAAGATCGTAGCATATTGTCACCAACATTTCCTCAACCTACTATATTGAACCCTCATCAAATTGAAGAGAAGCGTGAAAAATGATTATGTTTCAGTTGTGATAGAAAGTGGAGTAAAGGACATAGATGTTCTGAGAAGAATTTATTCTACATTGAGGGACCAAATGAAGATGAAGCAGATGATGCCTCCAATGATGATGAGGAAGATATAGAGGAGGTACCTAAAGATTCCCAACCTACAATCTCTTGTCATGCACTTGCAGGTATTATCACTCCACAAACTCTTAAGGTGGGGGGTTTCCTCAAGAAATAGAAGGTGATAGTGTTGATTGATTCAGGGAGCACACCTTTATAAACCATAAGTTGGCCACTCGATTGAACTATTTCATCTACCCAGCACCAAAATTTTAGGTCATGATTGCAGATGGTGGCATAATTAATTGTTTAGGCAAATGCCATATTATTAAGCTTACTATGGGTGGGTACAATCTCGACTCTCCTATGTTTGCTATTCCCATGGGTAACACAGACATTGTTTTGGGAGTCCAATGGCTCACAACCTTAGGTACCATTGAGATGAACTTCCAATAACTATTCATGTGCTTTCATTCTAAAGGTAAGAAAATTTAACTACATGGATTACATGCTAAATCTCCACAATTGATTAGTTCACATCAGATGACCAAGATGCTAAAAAAGGGGGTAGAGGGAATTATTGCATGATTATGCTCCATAGAAGTTCAACCCACATAGGTATCTACACATCTTGATCTACAGATAATTCTTGAGGACCACTCATCTATTTTTGGGGCCATACCAAAAGGACTACCACCAAAAAGAGAACATGATCATGCCATTCAACTAATTCTAGGTAGTCAACCACCAAATATTATACCATATAGATATCCATATGCACAAAAGAGTGAAATTGAAAAGATGGTCCATGAGATGCTGGAGGCAAGGATCATCAAGAATAGATAAAGTGCATATTCATCACCAGTGGTCATGGTGTGGAAGAAGGATGACACATGGAAGATGTGCCTAGATTATAGGGAACTCAACAAGTACACCATCAAAGATAAGTTTCCTATTCTAGTAATTGATGATTTACTTAATGAGTTGCATGGTGCTAATTATTTCACAAAATTTTATCTTCACTCGGGGTACCATCAAATTAGAATCAAGGATGAAGATGTTCATAAAACTAATTTTAGAACACGAGGGCCATTATGAGTTTTTGGTAATGCCCTTTGGTCTCAAAAATGCACCATCTACTTTTCAGATCTTGATGAACACTATTTTTAGGCCTTTTTTAAGGAAGTTTGTGCTAGTTTTCTTTGATGACATATTGATTTATAGTTAGACATAAGCACATCTGCATCATGTGAAACAGGTGTTGATAGTTTTGGAGAATCACCAACTTTATGCGAATCCATCTAAATGTGCTTTTGGAGTATAGGAGGTAGAGTACCTTAATCACATTATTTCCCATGAAGGTGTCAAAGTTGATCCCCAGAAGATCAAAGTGATAATGGAATGGCCCATGCCAAAAACTATTAAAAACCTTTGAGGGTTCCTTGGACTAACAAGTTACTATAGAAAATTTGTGAAAGGTTATGGCAGCATAGTAGCTCCACTCACTACATTGCTAAAGAAGGATGATTTCCATTGGAATGATGATGCCACCAAAGCATTTGAGAAACTAAAAGTAACTATGTGCACCACTCCAATTTTGGCTACTCCAGACTTCTCATAGACATTCACTGTTGAATGTGATGCTTCTAGGTCTGGATTGGGGGCAGTACTAATGTAGGGAGGAAGACCCATTGCATTTGAAAGTCATTAATTCAAAGTTAAGAATCTACAAAAACCTATCTATGAGAAAGAAATGATGGTTATTCTTTATGCAGTTAAACAATGGAGGCCTTATCTGATGGGTAGACACTTTAAGGTGAAAACAGATCATGATAGTCTCAAATACTTTTTGGAGCAAAGATTATCATCTAAGGAACAATAAAAATGGGTAACCAAAATGTTGGGTTATGATTTTGAAATCATATACAAGAAGGTTAAAGATAATGTAGTAGCAGATGCATTATCTAGATGGGATGCATCCACAGAAGCATTACTTTATGCAATATCCATGTTGCAAGCAGATTGGGTGGATGAAGCTAGGTTAGAATGGGAGCAAGACAAGGATACATAGGTTCTGATTTAGAATCTCTAGCAAGGTAATTTATCCTTTGAAAAATTTTAATGGAAAGGTAATGTCCTATGGTATAAGGGTAGGTTATACTTGTGCAAAAATTCAGAGCTTAAGCATAAGATTCTTGCAGAGTTGCATGCATCTCTAATTGGGGGACACTCAGGGTTCATGAAAACTTATCATAGAATTAAGAAAGAATTAATTTGGGAAGGACTCAAGGGAGATGTACAAAATTTTGTGGAAGAATGCTTGATATGCCAACAAAATAAAGGTGAAACAATTAAGACCCCAAGTCTGTTACAACCGTTAGCAATTCCTAGTCAAAGGTGGGAGGAGGTTTCCATGGATTTCATCATTGGGTTGCCTTGTTTTGAAGGTAAGAATGTTATTTTGGTCATTGTGGATAGGCTTACAAAATATTCCCATTTTTGTGCTCTCTCACACCCATTTTTAGCAAGTACAATAGCAGCTATTTTTATGGAAGTAGTTCTCAAATTACATGGAACCCCAAAAATAATTGTAAGTGATCGTGGTCCTATATTCACTATTAATTTTTGGAGTGAACTATTTTCTTCTTTGGGTACTCAGCTAGCTCATAGCTCATCTTACCACCCCCAATCTAATGGACAAACTGAAGTGGTTAACAAATGTTTAGAGGGGTATCTCCATTGTTTTGTATCAGATAAACAAGAACATTGGGTTAAATGGATACCACTTGCAAAATGGTGGTATAACACATCTTTTCATACCTCTTCTAAAATGTCTCCATTTCTATCACTATATGGTTACCATCCATCACTTCTTCATTAAAGGTGCACACCAAGGTTTGAGATGTGGAAGAGCACATTCAACATCAACAAGAGGTTTTGGCTAGTTTGAGAGAGAATTTGGCCTTGGCACAAAATAGGATGAAGCAACAAGCAGATCAACACTGTAGTGAGCAAAATTTTGAGGTGGGTGACTAGGTATTTGTTCATTTGTAGCCTTACAAGCAGATGTCCTTGAAGTAACAAAAAAAGGACAACAAACTTGCTCCCAAGTATTATGGCCCTTATCAGGTTCTACAAAAAATTGGAAGTGTGGCTTATAAGCTCAAGTTACCTCATTCATCTCACATACACCCAGTATTTCATGTTTCTTATTTGAAGAAGGTCATTGGACAAAAAGTTTTTGCCTAGATAGAGCTCCCAAAACTAGATGAAGAAGGATGAGTCATTTTGGAACCAGAGCAGTGAAGATGCAACTTGGGAAGGTGAATATTTTCTGCAACTATATCCAGAGTTGTTCAACATTGAGGATAACATTAGTTTGAAGGGGAAGGGTATGCTATGCCCCTAACCTAGCACATGTATGAGGATAGTATTAGCTAACTTGTGGATTACTTTTGATTAGTAGGTTGGCCTATGGAGTAACCATGGCCTAGATAGACTATATATAGGAGGTAGCAGGTAATCATTCATCATCATATTGTGAATTCTGCTCTTATTGAAGCTTGTGGAGGTTGCCCCCTCAAAGTGGCTTATCTATTATCATATATTTGGATATGTTTCAGTTATATTTGGATATAATTATACTATTATACTTAATTCTTGAAGTAATTTCATTACACTATATTCGTGTGGGGGAGGACTATGATATCCCACCTATATAGGGACCTATACAGGTTTACATAAGAATCATTTAGTGGTGAGGTGAGTGTGGTGACCTTATTACATTATTAGGCCTATGAGCACATAGACTTTGTGTGATCAATTAGATCATCAAGGGTAGAGTGGAAACCTCTATATCTAGTCAAGGAGTGGTGGATGATCATAGTGGTTATCCAATCCCATGGATGGACCATTATACATAGGTTTTATATGAATTAGTAGCTAGTGAGATCATAAGGAGGCCTTACAGAGGATTTATTGGGTAGGTAGAGGATATATTATAGTTTTAACACATGAGGGTAAGCTATTAAATTATATGAGCACATTATTAGATATTTTTAGGTACCACAAGATGTGACCCCAATATCATAGGTGTGGGTGAGGAGTGCATGAGCATCTATGAGGGTAGGAGCTCATGTGAGGCCTACTAAGGCTGAGTTCACACCATTACCTTTGGATGTGAGGGATGTGGTCATAGATATTCTAGATGTGGATGACATTATATGCATAGATGTGTATATCTCATGGTGGGCTAGGCATCGATGGGCTCTATTATACCCTATGGAGGTAGGAAATGCTTCAAAGTATGAGGATCCTAAGCTAATCTAGATGATGGGAGGTAAGAAGTGATTATATTTTAACTATGTATAAATTTGTGCTTTTATTTTTATTTCAAAGTATATATCTAATGCAGTGTCATAATTTTTGCATAGGTTAAGTGTGAGGTGCTTAGGATATAGCACAAGCTAGGGTAGGAGGTGGAGATGATGATAACTAGGAGACAATAATCAAGTTAACACTTCAAGAGCTCATATGGCATGTACCTAATGATGCAGTGGATGAGGGATTGATAGAGTGATCAATGGTCATGGATGGTATCCATGCCCATCTATTTGATAGGGTTGATATAGTGATAGCTAATATGTTAGGTAAATGAGAGAGAGAGAGAGATGAGCTGAGAGCTAAGTTGGATAGACATAAGATGCCCCCACCTAATTTTGGATTTGTTAGTATGAGGATCATGGATGAGTATATAGATCTTTAGAGATGATATGTAGACTTGTGTGAGGATCATGGTTGGCTATTAGAGTGAGAAATTCATCAAAAAAGGCATGTGGTATCTTGAGGAAGTACAAGTCCATTGAGTACTAGGGTAGATTATGGGACTAGCACTGGTAGAGAGAATGAGATTGAGAGTGAGGGCTTGGCACCCATTCATGACTAATTGTAATTGATACTAGTGTATGTGTATTGAAAACTCATTATATATATGGATACTTGTTTGATTTTGACTCATGCATATTATGTTATGGAATTTGGAGTATATTAGTATATTTATTGTAAATGGTTGATTAGAAATAGTTGATTTGGAATTGATGTTGAGGTTGCATACATTTGGTAGAATGGTATTTGGGATGTGATTTTATTATTATTTATAGGTTAAAGTGTGATTATAGTTTTTATTTTGAATCATATGTGAGTAAAAAACTTTACTTTTTTGTAATTGGTAAATTGATTTGATAAAGTGAATTGGTTTAAGATTAGTAAAATAGGATATTGGTAAGATCAAGATTTGGATAATTTGGTTTTGCTAGGGATGGTTATTTAGAACTAGGAATGTTAGTTGTTAGTAGAAGGGGATGTAAGATATCACTCTATGCATATCAACCTCATGGTTGTTGTATCACTATTTGAACCCTGATGGCCAATTAAATAAGTGGCCATATTACTCATGTTGTGTAGGAACATGCCTTGTATTTGATGTTGTTTATGGTGCACTAATTATATTTATACATGGAGACTTTGTAAGATTTAACCTCAATAGATGCACAACTAAAACTATGTGTTGTGAAGGAGGCTCATCTATCCATAATCATAGTGGATTGCTACATGAAATAACACCATGTGGCCTCTATTATGATGTGTATGACTGAGCAATAGATCAAGATGGAACTATAACCTATGATAGGGGCCCATCTAATCTCAATTGTAGTATGTTGTTACGTGAAATAGGTCCCTAAAAACTTAGTTGTAATGAATATCTATCTAGAGCCATACTCTATGATGTGGGTTCATCTAATCTTAACCATAGTGGGTTGTTACATGAGATAAGACCTTGAAAACTTTGATGTGGTGCCTGTGACTATGATAGATATGTATATAGAATTGTACTATATACTCCATGGACTACACTGATATATGTAGGCTACTCTTGATATACTATTCTCCAAACCCTCTAGGTAGGTGGGATAGGATATCTCCTATGAAGCTATATCCTAGAAACTACATTACTCTTATGATAAGTATTCGATGATTCCTATGAAGGAATGTCTTGGAATGACTTAGTTGTGGAGGAATGAGATATATTGATCCATGATGGAGGAGATCTCAATGCCTCTAGTGTGAATGCTATGATGTCATTATCAACACATCTATTAATATAGTCTCTGAGTCCATAACAATCATTGTCTTTATGTCCATAGATATGATGATCGTTACAAAAGGGGTGATGTGGTTATCTGTGTAAGATATGTGGATCTCGAAAATGAGAAGGCAATTTAATAAACCTATTATATATTAGTTCTAATAATATGACATATGGGTTATCCTGCTTTGAATTAAATTGTAGTGGTACCCTACTGTTATTCTCTATAGTGCATATTATAGGTGGTGCTTTGGAAACTAGCTCTATGTTCTTAACTAGTTATTTTTTTTGGTATATGGTGTCCTATCTTGTTTGGGGCATTGTGGATGCTTTGTGTTAGGAGTTGTATATGGAGGTAATGCTATGAAATCTAGAGTAAGTTGTTCAACTGAATCTAACTCAATCAATCCCAATTTCTTCTCCAAGGCTAAATTTATATAACATAAGTGCCTAAAAGAGGACTCTATCTAATATAATATATGCTCTAGGAGGGGTTGTCTAAGCCCCTTAATAAAGATATGTTGGACCTTTAAATATGTCAGTTTATAGATAAATCATAACATACAAGTCTTGAATCATAAGATATAATCACTAACTAGCTCTGAAGGATTCTGATGCAATGCAGCAAGTTTCTCATATGTAACATAAGGGCCTATGTTTTCTATGTAATATCTAAGAAATGCCTCCTCTAATTAATAATATGTATGCAAGGAACAAATTGTGAGTAGATGAAAGAACCAATTTTATGCATTACCCACTAATATCTACTAGAACAACTTAAGTATAATCAAAGGACTCGCATGAGATGGCAAAGCCTTCTGAAAGGCTTGAAGGTGTACGAATGGAGTTTTAGTTCCATTAAATTGAGGCAATGATGGTATCTAAAAATTCTTAGGTAATGAATCTTTGACAAATGTCTTTGGAAGAGGGATACCATACAATTCATTGGCATCCATCCAAGACTTATAAGCCTTATTTTCCAAAGTAAGGAGATGTACTTGGTGTTGTAATTCACCAACTACATGCATTAAATAAATAATATATTGGGATGGTATATTAGTATCTTGAAGTGGTTCATTTAAATATTGAATTTGATCATTTATTTTAGCCATGGTAATTCTACATTTAGCAATTAGATCATAGAGAGGGGGTGTGCTCACTTGAACCTTTGGAGAAATGGTAACTTGGACATTATTAAAGGGATATAGGCTACCATTCTCCTTGGGTAGAGAGTGAGAAATAGGTTCTACTGTAGTAGTAGGTAACTTGGGAGATTCATTGGCATCCTTAGTATTTAGTGAATCATATTCTAATTGAATAGAAGATGTGATGTTATCATTGGCATGTGTATCATTTGAAATGGATTCATGCATAGAAGTAGAAGAAAAATTTTGTAATCCATTATTTTTTAGAGGAGTGAGAGAAGAGTTAGAAGCATGAGATGCACTTTCTTCTTCACTATATGAATAATAGTCATCATTATTCCATGCATTATCACATTTAAAATTTTGTTCATTTGAAAGAGGAAAAGTAGAAGTATCACTTTCATATTCACTCTCATTATCATATTCATTTGCATTTTCAATAGCATACTCATTATCACTTCCATTATCACTAAGGAGAGGGGTAAGAGAAGATGTTAATGTTTTTATAATATGCAATAAATTGTCATGTGAAATTGGAATACTATGTGTATTTATGTTATCCTTGAATTGAGTGCATGCATTATTTTCATTTTCAATATGAAGTAAGTGTAAGAGAGTTATCATTTAAAAATTCTTTTGTCATTGTTTGAGATGACAAAGTAGAGTTAATAACATGAGATTGATCATTTTAATTATGCATTGGAAATTTGATTTTATTTCATTTATATTATTTTAATTTGAACATAGAAGTAGCAAACGAGAGGGAGAAGCTAGGTTTAAATGCAAGAAAATCATCACCAATGAGAGGTTCACTTGAAATTGCATGACTAATTTGTACATTTGATGTATTTCGCATATAATAATGAGGTGAAAAGTAGCTTTCCCATTTATCAAAATTATTTTCTTTGAAAGAGGGAAGAAAAGAGATAGGTTTGAGAGAAGAAGATGCATCTAATTTTTCTTCCGTATCACTTTCATGTGCATCATCATATTCCTCATTATAACAATAATTGTTGTCTTCATTGTAAAAGAAATCATTTTCCTCATTTTTGGCTAATGTGCAATTTTGCAAATTTGTCCATTCATTGTCATAATTATGAGAAAAAATTAGAAATTTATCTATAGGATGAGAGGGAAGAAGTACCTTAGTGGCCATTTTATTAATTTCACCAAAGAGAATGTGTAAAAATACTATTAAGTAAATAAATGCAAGAATGACTACTAACATAATAATTTTTAAAATATTTTTGACACTCCAAACAATTTTTTAAAAATCCAAAAAATTTATCTAGAAATTTTAAGGAAGGCTTAGAGTTTGAGGACCTAGTTTGGAAATCTAGGGTTTTAGGTTGGAGTTTTAGAATTTTGAAATTATTTCAATTATTTGAATTCTAAAATAAATTTAAATAAAACAAATGTACAAAAATTTATAAAAAAAACCAAAATTTTGAAATTGAATTTTTTCACAAAAATGTGAAGGAAAAACCTAGGGGTACCTAAGGTTTTGAGATTTGTCGAAAGTAAGTCAGAGTCACTAAATGATTTAACTTATTTGTAAATAATAGAGAATTATTCCTATTTTAGTTAAGGGTATATATTAATAAATTAGTATAGAATATAGAAATAAATACATTCCTGATTTGTGTAATTATTTGTCTTTTTCACCTTTTTTAAAATAGGAAGAAATATAACTTAGATAGAAAATAAATTGAGATGGCTGATACAAATGTTGAAAATGGATATGTAGGACTGGAAAGGTATCATAAACCTAAATTTGTATTTCATTCAATGAAAGGACAAGAGTATCAAAAAGTGGATGCTTTAATGTCCAACATCATTATATGTTCCCAATGTTCTTATCCAAACTGATCATAGAGACCTAAAAAATTTTGGTTAGTTGTGTTGTGCCTATGTGAATGTGCCTATGGAAAATCAAGCATTGGTTGTCAATGGAACTCATTTTGCATCTAATTTTGTCTTCAAACATGAGGTCTATCTACACACATCAAACATCAAACATATCAAAATCCAAAAGGAAAAAAACTGCGTTAAGGGGAAGTATGATTACACAATCTAGAACCCCTTTTGTCCTAATCACTACCTACATTAATCCTCAAGCTAGGGTCTTAGACCAAATGTAGTTCTCCTTTAGGGAATGTACATAATCAATGTGCATAATAGATGTAGGAATGAACTTTCATCTAGGCCCTTCCTTGATCAAGCATGCCAAATCTACGTATGATGTAGAATTTTGAGCTATATTATTGATTTTTTAATTATTTAATGTGCCAAAGTAGTAAGTGTTAGATATAAAATGCCTTGTGAAATCCTTTATATAAGAGAATCTTTATTTTGAATTTAGGAGATTTATTCATGCTAGCTGACATCAAAAAGATAAATAAAACTTAAGGGAGGGGCTAAGAAGGGTTTGGGACCCATTAAGTAAGAAAAAATGACCATTGGATAATAGCGCTAAGTAGGACAAAAGCGTTGGGCCCTATAGTCCACCAAAATTCTGTTGTTTGGCACTCTAAAAAATAGGTTGGGATTGACATAGGCCAAGTTTTGGGGTCTCTAGGGGTATAAATTAGATGATTGAGATAACATAAAGGTGACAAAAGTGTGAAACAAGACCAAGAGAAGAAAAATAAAGACATGGCTAGTGAAAATAAGGTTTGTATTCTCTAGTCAGAGTCTCTTTTGAAGAGGATTATGAAAAGACATGATATGTGTGGTTTCTTGACTAATTTAGGGTGTATACAAGGTGAATATTGTATGGAAACTAAAATTTAATAAGCTCTACAAATTTTGAGGGATCACCAAGATGTCTTTCCCACTAAATTTCTAGAGGTTCTGAGGAGTTGACCCATCTCTTGGTGAGATACACATTTAACTAAAGGAGTGTGCATGGCCGATCAAAAAGTGGCCATATAAGCTTAATCTAAATATGAAGCTAAAATTAAAGACTAAATTAGATAGAATGTAGGATGTATAAATAATCTATCTAGTGGAAAAAGTATATTGGGCCATGATAGTTGAGCCCAAGAAAATATGAGAAATCTACATTTGTGGGAACTACCACATTTTGACTGATGCCTATGTAAATGATCCATTTCCAATACCATTCACAAATGAAGTTTTGGATTCTATCATAGGACATGAAGTATATTCCTTCATAGATGGTTTTAGTGGATATTATTAGATCTTGATCATAGAAGAAGATCAATCCAAAGTAACTTTTACAAAATAATGGGGTTCTTTTGTGTACAAGGTCTTGCCTTTTAGCCTTAAGAATGTACCTATAATGTTATCTCATGTAGTGGTTACAACATTTAAGGATTTTATGCATAACTTTTTGGAGGTTTATTTGGATGATTGGGCAGTCTTTTCCTTATTTAAAGAACACTTGTCTAAGTTATGTCTAATGTTGGAATGATGTCAAGCTCTGTGCATCACTTTGAATTTAAATAAATGTTTATTTTTTTACAACTTTTAGTGTTTTGCTTAGACATGTAGTATGTAGCAAAGGTATTCTAGTAGATCAAGATAAAATAACAATAATATTGAGTATGCCTCCACTTGTTAGTTCCACTTAAGTGTGCTCTTTTCTAGGGCATACAGCTACAATCATAAGTTCATCAAAGGATACATAGCTATTTCATATCCATTAGAATATTTACTATGTAAAAATACAAAGTTTATTTGGACTTCAAAATTCCAAACAGCTTTTATTGAGATAAAATAGTGAATGGTTATTGTGTCCATACTTATTTTTCTAGACTAGAGCAAGCCTTTTCACATACATGTGGATGTTTTGGGAATTGCAGTAGGTGTTGTGATTTCATAGCTTGGATATGGTACATTGGACCATCCTATTCATTTTCTATCTAGAAACTATCTGATGTAGATAAAAACTATATAACCATAGAACATGAAGCATTGGCCATTATGTTCACACTTTAGAAATTTTGGCAATATCTACTAGTGACATTGTTCAAAGTCTTCACTAATCATCAAACCCTGTGATATCTAGTTAACAAGCCGATGTTATGAGGATGCATTTCTTGATGGTTGATACTATTTTAGGAGTTTCAATTCCACATTAATGTCAAGCCAAGATGAGAAAATGTAAGCCTAGATCATCTCAATTGCATTCCAAATGGTGAAGATCTAGAAGAATTACAAGAAGACTCTTGTAATGCTCATCTCTTCTATGTCTCTATAATTCTTGAAAAATTTGAAGAAATTTCCAACTTCCTTGAGCAACGGGTCTTCTCTATGCACCATCAAGAGCATGATAAGAAGTAGTTTTTTATTAGAGCCCTACCCATTAATGGGATTATGTATCACTTAGGGAAGGATGAAGTCTTTTATAGGTTTGTCTAGAACATAAATGACCTCAACTCTTATAAGAAGAACATAAAGGAGTTGTAGGAGGACATTTCACAAGAGAGAATATGGCTAGAAATATTCTACATAGTGGATTATGGTGGCCAAATTTGTTCTAGGATACATACATAGTTACGCAACACTATGATGTCTACCAATGCATGGGTAAACTACTACAGAAAGATGAGATGCCTTTACAGCCTCTATTAGTTGAATATCCTTTTGAATAATGGGGCATTGACTTTATTAGACCTATCAACCCACTGAACAAACATAACAAATATATGTACATAATTACTAAGATAGACTATTTTACTAAGTGGGTTGAAGTTGTTGTAACACCTAGATATGGTGTGAAGGATGTAGAAAAGTTTTTATATGAAAACATCATTACAAAGTTTGGATGCCCTATAAAGTTAGTCAATGATAGAGGAATGTACTTTCAAAATAATACCATCAAGGCTCTAATTGAATAATTTATGATCTCTCATCACAAAATTACTACATTTCATCTATAGGCCAATGGCCAAGCTAAAGCTTCCAATAAAGTACTAGTAAAAATTCTTACAAAGATCTAGACATCAAGCAGGATGACTGGGAAGATTGCATTCATAGGATTTTATGGGCATATCACACCCATTAAAAAATTTATATATGATTTACACCATTCTAGTTGGTATATGGTTTGAAATTAGTCATGTCAACAGAATACTTAGTACCCAACTTGTGCATTACCATGGTCATGTGACTCAGAGATTGTGAGACTCTTACTAACTAACTCCTAGAACTAAATTAGATAGATGAGTTTAGATGTAGAGTAGCATGGATGAAATAAGTACACAAGTAGAGTTAGAAATCATGGCATGATAGGAAATTTCACTAAAAATAATTTCATAAGGATCAACTAATTTTATTGTACGACAATCAATTTAGAGCTTTCTTGAGAAATCTATAGATATTATGACAAGGGCCCTACATTATATATGACCTAACACAACAAAGAACTATGGTTTTAAGAGATATTCAGGGAATCATGTTACGAGGGTGTGTAAATGGTTATAGGTATAAGCTCTACCATCAATAGTTGATTGATCTCATTATGCAATCTAAGTGGGTGCTGAGTAGTACCATGTAGATTAGGATTTTCCTATTTTACATGTTTTATGTGTGTGTTTATTTTTTGTTTTGTTTATTTATAGATGATCTCAAAAACAAAATTTTTGAAGTACCAAGACCAAGCATTGTGTGTGCCAAACATGCATAGGAGGATCCACGTGTGTCATAGAAAAAGTCAAAGAAGAGCGATGAAAAAAATTAAGTTTGAGAAAGGCATGGAAACATCCCATCAGCAAGATATCCATCAAATAATAACCATCCACCAAAATTAAATGCCAGATCTAAGGGTTGATGGATATGATCTTTAAAAAATAAATGATTTATCAACATCACCTACTCATACCCCTACATGAACACCAAAGATCATAATGGCATAACTCCACACATTAACCAACAACTAACTACTTTAATAGCTAAATCAGATATCAATTTTCCACCATGGCATTCAAGATGAGTGGATAGTTAAGTGAGGTTTTAATGTGGACCCCAATAGGCAAAAATTCTATAAAATCCAAGTTTGAATATCAAGTTAGCATTTCATCCTTGAGTCTATTTTGCACAAGATACAACTATCAAAGAGCTAAGCTATTTTTTTCATAGAGATTAGAGAGAATTTCAAATTTTTCCTTTACACAACTATGGATACTTCACTATTAATCAAGGCTCTCATTGATGCACAAAAAGAAGTTATGGGTGTCGATATGGTGCTATAACAAATGAGATGAAATGACCAAAATTTATTTGATTACCTCCACCAACTTGAATAGAATCTCTTCCATCCTAATCCTATTAATGTTACACAACCACTTACCCTCGCAGCTCCCCACCAATTCCAGAACATAAATGTTGAGTGCCTATTAAGATTTCCCACATTTGGTGACCTAGGAGAAATTGTTCAAGTATTTTTTGGGTGATATAATTAGGTCACAATATATTTGGGTCTGGACAAGACTATGGTAATAAACACATAAGCCATGGCCTAGGCTTTGGGCATGCCTGCATAAGGAGACTCTTTATTGCCTTATAAGACAAAAATGCCTCCCATTTTGTAAGAAGTTTGGGATCTATATGTGAAATCTAATTGAGGGATTCCCATTAATGAAATCCTATATGAATTAGTGAAAATTTTCATTCAATGTATCACTAGAATATATTGGTAGATGACCAAGTTTGCCAAGCAAATTCCCAAGGGCATCATGGACATCTCTCATAGGATGATGCATTGAAATGAATAGTTCAACTAGATAGAGTATTTCATCTAAGAGTTGCTCATAAATATTTTAGAAATGTTACACCTCCCCTAAGTAAACATTTTAATATCAGTTCCTAATTTTCTTGCTTTGTTTCACATAGTAGAATTCATTAAAGGGATAAGTACAGGATAAGTACACCCAGACACAAACTACTAGCTAGCAAAGCAATTTTGAAACCTCACCTAGATGCAAGATCATGGAGCTCTCACACATGAGGGAAAGTTCAAAGCTTGGTAGGAGGAATGCATGGACCTCATTTCCACATATCCCCAAGTGTTATTTAATTTCCTATAGTACTTGGGTCATCATGCCATAGTCACTCTACTACCCAAAGGAGTGTTTATCACCATTGATGAGATATCATGGTCACCATTCAAACCTCTCCCTTTATTTGTGATAATGGATATGGTGCAGGCTAAACTAGCTTGACAAAAATATTTTGTAATCAAGTGTGTAACCCCCTTATAATCCATACCACCTAGCACAAATCTTCTTGTCATTCAATAACTAGAGCCAGTACCTAGCTCATAAAAATAAAAAGGGAAACATAAAGCATATCCTCATTTAGCATCCCCTCCTCTAAATTAAATAACATCTAGCACTATAGTATTTAAGGATGATCTAAAGTTGTTATAGATATCCAATTCTTATGATCTCATTTAGATGGGCACCAATGAATAGGATATCTACCAAGCCATGATGGTTGATATGGTTGGAGACTACTATGAGAAGGAGGAAGAAAAAGAATTTTATTTTTAAAGGTAGTATGCATATTGAAATTCCACAAGTAGGTTCACTTATAGCTCTAGGTGGACCTCCCATCTTACCACCTTCCATCATTATGGACACAATCTGAGAAGAAGTAGAGTAGCTCTAGTGTAGAATGGACTTCTTCCAGCCATAACATGCACCAACCTTCATAGTTAAAGACATATTTTAACCTCTTCTAGAGATCCCACCTAAATAACTCATGTATAGGCCCAAAAATGATGGTAGGTAAGGGTCTCACCTACCTTGGAAGAGCACACATTTGGTCATAAGTTGCTACATAGGAAGCACAAACTTCTCTTGAAACTTCTACACCACCACCTAGATATAGATTGGTCATGATCGAGAGGAGTAAAGTGTAGGTTTTAATCTTAGAGGTATGACCATCTAATTTACCACCATCATTTCAGGTTTAATTGGATAAGGATATTACACTAGAGTATCCAATAATAGAGGAGAAACATACCACTAGGGAAGTAGTTGCTTATGCAATCAAACATTGACTAAGGAAGGAAGAAAGGTAGAGAAAGAATGAAGAAGCATAGCAATAGCATGTAACATAGTGAGCCCAAGAATTTAAGGCCATATAATAGGCCAAGGATATAGAGGTGGAGATATAGAAGGCCACAGATGTGGCCAATTAGGCACAACAATTAGTTGACCCAGCAAAGTAAGTGTAAGAAGAAAGAGAGAAAAAGGAAAGGGAAGCAAAAGAAGAAGAAAAGAGGAAACAAGATGCAGTAGTCTATGCATATTAACAAAGAGAAGAAGATAATAGAAAGGAGTAATATTATGAAGCCTTATGGGAATATAAATAATATGCATAAGCACAAGCATGGGTATAGCCCAAGCTATGTAAAAATAAGCCAAGGCTATAGCCCTAGTAATACAATCATTAAAGAAGAAAGAAAAAGAGGAAGCAAAAAATAATAAGAAAGAATAACAAGAGTAGAGTAAGAAGGAAAAAGTAGAGAAAAAGTAGAAAGAAGAGGAAGAAAATTAGAATACAAGAGAGGAAGAAAAGATAAAGAAAGAGGAAGAAGATGAGAAAAAGAAGGGAAAGGAAGAAGAAAAGTAGAATAAGTATAAGGAAGAGGACAAACAAAAGATGGATAAAGATGTTTTGTAGTAAAGTAAGCTCATAAAAGAGGCCACAACATAGCAGAAAGCACCTCCTATAACATAGTCAAGATAGTAGTTACCACAACTACCACTAAGAGGTGTCTAGCTTTGGGATGTTCCCTTAGTAGTTTCTCAACTCACTACCTTCTCCTTCCTACTAGCCATCATGCCATTCCCTAACCCTATAGCATCAGCAAGCACATTGGCTACACTATTAGTCAAGAAGGAGGCTTTACTTGATGTCTCATGATTTCTTTTCAAGAAACAGTTAGAAGGTCTCATAGCTTTTTATGAGTCCATCACATAAAAGGCCACCTCCCTAGAGTAAGAATGAGATTAGTCAAAGGTAGAGAACATTAAACTCAAGGTTCACTTTCAATAATCAGTGAAGATGAATGAAAACACTTGCCTAGACTTGGCCTCTCAAGTAACTAAGGACCAATTAATGTCAAACTAAAGCAAGTGCAAGACTTTGATCTCAAAACTCACAAAAGACTAGTGCATAACCTAGTAACTTCATGTAGTCAGCACTTTGGGCCATAATATGAAGACTAAGGCTATTATTTTGATTACTCTATTGGAGGATTATCAAGGTATTGATTTATATTTCATCCCTCTAAGCCCACTAGGTCATACATAATCTTCTTGACTAGAAGCAGTAGCTTGACAACTCTCTTACCATCTCTAGTGCAAACTTTACCATATCTACAATGGCCAAGATAACCATGCACAACTAGACTACATCGGTGGATGAAGTTGACCTTGATCTCTAGCAATAATTCAATTCTCAAGATAGCATACATGATAAACTCATCAATTGGTAGTATGACTTATGGAGCAATGCATTTACAGGTCTCTAAGTAAAATGCCCCATAGAAAAGTTGGAGCAGTTGAGCACTAAAATATAGATAAAGGTTAGTAATACCAACGTAGATATGAATACCATTAAGGACTCAAACCTAAAGAAACTCATTAGATGTTATGCACCAATACATGTCCTAATATTCATGGTCTAGGAAGTGATGCTCAACTGGTATACATTCAAAACTAACCTAGATCCATTATGTAGTGAGGTGGCCTAGATTCTCAATGTTCCTATTTACAAGTTGTCATCCAAGATCTAGAAAGAAGTCACATAGCACATGGTTTCTTATTTTAGGGCCAAGGATCTTGTTATCTAGTCTTCTTCCTTAGCAATGCCACCTCCTTCCAGTTGAGTACTATGCAATGCATAAATTTTGTAAAATTTTTAGCAAAATTTGTTTTGTATTAGAATGACTAGTGAGACAATTAAGGCCAGGATGGTTAAAAACCCATAAAGGGTGGCCACCTAGTTACATCAACTTATTGAAAACTTGAAAGGGTGGTAGGTTGTTACATATTTAGTTGAAAACTTGAAAGGGTGGATAAGTAGTGTGTAAGAGGTGAAAACCAGAAATGATGCCTTGAGTGATTATTATGACTCTTACCAGTCTACCCAATTTTGTAGCTTTTGCCCTTAGTGCACCATCAGATAACCCTATGATGTTGTCTTAGGATAATACAATATTTCAAGTCTAATAAAGTGTTGAGAGAATAAAATAGATAAGTAAATCTATGCAGGATATTCTTTAGATATTCATGTGTTATGTATAAAAAAATCACATATATGTATTTTGTCTTATCCTCCATGACTTGTAAAAGGATAGAAGATTAATAGTCCCCTCTTTTTGGTGTCAATGTATGACAATAATTTGAATAGTCAAGAACTACAAATGAATATAAATATGCATGCTTCTATGCATAAGATGATGAACCTTTTTTGAGATCAATATAGACTTTTTGGTTATGGTTACCTGATAGATTTTTTATGTTATTCCTTGTATGTGTTAACATGTTAATGTTTAGTTTAACCTTATCTAAATTAATCCAAAAATTGTGTAAACCTTAAGACACTTTTAGTTAATTTTAATTCCTACCTATCACATGATAACTCATCTCTATCATACTTATGTTAAATATGAATCCCTTGTACTATCTTGCATAATGTAATAAAACCTAGCTATCCTCATATTTAGCATGTTCTATTATATCAAGAACCTCTGATAATAATGGTGTGGCTATTTGTGTGTATTCAAGCCTAAGAAAATTTATCATTATTTCTCATCATTTAATATTCTATGTAAATATGCTTATTTATTATTCTTAAAAGAGCATAGACATGTGTGGTTGTCCTTCCTCAATTTTGGTAAGGCATGAAGGATTACAAGGCCATTTACAAGGTGTTGGTTGTCTAGTAGCATTTATTGTCTTAAAAATAAAGAGTGAAGCCCTTGAAGTACCCTATTTGCTTGTCAAAGCCTACAGGCCCTTCATTAATTTCCCCATACCGAGGAAATAAATTAAATTAGATTTATTGTGAATGGAGTTGATTATGTGGGATTTGAGAAAAATAGCTATGAATTTGAAGCCATTGAGCCCTCAGGAGAGCACACCCATCCATATCAAATATAGAACAACCTAGTTTTGAGACACTCTAGATATGAGCTATGGATGCTAAGGAATAATCAAATTGAGATTAATGTCTCAATAAATTTGCAAACCATGCACTTTTTAATCTATTGGACAAGTAGTGGAAGGTTATCATAGGCTGAATGAAAATTAAAGATAGTGATTATTTGTTGTTGTTGGTCAGCAAGATCTTTAGCGACAATAAGGAATGGTATTATAGTGGGTGATGTAGAGCTGCATAGTAAGATTGATTCCTTGGCTTAGCTCTGAGTTGTTCATCTTTTAAATACATTCTCATGTATATTGGATGTTTTAGACAAGTGCTTACATAAATTTGTGGTAATAAATAATATTGTTACTTTATAATAAAGAAAGGATTTGTACATAACACTAATGAGTGAAAGGGACTAGTAACATGGACATGTGGTAGAGTCATGGGATATAATGGTGATGAAGAGATTAGAGATTTAAAAATAATTCCTTTCCTACTTGGCTTCCTTCAAATAATTTTGATATTATCTCTTACTCATAAGGATATGAATTGTAATAGGTCTAAAATAAAGTAGAGAGTTTATAAGTTTTGAAAAATTATTAATAAATATGAAGTTAGAGTTGCAGAAGTGGATGAGCTTTGGCATGTGAGGCCATGGAGAGTAAGAGTATGTGTAGTGTAGGTTTTAGAATATATTTTTAATAGATCAGAAGTTATAAAAATTATAAATGTTTAGGACCTTTTTGCTCAAGATGAGACACATTTTAAGTTGGGGGGAGTGTTAGTGTCTCAGGATGAGACACATTTTAAGTTGAGGTGATTTTTAGTATAAATAAAGGGCAATGTAATTTTTAATTAATTACATTAAAAGGATCAAATAGGTGTCAAAAGGGAAGTCAAATCATCTTGGAAAGGAAGATTCATTTGAGTAAATTCAAGAGTCATGTAAAAGCTTTAATAAGCATTTATATGAGAAATTGTAAAGCAAACCATTTTGAGTGAATAGCAAATATATCATTTGGGTCTCCATATTTGTCTTTATTATTTCTCATAATTTCATAAGAGTTTACTTGCAAGTCAGGTTATTGATTTGATTTTTCCTTGTAAATCTCTGGTTATGTTGTCACTTGTTTTATTCTTGCCACTAAACTCTACTAACAATGTATTTTTCCCCATTTATATACTTGTGGAGGTCCACATTTTGGGGTTTAGATAATTATTCCCTTTCCCATAATAATGGGATTGACATTTATCTCCTCTTTTTTTAATGGCATTGAATAATATCACATTAACCAATTTGGGTCTTATACAAATGTGCATATAGTGATTATACATATTAAAAACATATATTTCAATGAAAATGGATATCATACTTGATCCATAAAAATAATAGTGACTGAGTGTCATTTACCATGGAAGCACTTCACATATTGACACATGCCTACTTATCTTCCTTTTAGAAAAAAACCTTCAGCTATGTGCAACAACATGTTTACCATTGTTGCATACTTTTAAATTGACTTGGAGAAACTTTCAATGTTTTATCTCAATGGAGCCTCTTTACCATCTTTCCAAATTATACAAGAAAAGGTAATCAAAATATGTCAATCAGAATGTGAGAATATAAAATAATAAATGATACAACCTCTGACCATGGGCTATCCACAATTTGCTTCTCATTTAGATGGCTACTCCATATTCACTTTTCAAGAGTGATCTACCTTCACATTTATAAATGATTATTTATCTTAATATTATCAACTATAGAAACCAAATAAGTGATTTTAAGGTGATTTTAAGCATCCTAAATATAACTTAACTATGCAAAAAATCTATCCATTTATTATCAATCCAATCTAATGGATGCTCCTCTTTTGGATGTTCCCTCTTGATGGAATCTTATTTGGATAAGTGGAATTCTTCATGGGTTGCCTCTTGGATTTTTGGTTCTTGACCAGCTCTTTCATTTGCTACCTCTTTTTTCATGGGTGCTTTCACAACTTCCTTCTTACAATTCTTTGGATGGATTTGTAGATGAAGTTTCTAATATATATCAATCCAATGGCCACTCATGTTCTAATGAGTGAAAAAATTCTTATCCATTTTCATGGATAGCAAAACCCTCTTTCCATTTTCCATAGTTTGTCATGGAGTTTGGTTTTTACAACTTGTCTCCTTCTTCTTAAGGAATATGACCTTTATTTCTAAGGATTTTCTCTTCCAACACATGGCCACACAATGTTTAATTAATCCAAAAAAATTACATGGTATATATACGACAAATTTTGTGTACCAAGACCATTCTTATCATAAACAAATAAGACATTAGAATACTTATGTTTGACATATCTTATAGGGATATCCTATTTTCAATCATGATATGGAGAAACTATTTTACTTTCTCCATTGGAATGTTCATCTCTCAATGGATATGCCTTACATTCCTTCTAAATTCCTTTTACAGGATTGAAGGGCCATTCTTTTCTGGATTTTAGCTTATAAATTTATCCATCTCTTTGAATGGAATGAATTGTTAGTGACTTGGGCTCATCTTTTGAAACTTCTCCTACTTCAGCTATTTTGAAACATTTTCCAACTTTTCCATTACCACCATCATATCCAAATATTTCATAACAAGGTCTTTCCTCAACCTATATGGGATTAGTAATTCCTTATCCATTGATGTTGAGGCCTTTTCCATCAATACGTATCTTATTTAATAACTTAGATCCAATACCATGATTATTCTTCTCAAATTAACCAAAAGAAGTAGATTGATGGGAAGAAAAAGAATAATATGGTGAACTACTTATAGTACAAACCTTTGTCTAGGTTTGTGCATATGTGGTAGAGGATGGTATCCTTTGCATGGAAGACTCTAATTTATCCTCCATTTCTTCACCATTTTGTGATTGTACCAATAACTTGTCCTTGTCTTGCAACTCAAGTTGTAACTCCTGGATGATCCCTGTGAAAAACTCCCCATGGGATGCAGTCTATCTTACAATTTCTGATTTTCATCTTCTAGGGACCTTAGCATCCTTCTCATCTTATAGTTTTCAATTAAAATCTGATGGTTAAAGCTTTCAAGCTCCTCTAGTCTTTCTTTTTTTATATCTTTACCCAATTTGCAACATATACTTTCTAATAATACAACTAAAAGAATCTAGAAGTAAAAGCATTAGCATCCCCTAAAAAATGGCTCTAATACCAAAACTTGACCATAAATAGTAAACTTATTAAAAATTATTTTAAAATGGATAGTCATTAATTATCTCAATTTTCCCCATTCTATAAAATAGAAAATTGACACTTTAAATGATTATGATCAGTGAGAATGATTTTGAAAAAGTCCTAAAACTGATTATAAGACTTAATCATTCATTTTTAATAATTCCCATTAAATTTTTTATAATTTCATTAAAAATAAAAATATAACTAAAATGGAAAAAAATAAGCAAAAACAAAGACAAGATACTCTAGAGTTGATAATAGAGTTCACCTGAATTAGGCTACATCTTTGGGTTCACTAAAAAAATAGTTAAACTAATATATTGATGCAAAAATGAAGTTTTAAAACTCTTACATCATTAAAATGCAATTACTATGGTTGACAATCAATATAGTATGCAAAATCTAATCTTGTGACAGAATAATTCAAGAACAATATCGAGCCAAATATCTTGTTTTAAAACTCGATCATAATCAACTGCAAAACTCTCCACCAAAATGCTTTTTTCAAGTTGTGTATGGATTCAAAAACTTGTTTATGCTTCTCCTTCAATGTTTATATTTCTCTTGGCTTCTCTAAGCTCTTGAGAATCAAATGAATTTGAATGCAACACCAAATTTTGAATTTATTGATTCCATGATTTGCAAATGTCTTCCTCCCCCTTTATATACTTGTGTAGGTCCACATTTCAAGATTTAGATAATTATTCCCTTTCCCATAATAATGGGATTCACATTTATCTCCACCTTTTTTTATGGGATTGCATAATATCCCATTCCATCATGTTTTATGGGATTTATATTATCCCTTTACAATTTCTTATGTAATTTTAATAATATCCCACTTATTTAATTTGTGGGATTTTCCATAATTATTAATGATTTAAGTTAATTCAAAATACTAATTAATTTCATATGTGAGGAATAAGGTGAATTAATAAGCCATATGTTGACATAGGTTGTGTGTTTTTATCCCACATAGAAATTATTTTAGTCATGTTGAAAAATGCCTTTCTTTACCTTTATAATTCACCTTAGCCATATGTGTTGACTTAATACTAGATTATTCTTGGCCACATATCAACATCCCATTGGTTTACTTGTCAAATTCTGACTTGTATTTTTCTTCCACGTCCATTCCACGTGCAGTCTTTTATTGGTCCACATCACTTTAACTATTTTAACCATCCATATCTTTCACATATGGACACCATTTTTTGAATCATAAAATGTGTTGGAAATATCTTGATGAGTTTTACATTATGCAAATGTTTTGAACAATAATTGAGACCATTCATTTTTTACCCTTGTAGATGATCTCTAGATCACCAATCATGGGAAATCTCTCCTCCATATAAATCTACCACACCATTGATTCATTAAGACATTCAGGAGAAGTATACCACAAGATCAGGTAGAGGAATATTGATTGATTCAATAGAGGATTTTTTGGTACACATTCTAGTTGAATACATCACAAAAAGGTTTTGGTAGACTACCAATGTACCAAGTAGGCAATGGAGGGGGTAATTGATATTTTATATTAGATGATACATCTATGGGAGGACTTCAATTGGACTAATTTTTTAGCAATATATCTAACCACTAATATTGATAAGGTATTTTTAGGTGTCTCACAAACATTTCAATATCAATTTTTAGTCTTACTATTGTGTATTATGTAGTGGAAATCTCCACTAAGACTAGTCAATATTACTATAGATTTTTGGCCTGCCACTACCCTTGCAAACATCACATGGGATAAAATAGGGAAATACTATGAATAATTAGGATATTATAATACATGGTGGATGGAGGCCCTATCCTTGATCAAAGAGCACCTAAGAGTCTCATAAGATGTCATGCAATATTTAGGATAATATGCATTGGTTATAAATCTATATAATGGCATTTAGATTAAAGATCATGAGTTTTCCACTCTGACTATGGCTCTGATGTCATTCTTCATTATAATTTTAGAAGTGCAGGCCAAATTATGGAGGCAAAAATCTTAGTTACAAGGAAGGTTCTACCTCTTCGATCTATTACTCCATAAGGGAAATAACCAGCATCAGAGTAACCACAAACAAAGTAACAAGCGTAACCATAGATGCCACCACAAACTTTAGAATCTCCATCCCATCAAGAGAAATGAAAAAATAAGGCACCTACATAGTGATCCTCACCTCCCCCACCCAAGAAGTGGATGTGGTAGAAAAAGTCATGGTTGGATAATCCAAATATTTTAAGCATAATGGCTAAGTGTGACTTGTTAAAAATGGTAGTGGAAGCATAAGAAATATTGAAGACCATGCTCAAGGACATAAGTAGTGAAGTCTATGATAAGGAGGAGGGAAATGAATTTTTATTTTGGAAAGTAGTGCACACTTGTCAAGTTCTAAATCAGGTAAGGCTAGATCTTTAGGTTGACATCACACAACCCCCTCCATCATTATTGACACTATAAAATAGGAAGTAATGTAGAAAAAATTGGAAGCTAACATATTTCACATAGTTCTAGCTAAGAGATGTTTGATTATGCAAGAAAAAAATAAAACATCATAAGAGACTACATTCCCATCTTTGAAGTACAAGCTAAGGAATCATCTTTCAAAACATATAGAATAAGATGCCAGAGAAAAGAAGATATCTATTGCCAAAGTATTAGAAGGGACTAGTGTATAGGAAATACAATCTTCACAATAATAATCACATACCAAATTTTTGAATAGAGTGAAGGATACCCTATATTCCCCACCATTATTAAGAAAGAATAATTTTGTGCAGAGAGGTACTATGATAGAATTAACCTCCTTATATGAATCTCGAACAATCACAGGCTTAATGAACTAGAGGCAATGGAAGATCCTAAAAAAATGAGTTTACCTCAGTTCAAGCCACAAGAAGAAACTATGTAGCAACAAAAATATCTAGAAGACTAGTAGAAAAGGGTTGAAAAGAAAAGAAGAAAGGAGCATAAAAATAAAAATAAAGAATTTAAAAAACAAGAAGATACATAAGATGTGCAATGTCAACAACATGAATCTATGTAAGATAAATAATAAAAATAGTAGGTCAAAGATGTAGAGGCTTCAAGGAATCAAGTTGAAGAAGCAGAGGTTGTGCATAAGCAGGTTGAAGAAGTAAAGGCCACTAAGAAATAGGCTAATGAATAAGAGGTTACAAAGAGGAAAGTTGAGTAATAAGAAGCCTAAAATAAGTGAACTGAGGAATCAAAGGCTCATATAAGGTAATATGAATAAGTGGATGTAAGGAAAAAATAACAAGAGGAAGTAGACAATAAATTAAAATAAGTGCAAGTTGTATAATGACAGAGAAAGGAGACCAAACAAAAGGCCAAGGAAGAACAAGCTAAACAAGCAACTGATGAGCAAGTAGCTTGAGATAAATCCAAGGATAAGATTGAGGTTGATGCCAAATCCAAATCCAAAGCTAAATTTAAGGCTTAGTCCAAGGCACAAACCAAAGCTCAAGCTAAGGTATATGTTAAATCTAAAGCTAAAATTGTAAAATCCAAGGAGAAAGTAGAGTCTACATCATTACATAAGCTGATAACATAATTAGGTGTGTAGGAGGAACACTTATAACCAAAGCCCCAAATTTATACTTAGTGGTTGTGGGATATTCCCATAACATCCACCTAATGCACCATTTTTTTTCTTCATTTGGCACAATTCACATTGGCTCTATCTGTAACTCCTGCCATGTCCATGGTGTTTGCCACTACTACTTTGGAAATAACTTTGGATGTGTCCCAACTGCCATTGTCAAATAAAATAGAAGGTGTAAATGTGTTTTAAGAGTGATTTGCATAAAATGTATCAGACTTTGAATAAGAAGTGTTGAGGCTATAGGATGATAATGCATACCTAACTTATCAACTAGAAAATGCATGACAACTGATAAATTCTACTTACCCCACTTAAGTATGCAGGTGTTAGGGGATCAGGTAATGTCTATAGATAAACAACTCATAACCCTATTAATGTAACTTACTAAGGATTGGTTGGATATACAATGCTTGAAAACACTATGCACATAGGGATAGACCCTAAGGATGGAGATGAAGGTAATTTATGAGTTGCTAGAAGAATATGAGTAGGTTTTGGAGATTGCTAAGCAATAGGCCAAATAAATAGGCCAAGGAATACTTAATTGGATGAAACATCTCAATCAATGTTTGGATACTATAAAACCTAAGTTCACATCAAATGATAAATCCAAATTGGTGTTAGATGATCAAATAACCACTACATATGCAATGGACACTACACTCATGCAAATGTTGGATACCAGGGACAACACCATGCAAAATCTCCAAATATGACATAATGAGATAATGCATAACATGTTTGTAGGCATTCAAGATTAAAGGGATGCATATTTATTATATGAACTTGTGTTGGATATTTAGATCAAAATTTCAAATACAAAATCACTAATCTCCATTGCGAAACATGATGATGTGCAAAATTTGATGTTGATCTTGACTCCACTGTGCATCTTACTTTCTATGGTGTGTGAGGCCTTGAAAAATTGTAAGATGTTGAAGTAAGATCTTTCATAGACTAATATTTCTATTTATTAATTGGTGTATGTGCCTCAATTCATTCCACCATATTAAATCCAATAAATGCTTCAGCATAAGAAGTTAGCTATGTAGATTCAAGCAACCACCTAGTAATACCAAACTCCTCTAGCACACCTTGCACACCCAATAGATCCAACTCTAGTCTAGGAAGAATTAGTAATGTAATAACCTCTACCTCAACCATTCTAAATCACACCACCACCTTCTCAATAGTTATTGTGCACTCTAATTTTATAGATTGCACAAGTTTTGTACAAAGAGTATAGGATTATCTTAAACATTAGAAGCAGGGCTAGAATGGTTATGTTAGTCTATTAAAAACTTGAAAATGTGTTAGGCTAACATGATACTTAGTTGAAAAACTAAAAGGGAGGCTAAGTAGTGTACAATAGGTGAAGACCAATAAATAGTACCTATAACGATAACTACAACTAGGGTTTATGACTCATCCTCTCATCTTCAGAGAAAATTTTAAGGTATGACTTTGTCTTGGGCAAGATAATAATTTAAGTCTAGGAAAGTGTTGGGTATGAATTGAGGTCATCAAAATTGTGAAGTATAATTAGTTGGCCACATGTATAAATTATATGATTTTGTCTTTTGTATAGACTTTCAAATGTATTCGACCTTATAATCTTAAGTAATGGTAGAAGAATGTGAAGAGTCTTTCCTTTTGAGTATATCAAAAGGTTAGACTGCAAAGATATATCACTTTGAAAAATTATATATAGTGCTTAAATGAAATGTAAATGGGTTCTAATGTGTGATAGAGATGAATATAATAGTCATGATATGGTTCATCTAATTATCTTTTATCATTGTACTATGCATAGTGATTACTCTATTTTACTTTAACATTTATTATTCATTTTTCATATGCCAACTTGCTTTATATTGATTGTTTCTATTATTATTCCTTTCATAAGTACATATGTGTTTTCAAGTAACAATCTATAATTATCATGTATATACCGTGTTTACCTTTATTCCTATACTACACAAGTTATCCATGTAACTAGCATGTTTTGGAGTCTTCCAGGAACCTCTACTAACATAATATTTAAAATATTATCCCTTTTTTGGAACACCCAAATTAAAATAATGAAAGTGCTCCTCTTTATCTAACTTGCAATGATCAAAATGAATGCACTAATTCCTATCCTATTTTATTTGAATTGAATAATGAAAATGCATGTGAAACTCCTAAGAACATTATTACTAAAGATGCATTATTTGGGTTATAGTTCAATTACCAAGTGCATTTGATTCCTTTTTTTCAAAAATCAAGTCATATAAATCAAAGAAAATCAAAAGTGCATTGCATAGGGAAAAGGAAAATGTTGCATTAAATATCTCCTTCTCACATGATAATGATATACTAAAAGTAGAAAGTAGCCTTGAATTTCCTCTCCCTTCTTTGAAAATAAAAAATGAAAGTGAGCATTTTATCTTTCCCTCTCTTTATATTGTAAATTAAGCATAGAATGTTTATTTTCCTCCCTCCACATTTTTTACTAAAAAAGAACATGTTTTTACAAGTGAAAATATTTCTCCTACTCTTACTGCATGTCATTAAATTTTAAGTAATATATCACCTTGAAATGATAATAAATATCAACCTTCATGTTATTCAACATGACATACTTGCCTCATTACTAAATTTTTCCAACCCATATGATGATCCCATTGTACAGGGAGATAAATAGCCTATCATTCATATGTTTGACATGAATGGTAGTTTACAACCTTTAAGCAAACTTCCAACCTATTTACCAATAACTAATTATGATATGCCATCTATCATGGCTACTATGGGGGATCTTCAACAACAAAGGAAACCTTTAAGTTACAAGTTTCTTCTCATGAGGCTACCTTTGAGGAGAATATATTAGAATAATAACCTCTAACTTGAGATGTTTTTAAATATCCTTATCCTTCAAACATTATCATGCCTAATTTCACTTCATTTAATATACAAAGGGATCTTATTACTCATTTAAAATAATATATAGTCTCTTTTAAACATTAGGCTCAAGATGGACACTTGATATTAAAATCTTTCCATTGAAGTTTAGATCAAGAGGCCCTTGATTAGTTTTATAGTCACTCAAATGGTTCCTTATCAATGTTCAAAAAAATTGAATATGTGTTCTTATCCAATTTTCATCTATATACCTTACCTAAGTTACCATTAGAACATTTACAAATATTAACACAAGATGAGTATGAGTCCATATAAGACTATGCTATCTAATTTAAGGATGTATTGTATGTTATAGGTACAATCACTAAGAGTGGGGGTGAATTATTGATTCAATCAATTCAATTCCAATTCCAAAACTTCAAATTCTCAACCAACCATATAAGCAATCGTGAAGCATACAAATTAGTTATTACAATAAAAAAGGAAACTATGCAAGATCAAGGCACATAACACATGAATTATGTGGTAAAATCTCATGGGGGATATAACCCACGCTTAATTTTGCAAAAAATTGGACTATAGTCCTATAATGGATTCATAAATAAGATACTTTAGTGAAGAACCCACTGCACAAGGAGCACCAACCCCTAAACATGAACAAGCACCCACTTGTCTTAGATGTTGAACACCCACACAACACCTTCTAATATCAACACCTCTAAATATTTTATTTCCTTTCAATATGATGGATAAATATTGAATATTAATTCTCTTCAACCCTTAACACTCTCTCAAACCTTCGCATACAAGCAATGCATCCAAAACACCCTTTTGGATAACTTTTCACTTCTTCACTCATCTTCAATATTCAATCCTATAATAACACTATTATAGAATTATAAATATGACAGATAGGTCCACACATATCCCTCACAATTATTTTATCTTCAATCTATCCACTAATCATACTCACCCTTCTCTATACTTCATATATCGACTCTAGAAACCTTCATCTTTGTTTATGTTCTTCATAAAGCCTTCATCATCATCACCTTCTTGGTCAACCATAAGACTTGAATTAACCCTTACATATTATATCACACTTATAATAGGATCAATTTAATCTACATATGTCTTCCATATCTTTTATATATCACCCTTAAGCAAAAACATCTTTTAATTAGGCCTAAGAAGCCCTTATTGGTTCATGGAGACTTATTCATCCTTTTAACACTTCACCGAGTAAAATTAGGAACATAATACCACTTAAAATAATATAGGTGATTTACATATGACCCATAAGACACCATAAAGTTATTAAATTCATCATTACACACCTATACATATGCAAAACCTATCAATCATTTGCCTTGTACATGAAAACACCATAAATGAACTAAAAGTCAACTTGTAAGCAATTGTTCATACAGAAGATGGATTGGTCAAACATCTAAAATCCATAAATATGATCTTAATGGAGTATAAAATGATATAAAATAGATAATTCACCTTGAAACATCCAAACACCATCAATAAAAACTCAAACATCCTTCTCAGGTCACTTATAGAAGAAGGTCAAACCCTCAGTCAACTTTGGACCACAATAAATGTAGGTGTATGACCAATCAAACCTCCAAATATTTTTCATGGATTTTGCTTGAAATTATATACCATTTTTATTTTTATACCTCTATAAAATCCATTCATCATCAAAATTTATAGGCAAAATAATGAGGACTAGTTTTCCTTTGTAAATTCAAATATTTGAATTCCAACTGTCACTTTTTAATGCAAATTTGACTATGAAAACTAGTGAAATATGCTAGGGAAAACCAAATTTTCACTACCATAAATTTTTATATACATCATTTAAAGATCTAAAATTTTAAACACATGATCTAGGAACAAATTTTAACAAACCCATGTGACCACTTTCTTCTGACACCTTTACATGTGGAATGATGAGGTCATCAATCTGCTTACTCAAGAAGATCTATCAAGATGACTAGGATAATCTAGACCTTCACAAGACTACTCAAATGAATTATTTTCACTTAAAAAATTACCCCAATCACTCTTAACACCTCATAATACCCCTCAAACATGGTCAACACATCACCAACATCCATCACCTTGCCTAACCAAGAAAACACAACAAAGTCCATACATGATCACTATGGCACACTTTGTTATTGAGAACCATGCATACATATTAACTCATGGACACAATTATACACATTATGTAAATAATTTTAAACACCTCAATAATATCCCCCTTTTTCATTTATTTCAATACTTGTAAATGTTTTCAAATCCAATAACAAAACTATGCACATACTACTTTTCCCTTTACAAACACTTTCTCCCCCTTTGACACAATGACAAAGTGGGATTACCTACTAATCTTGAGGACTTTTAAATTTTTTAAAATCCATCATCTTGAATGTATCTCCTCTAAGAGATGATAAAAACTCCCCTATCATGGTTCATACCAATCCTTACCATGACTACCTCAAGTTTGCTCATTGACAACACTCTTCTTTGACCATGCATTATTATATGAACAAGAAATGAACACTATGAAGAAAATAGGAGTATTAAAACCTTGAGAACACTGATGAATCACCCTAATTTTATTTAAATTAGTCACCCCTTGAGAATCTTTAAACCATCTCCAACCATGATGAAATTTCATGGTTGCCTTCAAAATTTCACTCACAAACCACCCATTGAATGAAGAGTGGACATCCAAGATATTTTCTAAAAATATATAATGCATAAATAAAAATTGGAAACATATTAAAGGAAAATAATACCTTTTTATTTTGAATAAAATGACCAAAAATCACTCTTCTTCACAGTAGCCTTGCTTAGAGGCCTAGTAACCCTACATGAACCTTACAGAGCCCATAACTTTTTGTGCATGAATCATCATGGATTAAAATTTAATATATAAAGTATAATCATATTCCCCCTCATTCATGCCAATAATAATCATCCAAATATTCCTCTATGCCATAGCTCCTTCACAAACTGACCTACCAATTAACCCTCCATTTGTACAAAAGCTCAACCATAGGTCAAACTATACACTTCTAGATGACTGTAAAGAACTTTTTGAGCACACTTTTGGAAATTTAAATATATTAAGTATTTCTAGACCTCAAATCCTTTGGGAAGGTCACTAACTCACATGGTACAAAACTTAGGGCATTAAAAAGGAACAAGGTCAACTTTCCACCTTTCGATCAATGCCAGCTCTTGAAACTTCTCTCACACTTGGAGGTCAATAATATACACTTCTAGACCAAATTTTGATATTTTAATCCTATGATAACCCATAGAACCATGAAATAGTTTTTGACTTGATAGCCCTTAAGCAAGGACTATCATACCTAAGAGATTTCAAAATTATTCAACTTACCCTTAAAAGACTTTCAAACCCTAAAACCACCTGAAACATACATATATGAGGTCACCACACCTTTATATGCCAAAAATTCATCTTGAATACTCACCAATATTATTTTGACACCTATAACTAGTCAAACTATGCATTTAAACCATGTGTACATAGTAATCACTGTGCCAAAACACCTTATAATGATAATGGAAGCCTTATGACATCTCCTCAACTCCATTTTCACATGTACACATCAAATCCAATTGGTATATACCGTTAGTTAGCTTCATAGTTCTTAAAATCATCAAATTTGCATGATGAACACACACTAGGTAATGATCACTGAGCAAAATGGTCAAATTGAACAAATGGCCATAAATGACACTTTTGACCAACTAAACACATCTAAACTCATAGAATACACTTTTAAAATTCCTCTCCACACTCCATATCAACCTTACCTTAATTATTCATTATTTGACCTTCTAAAATAAACATCAAAATTTGACTAAAACTTATTTTTAGGACCAATGTCCTAAAATAGAACTCTTGAAGCTTTTCATCACAAACCTATGGATCAAGCTCTTGAACTTGTTGTTCTCCCTTAAAAAAAGACCTTATATGATCAATACAAGGCCTAGTAACATAATATTATCTATTTTATACCAAAATGACATTGGTCTTAAAGACTAATCATCAACTCTGCATACCTTTATACTTTATTCATCACCTAGATCACACATGCATGCTTTTACATATGAAAGATGTCTCTTAAAAATAATAGGTAGAGACACCCACTTGTCATAGAGATATTAAAGGTCCCAAAAATCATGGACTCCCACATCTCCATGCTCTTACTTGACTTACAGGCCTGCCTCATTATCAAATTGACTTTGATTAGTTTCTTAACTTCTTTCTTTCCTTTTGAACTTAGAATCCTACTTGATTTTCTTGTCCCCTTGGGCAGATAAGGCTTGATCTTTGACACTTGAACTTGTACCTTGTTCTGTCATGACAAATAATCCATTTTAAATCTAGTTTTCATTTACCTCCTTGGGTCTCCATTCATTATGGATTCTTTTCTTCATGTTAGGATTGATATTCTGTGAAGTGGAGTTTTGATCATTCCTATAGAACCTTTATATGTGACCTCTTTCTTGACACTTTAAATGAAGTTTCTTTGATTATACATACTTTATGTATGGGTTACATATTGACTCCTTGAAGTTTTAATACCCCATTCATGTAACTGATCATTTGGTATCCTAATGAATGTATTACAAAACCTTGTAATATGACCAATCCCTTAACACCTATAGCACAAGATGTCATGTTTTCCTTCTAGACCTATTGATTCTCTTGAGAGATGATATTCTTCATGTTTCTCATTATCTTACTCATAATTCCATGCAAATTTCTTACTAGGAGATTTTATTTTACAATCAATGATCCTATGACCAAACTAATGATAAGATTAATAGTAGTCATTGAAGGAGTTATCATACCTTAATGCATTGGGTTGTTTGATTTAAATTGAAATTTTTTAGATTTTGAAGTTGTCCTTTATTAGGTTGTGGAGCTAAAAGCTTCAACTATTACAAACATGGAGGAGGTTGTTGAGTTATAGAGAGACCATCATCAGCAGATTACAGTGCAGAATGAAACCGACATCAGCATGTGTGAGCTGAAGACAACCGGCATCGGTAGGAGGTCGGTCGACATTGGTCACCTCCAGGCAAACAAGGACCGACGTCAATCACTTGTGGTAGTTCCAAAACTATTGTTGATGAATAGTCAGTTAAGTGAAGTGAGAGTTTGCATGTAAAGGCTAATTATAGTCTTGAGTTGTGTGTCTAATTATTGTAATTAAGAAAGTCTAATTATTGTAAGCATGAGATCTATATAATAGACTCATGGGCTGTATTGTAAAAGTGTGCTAGAGAGTAAGAGAGCAAAATAAGCTCCTCCAGAGAGAAGAGATCAATGGTGTGTTCCTCCTAGTGCCATAGTACCAAGTGTGGGTGCTAGTTTGGAGAATCAGAAGGGTTTTTCATGTATGTATGATCTTGGTCAGCAAGTGTGTAGGACCACGTTTGGAGATCTATAATGGTGAGTAAGGTCTATTGATTTACAGGTGGCAGCAAGGAGAGGGAGATCTACTTGGAGTATGGTTGTGTGCTTGGTGTACTGGCAATGTTGTTACTGACTGGTGGAGGTGAACACCAACTCTGTATTGGAGTTGATTGTTGGGACCGTAAGAGAGAGAGGGAAGAAGTCCTTGAGGTGTGGCAAGCCTTTGAGGTGGAAGAAGAAGTGGCATCTTATTTATTGTATTTTCTTCTAAGTGATTATTAATATAATTGTGTATTGTCTCTCATACCCTGTGTTGTTTCATATTTCTAGTTACTTATTCATTCTAGTTAAATTCCGTGTTTAGTTGCTAATACAAGAGGTAATCATATGTACTCTTATTGGTGGAGTAAGATCCTGACAGTTGGTATCAGAGCCAGGTTGGGTTGACTAACAGGTGGTTCAGATTTGGTTAGTGGTTTTTGATTACAGGTCACTCTCAGGGGTTTTAGATTGAGTGGGAGTATAGCAATGGCAGAAGAAAATAAGCTACGAATGGAGAAATAGAATAGCACGAATGGTCTGATTGATGGAAAGAAAGAGCAGGTAAAGGAAGATTGTTGGTCAGTAGAAGATCAGCGTGTAGAAGCAGATGTTGTAGGTGATGTTGCACAGGTTGCTCTGGATAAAGTAGAATCTTGGTTTACAGATTCTTTTGCCTCTTTTCATGTAGCCCAAAATAGAGCATCTTTTCATGGGTATGTCTTTAGAGACTTTAGAGAGATTTATTTAGGGGTTGGTGAGCCTTGTTAGATTATTGGCAAAGGGGAAGTGAAGCTAAAATTATAGATGGGTAACACACAGGTGTTGAAAAAGTTCATGCAGGTACCAGTCTTGGAGATGAGTCTAATTTATTTAGGAAAGTTGGGTGATGGGAGATGCACAGTAACTCTCACAGTGGATGTACTTAAATTAGACGGTGGTAAGAAAGTAGGTATCCTTTATCTATCTACTTATATTATTGATTCACCTTTTGTTGCAGAGATGTGGCTTTGTAGGCTTGGTCACATATGTAGGAGGGGAATGCATGTTCTTAAGCAGAAGACAGATATCTTTGACAAACTTAAGAACTGGAAAGCCTCGGTGTTCATGGAGGAGATGACAGACAAAGATCAGCTGAGAGGACTGAATTATTCTAAGCAAGGTTGTGTTGATTTGAATAAGGTTTTGATCTAAAAGGAGCTTGCGAGTAAAAAGTCATCACTCACAGGTGAACACAGGTACCGACATCGGTCAGATAGTAACTGACATCAGCAATAAGAAGACCGACATTGGTTAGATAAGAATTGACATTAGCAAAAGAGATATCGGCGTTGGCCAAGGAAATGACATCAGCAGTCAGGGTCAGTTGCAGGGAATCAACGTAGATCAGGTGTAGATTGGGAGATTATCGAGATCGGTCACTGGAACGGATGGTGGGCAGATAGCAAGCTATTAAAAATGTCTCAAACACTCATATTGAGGACTAAAAGGGTAAGTGGACCTCATATTCATTATTCACCTTCTTACTAGTTGCTTACTGATGGTCGAGAACTAGGAAGATGTGAAGAGGCAATGTAGGTAGAATCCAAAAATAGTGGGAGCATGACATGGATGAAGAGTGTGAGTCCTTGAAGAAGAACCAAACAAGATTTTATTGGTGGAGTTGTCAGCTAGAAGAAAGCACTGAAAGATGGATGGATTCCCAAGTTAAAGAATAGAGTGGATGGATACGTGAGACGAAAGGCCAAGGTATATGGTCTTGAGGAAGCTGCAGGATAGTGGTACAAGTTTTGATAGGTGGATAACAAAGTAGGGCTTTAGTTAATGTCAGTGTAACTATTGTGTTTGTCTTTACTAGGTGGATGATGAGTCACAACATTATCCTGTTACTGTATGTGGATGGTATGCTTGGAGTAGGTTTATACATACAGGGATTTACTGAGCTAAGGGTAAGATTAGTTCAGAGGTATGTCAAGAAAAATTTGGGAGCAGCAAAATTCTTTAGCATAAGAGACATGGAGATTTTGTCTCCAGTGGGAGCTGATGTGAAGAAGGTGTTGGCAAGGTTCAAGATGCAGGATGCAGAATCGGTAAGCACACCAAGGGCTGGACAGTTTAAGCTTAGCTTAGAATAGGGTTCAAAATTACATAAGGTCTGGTATAGACGTAAGTTTTTCCCAAGTAGTGGGAGTTGTCAGAGAGTTTGGAGCCAATTTAGGGAAAGTGGATTCTCAGATATTTGAGAGGGACTAGCAGCAGGTTAACATGTTATGCAGGGTTAAGGACTTCACTACATGGATATGTAGGTTCGGATGTGGCAGGTTACTTGGATGACAGGAAAGGCATCACAGGGTGTGTGGTGGGTGGTCTTCAAGATGGAGCTTGAAGAGGGATACAAGCCAAGAAACAAATTAGATGATGTACAAGTATAGGTATAGTTGTAGCTATTTATCTCCAAGTGGGAGATTATTAGGTTGTGGAGCTAAAAGCTTCAACTATTGCAAACATGGAGGAGGTTGCTAAGTTCTAGAGAGACTGACATCGATAGATTGTAGTGCAGAATGAAACTGACATTAGCAGGTGTGAGCTGAAGACAACTGGCATCGATAGGAGGTCGGCTGACGTCAGTCACCTCCAGGCAGACAGGGACCAACATCGGTCGCCTGTGGCGATTCCAAAATTGTTGTTGATGAACAGTCAGTTAAGTGAAGTGAGAGTTTAAATGTAAAGGCTAATTATAGTCTTGAGTTACGTGTCTAATTATTGTAATTAAGAAAGTCTAATTATTGTAAGCATGAGATCTATATAATAGACTCATGGGTTGTATTGTAAAAGTGTACTAGAGAGTAAGAGAGAAAAATAAGCTCCTCCAGAGAGAAGAGAGCAATGGTGTGTTCCTCCTAGTGCCACAATACCAAGTGTGGGTGCTAGTTTGGAGAATCAAAAGGGTTCTTCATGTATGTATGATCTTGGTCAGTAGGTGTGCAAGACCACATTTGGAGATCTACAATGGTGAGTAAGGTCTATTGATTTGCAGGTGGCAGCAAGGAGAGGGAGATCTACTTGGAGTATGGTTGTGTGCTTGGTGTATTGGCAGTGTTGTTATTGACTAGTGGAGGTGAACACCAACTCTGTATTGGAGTTGATTGTTGGGACCGTAAGAGAGACGAAAGAAGTCTTTGAGGTGTGGCAAGCCTTTGAGGTGGAAGAAGAAGTGGCATCTTCTTTATTGTATTTTCTTCTGAGTGATTATTAATACAATTGTGTATTGTCTCTCATACCCTGTGTTGTTTCATATTTCTAGTTACTTATTCATTTTGTTTAAATTCTGTGTTTAGTTGCTAATACAAGAGGTAATCATATGTACTCTTATTGGTGGAGTAGGATCCTGACATCCTTCTTATTCATATTGTCATTCTTCTTGTGTTTATTAGTACTCTCCTTATCATGATTAGTTTCCTGATCTATCATCAGTGTCTTCTCAATCTTCATAACATTTTGAACATCTTCATGGAATCCTAGGCTTGACTTGTTATTTGAGACATTTTGACTACTCAATAGGTTATTAAGATCAATTGTACTTTTCTCAAATTTTTGATATGGTTTAAGCTTGCTCATGACTTTATTTAGTTTCTCTTGTAAGGACTCCATCTCTAATTTATATTTGACACATTCTTCATCCTTATTTGTTACCTCTTTAGCAAGGGTATAAACTTGAGTTTCAATATGTTGAGTGATATCATAATGCTCCTTGACTTCATTGCTCAACCTTTCTTCAAAGAACCCAATTTTCTCCTCATAGGTCTTCATCGAGGATTCTTGTTTTTTGTTCTTGCCTTGTAAAATCTTTAGCTCTTTCAAGGTATTCATATATTTGTCTTGAAGAGTTACTTGATCCTCTTCTTCTTCTGATCTATCTCCATTAAAGAGATATTTTCCTATATAACATTCACCTTCATCATTGCCAAGAGCCATGAACAATGTGTCTTTATCCTCATAATGAGATGAATCATTACTATCTAATGTGTTTCCTTCTTCTTCAGGAGTTGACTTATTGTCTTCTTCATGGTAAAGACTCTTACTACCTTTGTGTGACTCCTTCTTGCCATTTCTCCTATTGAAGAACTTTTTTTACTTGCTAGGACCCTCAGATTTATTTTTCTCATTCTCATGAGATTCCTTATGAGATTCCTTGTATTCATAATTGCCTCTATCTAGGCACTTAGCTAAAAAATGACCAACTTTACCACATGAGAAAAATTTGAAAGGAAAATTCCCTTAATATTTATCTAATCCCACATTAAATTTTCTTGTAATCATGGCTTCAAGTTGATCTTCATTAAGATCAAAGTCTTCAAGACTTAACTTGATCTTCTTGCATTTTGTCTCCTTGATCACCTTGAATGATACTTCCTTCTTTTTTGGTTTGTCCTCATTAACTCTCATCTCATAGGTAGTAAGGATTCCATGCAATTCATCCATCTTCATATTGGTTAGATCATGACTCTCTTCTATAATAAAAATATTTGAATCAAACTTGAGGGTGAGAGAGCTTAATACCTTTTGTACAATAGTATCTTTTTCAATCTCCTCTCTAATACCTTTGATCACTTTTACCACCTTATCAACCCTTAGAAGATAGGATGCCACATTATCATCTTCCTTCATTTTGAGGCCATCAAATTGTCTTTAATAGGTCTATAATTTAGCTAACTTAACCTTTGAATCTCCTTCATAGATGATCTATAGCTTATCCCAAATTTCCTTATTAGATTTACAATGGATTATCTTGGTGAACTCAACCTTTGATAGGCCATAAATGATAGCTTTCATAGCTTTGGAATTGTTTTCACTCAACTTCTTGTCAACTATAATAGTTGGAGTAAGGGGTGTGGAATAACCATCCATAATAGATTTCCAAATGTCAAAACCTAGAGACATGGTATATGTCCTCATCTTATCACTCCAAAAATCATATTTGGATCCATTAAATAGTGGTGATTTCTTAGTAGAGAAACCTCCTTGCATTTGATGACTACACATTGTACCTTTGACAACCTTCATGTGGTTAAACTTGAAAAGAAGTTATAGATATGATACTAATGGTTAGAGGTACAATCACTAAGAGGGGGGTGAATCAATGATTCAATCAAGTCAATTCTAATTCCATAACTTCAAATTCTCAACCAATCAATATAAGTAATCATGAAGCATACAAACTACTTATTGCAATGAACAAGGAAACTATGCAAGTTGAAGGTACATAACACATGAATTATGTGGGAAACCCTCATGGGGATAAAACCACTCTCAGGTTTGAAAAAAAGTGGACTAAAGTCCTATAATGGATTCACAAACAAGAAATTTTATTGAAGTACTCACTTCACAAGGAGCACCAACCCCTAAGCATGAACAAGCACCCACTTGTCCTAGATGTTGAGCACCCACCAAAAACCTTATAATATCAACACCTCTATATATTTGATTTACTTTATATTTTATGGATAAATAGTGAATAATAATTCTCTTCAACCCTTAACACTCTCTCAAACCTTCACATATAAGTAATGCATCCAAAACACCTTTTTGGATCACTTTTCACTTCTTCGCTCATATTCAATCTTCAATCCTATAATAAAACTATTATAACATCAAAAATATGACCTATAGGTGACACAAATATCCATCACACTAATTTTATATTCATTATATCCATCAATCATACTCACCCTTCTCTATACTTCACATATTAACTATAGAAACCTTCATCTTTGTTTATGCTCTTTATAGATCCTTCATGATCATCACCTTCTTGGTCGGCCATAAGACTTTCCTTAACCCTTAAGGATTATATCACACTTATAAAGGGATAAATTTCACTACATATTTCATTAATAGCTTTGATATATCACCCTTAAGCAACATCATCTTTCAATTAGGCCTAAGAAGCCCTTATAGGTCCATGGAGACCAATTCATCCTTTTAGCACTTCACCAAGCAAAACTAGGAATTCAAGACCAGTTCAAAGCTCATATGTCCTCTTTATATGACCCCTAATAAATCTTCAATTTATTAAATTCATCACTACACACCTTTGCATATGCAAAACCTATCAATCATTTGCCTATTACATGAAAACACCATGAATGAATCAAAATTCAACTTGTAAGCAATTGTTCATACCGGAGATGGATTGGTCAAACCTCCAAAATTCATACTAATGATTTTCATGGAGTATAAAACACTTTCCAATAGATAATCCACCTTTAAACACCCAAAAACCATCAATAAAATCTCAAACATCCTTCTTGGGTCACTTGCAAAAGAAGGTCAAACCCTCAGTCAACTTCAGACCATAATAAATGTAGGTGTATGACTGGTCAAACCTCCAAATCATTTTTCTTGGATTTCCCTTGACTTAATTTACCACTTTTCTTTTTATTCCACCATCAAATTCACTCATAATCAAAATTTATAGGCAAAATAATGAGGACTAGTTTTCCTTGGTAAATTCAAATATTTGAATTCCAGCTGTCACTTTTTAATACAAATTTGACTATAGAAACTAGTGAAATCTATCTGGGAGACCGAATTTTCACTATCATAACTTTTTTATACATCATGTCAAGATATGAAATTTGAAACACATTATCTAGTCACAAATATGAATAAACCCATGTGACCACTTTCTTATGACACCTTCACATGTGTGAATGTTGATGTCATCAATTTGCTTACTTCGAAAGATCTTTCAAGATGACTAGGATAATTTAGACCTTCACAAGACTAATCCAATGAATTTATTTCACTTTTAAAAGTACCCCAAGCACTCTTGACTGCTCATATGACCCATCAAACATGGTCAACACATCACCAACATCCATCACCTTATCTAACCAAGAAAACATAATAAAGTTCATTCATGATCACTAAGGTACACTTTTTCATTTATAACCATGCATACATGTTAACTCATGGATACTCTTGGCCACCTTAGGTACATCATTAATAACACCTCAACATTCTATTGATTAAACTATTCCCCCTTAGATTTGGAAGTGCATTTATCGTTAGTAGGGGTATTCTTTCTCCATTTAGAAAATGAGTGTTACACAATCCCTTTACTTCATTTTAAACCTTATATTAGGATTTGCATAAACATGCATGTGCTCTAACAAATTCAAATATTGAATTACCTATTTATCCACCTAAATGCAAACATGGTACAACCAATGTTTTTAAAGTACATAAGGAATCTAGGAAGGGACATGACCCACTCCAATACCCCTCTTCAAAATAAATAGTTCATACTACAAAACAAAAAATAAATGTATTAAACAAAGGAAAGGAACATACTTATAGAGTACCTCCTACATTTAAACTATATGCCTCTACAAAAAGGTAATAACTTTAATTTTATTGGTACCAAGATAGTAAACCATACGATTATAGACACTATTTTTAAATTATACATTACCTTAATCTTATACACTTGGAAAATATAGACCTTAGATGTTCCTCTCAATTCTAGACCTTTGCCATTGTTGAAAGGATCACATATACTATCTCTCTGTACCTATTAATTATCTCTTAATCTAACCAATTTTATTTTGATGGATTAAACCTTTTATCATACTAAAAAATTGTTTTATCCTAAAAATGTATATGTAGGGAATGTAGGGTTAAATGGGTAAATATAGCCTAGAGCATAAGGATGATAGATTATCTCTTAAATAGGCCAATTATTTATGAAACTCAAATAGAACATATACTAACTTTATTATGTTAAAATTTTGAAGATATAAAGTACAAATATGTTAGATATTTAAATGATAATGAAAATAAGTTTCTTATTTGGTTCTAATGCTAGTACATATGTAGAATTAAAACAATCAAAAAGTAGATTAGATCTAAATTATAGATTAGTTGCCCAATTTTAAAAATAGTACCTTTATAGCCATAGACACTTGCATCAACCTAGGATAGTGACATCAATGTTATTGTCTAACTTAGTTGTAGGTGTCTAGTATAATATACATGTTGAAACTAAATTCACCCACTTAGATGCTTTTGGATTCTGTGTTGCCTTCACTCTAGTGCATTTCGATCTGGGTCATGGATTGGTTCTCCTTGTCAAATGATAAAACCTTGGTTCTTCATCTTCTTAGTGGATATGGAAAAAATGTGTTAATGGGAATATGATGTTGAGATATTCCACATGCCCCTATGTCAATGAGTGATTCCTACATAGCTAATACTCTAAAGAGGGCCTTAGACTTATGTAGTTCTCCTCTATGTGTTGGATTGTGTGTGAATCATGCAATGTGTGATAATCAAGTAAAATAGTGACCTAGCTTGTAACTTGGAAAATATGACTCATCGAGTGATATTTTAGTACTTGATACCTATGGATATGTTCTCCCTATGATTGGTATGGAAATATGAGAAAATAGGGAAGTTATTCCCACTTGAGTGCTTTATTGAGTGATTTTGATAATTTTCCTTGGTCTTTTTAGGTCTATGCTAGGTTTTTCTAGGCAAAGAATGAATGAAGTTTGATCTTGTATTTATACCAATCCCTTTGGATAATATCTCATATTAGAGAACTTAGGTTGACCATAGGTATATGTTTCATTGGAAAATTGGATGAGTTTAGGGTACTAGACACTTGCATTGGAATAAGACACTTGCATTGACGTATTTGTCTAATTAGGATGCAAGTGTTCGGGTAGATAGAAAATAGGCATAGGTCCAAAACTTACAAAGATGCAAGATAAGTAAGTTTATATAATTTTAGGAAAGATATAAGGTCTGATTCATCATAATAATATTGTTTAGACTAAAAGATAAGTAATTAATCATAGATAGATAATGTATATTAGACTTTTGGTAGCAGGAAATGTCTAAGAGTTAAAGGTACATCCACAATATGTATTTTCCAAGTGTACAAGACCAAGGTGATATGTGATTTATAAATAGTGTCTACATTTCCCCCCTTTAATCTAGTAAATAAATTTCTAATTTAAAGGAAAATAAAAGCATACCTAGGTGTGTATAACACACCTTACCTTTGCTTGAGTCCAACTTGAGTGTTTTTTTAGTGACTAGCCTAGAACCAAGAGCATGTTAAAATATATAATTAATGCATATAATATGAAATTGAAAGCATTGAAATAATTAAAATTGAAATAAAGTAAGGTTTAGGATTACATGTGTATAAATGCAACCATCTTGCTTTTTGATAATTTGATTTGAAAGATGTATCATTATGAATTATTAAAACTGAGATTATGATAAATATAAAAATTCAAAGTGCATGTATCTAAAAAAATAAATAGATATTAGAGGACACGTGCCCCCAACATTAAGTAAAATATGAATTGCCACCTAGCAGTTAGATTAGCTCAACCATGCAACCCAATCATACTTATAACCTGGTGAGTGTGAGTGAACCAAGTTAACTCGTATTATAAACCTAGTGAGGTTGGATGATGTAATCAAGTCCAAATTATAAACATGGAAAGTTTGAGTGATTTAATCACTTCAACTATAAAAAAAATTAAAGAAACTATTGTAGTAGATTGGCTTAATACCATCTTTAAAAGTCCAACCTGGTGGGTGATGACAGTCTTTAAAAGTGTTTGGAATCTAAAACTAATTTAATAATGAAATATTAGGCACACATTGCATTTCATATCACCTTAGAAATGTCTCATATTTAAACTATGTATAAAAATGGTACCATTATATAGAATTATGCCATAAATATGTATATAAATCATATAACTATAACTTTAGCCAATTTATAACTATGTAAGTGTGGATAACATGTTTTCAAAACATGGGCCTACTATAATCTAAAATGAAAATGGGTATAAGTGTGGATAACATGTTTTCAAAACATGCCCCCACTACAATCTAGGCATGTTGCATACTAAATAATTGTGGAGAAAACATGCCCCCACTGCAATCTAGGTATGTTGCATACTAAATAATTGTGGAGAAAACATGCCCCCACTAAATCTAAAACTATGATAAATGTGGATAACATGTTTCTAAAACATTCCCCCACTACAATATGAATCTATGAATAAATGTAGAATTCATGCCTCTATCACATGCCCCCCCCATTTTGAGGTAAGGGAAAGTAGTAACTAGTAGTTAACTTAACTCAAAAGGGTAAGATAAACATGTAAACTATGAATGTACCATGTAGCATATAGAGGTAACATGTCTAGGTAGATTTACCATTGAAGCATTAAAAATGTGATCACACCAAGTCCTAATATGCATGATGTAGATCATGGAAATGTCTAGATAGTAAAAATACAATATCAAAAAAATCAAACACACAAACAAGAGCACTCAAAAATCAAATCAAGAGACAAATTCCCAAGGAGACCACAAACAAGGGGCATGTTCAAATGTTTCAAAATCAAAGGGATGTGACTTAGTAAAACATACACAAAGAAATAATGACATATTCAAATGATAACATATAACAAAAGTGACATATTCAAATTTTGAAGACGTAAAAAAGGCATGAAGGATAGAAATAATGGAACATGTTTAAATGCTCAAATAAGCAAAACAATAGCGATTCAAGACACTCAAGTAAGTGCATAAATGAGAGCATAAGCAATGAGCATAAACATATCATATTAGTATTTGTATATATATGTTAGAAAAAAATGTTAAGTACATGGCATATCAAGTACACTGTAAAAGATATAAGCATGGATAAAGGCATGTGTAAGTGTATATATGAGCTCAAACATGATAATGTAAAATGACCATAGAATTACATAACTTGAATGTATCATAAATGCGTATGGGTAAAATTGCTACTATAACCCAAGGATATTATCAAGTGGATGCCTTTGTGTAGGCCTCATATTATGTGTGTCATATTCATATGTTTTGTAACTAGTATCATCAAAATCATACCATTATTTTATATTAGTATTATAGGAAAGATGTAATTTCCTAGGTTGTTAAAAGATGGTATAATATCTCTAAAGTAAGCCAATTATTTGTGAAACTTAGATAGAACATATATTGAATATATTGTGTTGAGATGCTAAAGATAAAAATTAAAACTATGCTAGATATTGTAATGATAATGAAAGCAAGGTATTTAGTTAGTTTTGATGTTAATACAGATCTAGATTTGGAATAGTAGAACATAGGTTGGATTCATATTCTAGATCAGTCACTTGATTATAGAAATTATATCTTTGTAGCTATAGACATTGGCATTGATCTAGGATGGTTATGTCGATGTTATTGTCTGAAATAGATGTAGGTGTCTAGTAAGGAATACTTACTAAAATTGGATTGACCACTTGGATGCTTTTAGATTTTTACACCTTAGATCTATTTCATTTAGATTTTGGTCATGGACTGTTATTCCTTGTCAAATGATAAAATCCTAGTTTTTCATCTTCATAGTGGTTGTAAACATGGGTTAATGTGCATATAGTGTTGAGTCTCCCCAAAGACCCCTTTATCAATGAGAACTACCTACATTGCTAATAATCTGAAGAAGGTCTTATATTTATGTAGTTATCCCCTACTTTTTGGATTGTGTGTGAATAATGTAATGTGTGATAAGTACAATAGTGATCTAGCTTATAACTTGGAAAATATGGATCATGGAGTGTTCCTTTAGTAATTTGCACCTATGGACATGTTATCTTATTGAGTGATATAGAAATAGGAAAAAATATGGAAATTATTCCCACTTGATTATTTGATTAAGTGTTTTTCATATGTTACCTTAGTCTTTTCAGGTCTATGTTAGGTTTTTCTAGGTGAGGAATGAATGAGGGTTGATCTTATATTTACATCAATCCTTTTGGAGAATATCTCACATTAGAGTACTTAGGTCGACCATAGGTATATGTTTTATTTGAAAACTAGATGGATTTAGAGTATTAGACACTTGTATTATAATATGACACTTGTGTCAACATAGGCATCTAACTAGGATATAAGTGTCCTAACAGTTAGAAAATAGGCACAGGCCTAAAACTTGTAAAGATGGAAGATAAGCAAGTTTATAGCATTATAGGTAAGATAAAAAATGTCTAAGTCATTATAATAACATTGGTCAGACAAGAGATAAGTAATTAGGCACATAGAGATACTATATGCAAACCTTTTGGTATCAATAAAGGTCTAGAAGCTAAAGGTACATCCATGATATGTATTTTCTAAATGTATAAGACTAAGGTGATATATAATTTATAAATAATGTCTATAAAATGTTATAAACCTACTTATCTTTTATCTCTTTAATTTCTAAACATGTGCCTATTTTTAGTTACTCAAATACTTACATCCTCTAAGTGCTTTAATGTGAGATATTTCCAAAAGGGTTGATATATATACATGATCAACCCTTATTCATTTCTCACCTAACTCAGACCAAATAAATCACAAGGAAACTTACTAAAATAATTCAATCAAGCATTTAAGAGAGAAAAGCTTCCTTATTTTTATTTTTTCTATATCAGCCATAGAGACAACACATCTACAAGTCTGAATACTAAAAGACCAACCCAAGAGCCATATTTTCCAAGTTACAAGCTAGGTCATTATTGTACTTGTTTATCACATATTTTATCCTTATTCACACACAATTCAACACATAGGGGAGAACTACATTGTTTTGAGTCCCTCTTTGAAGTAGTGAATATGTAGGCAACACCTAATGATAGAGGGGTATTTGGGATTAGCTCAACACCATGAACCCATTAAACCATTTTTTCCACATTCATTATGAATATGAAGAACTAGGATTTTTTTATTTGATAAGGAGAAATAATCCATGAGCCAAATCTAAGTACATTAGAGCAAAGGTGACTCATAACCTAAAACATTTTAAGTGGTCATATCTAGATTTAACAAACATTTTTATTATACATTTATGTCTAGGTTAGAAAGAAGTGTTGATGTAACTATCTGAGGTTGATGCAAGAATTTAAGGCCACATAAGTGCTTATCCAAAATTTGATGACAATCCCAAAATCTAATTCTAATCTAATTCTTTCATGTTCCAGATCCATATCTATATTAGAGTAGAAGCAACTAAGTATCTTGTTTTCATTATCATTTCAATATCTAGCATAGTCATACTTTCTAATTTTAATATATCTTAGTATATAAATTTAGAATATTATTTATCTAAGTTTGCAAATTAATTGGCTTCCTATAGAGATAATTTATCACCTTTATGCCCTAGGCTATCTCTATCCCCTTTAACCTTAGATACTTTTATCTATATTTTAGGGTTAAACATTTGGTGAACCCAATGTTTGGTTCCCAAAACCCTAGATATTGATATAGGTTTTCCTTATTATTTGTTTTTTATTCAACAAGATTTCACAAGTTAAAAAATTTATTTCATTTTATTACAAACATGTCCAATATGGATGCATCTATAGCCCATTTTGGGCAACAATTTATAATTATAATTGTGGTTTATTACTATAATTTCTTAATCAGACCTATCATTCAAATAAATATGAAAATTCATAAATATAATGAGGTATTTAAAATGAAATTAGCACTTAATATCTATTTATAGTTCTTTTTCTAATATTATAGAGCCAATATCTAGACACCAACATGTTTGCTCTTAATAATTTGCTCCACCTAGTTTGTATATGAGTGACAGTCACTATCGTACAGCCATTATTCACACACAACTTATATTGGATTTTGTGATCCATGTTATCACTACTTAGAAGGGTAAAGGTTTTCAAACTAATATGCCACCTATTAATATACAATAGGTGCCTCCTAAGCCAAAACTAGTGATCAAATATAAGGGATACAACCTTGCTAACCAACTAAGTAACATTCATGCTAAGTTCTCAATCCTCAAACTTATAAATCAATTTATATACACATAATATTTTTAAATTTTATCAAATATTGATGCTTTACATCTTGCAGGAACCCATCATGACTCAATCTCTCTGAGTTTATGCCTTAAGGGGTACATCGAGAAAAGGGTTGGCAGACCTTTGGTGCTTTGTAGGATTGTTATCTATTTTTCCACATTATTACCAATCCAACTAGTTCCTAAAACCTTTCCCTAAGTTATTTCTCCTCCCTTACACATTCCTCTAGTCTTTTCCTCTTTCTATCCTTCTTTTCCTTGATTGGCACCTTTTTACCTGTCTAGCATACTAGGTTGACCTAGTTGACCTAGTGCAGTTTGGGGTCACTTTATCTCTTTAGGTTTGTTATCCTTTCAACCAAACTAGCACAAACTTTAGGCATTAGTAGGAAAATGTTCTAGGTTGATTAGGTTGACCTAGCACAGTCGATATGTCTGAATGATTTTTGAGTGAGATACTCCTATATATAAGGTCATTTTGGTCATCATTAAGAATATGTAAACAAGAGTTATTATTCATTTACACTTATTCATAATTTGCTCTTCCACTATTCTACTTTAGGAGTCTTAGCTTAGGTTTCTTATTTTGGAAAATCTAGTCTTGTGGATAGATCTTGGATGCTTTGGCCTAATAAAGTGATCCTTACTACATCTATATCATTTCATAGAGATCCTTACCACCTCTACGGATCACTTAATAATTTTTTATTTTTGGGCTAACAAAGTGATCCTTGGAGGCCTCTATATCATTTCATAGAGATGGTTTAGCCTAACAAAGTGAATAGGTGTTGGATAGGTCTTAGATGCTTTGGCCTAGCAAAGATATCCTTGTTACCTTTATATAGATCAAAAATGATGAAGTGATCATTGGAGGCCTAATATATATTATGTAAGACCTCAAAATTGATGCAAAATTCATTACTTTTGATCTAACAGATTTCACATCCAAGGATATCATTGATCAAGATATGTCTTTGTTCATACAAGTAACTAGGCATAATAAGGAAATAAAAATGGTGCTCATTGATAATGGATTTACCTAAACATTTTTAGCATATATTTCCCAACCACCATGGGTATTATCACTAACCTTCTTCAAAAATTAATTATGCATATCAAGGGATTTGATAATTTGCATAGCCCTTTGGTTGGCCAAATCATTACATTGTAATCTAGTTTTGGGTATACCTTGGATACATATAATAGAGTTTATCCAATTTATTTTACATCAATGTGTCAAATTCATACATGATGGGACCTTATATATAATGCCTGCTGATAATGAGCCCTTCAAATTTTTTAAAATGACACATTCTGGTATAGAGTGAATTCTTATAGTGGTACCACCTACATAATGTATCCCACTTGAGAATATACATAATTTTGAAATAGGAGAGTCAAGTACAATGTCTCCTTTAACTCTAGCAGCAAATAAAACACCACATTGAGATGTACATAGTTACATGTCAAGATCAAGAACCATTGCCAAAAGAACCAATGATACCCAAACCAAAAGAAAATCAAACTGTTAAGCTTCTTTTATTGGTATATATTGAGCAATAAGATGGCCATATTTCAATTTATTATGACAATGATGATGATCTAGTCCATGATATGATAGATGATATTTTATAAAAACATAATTTTTATCTAGTTGAGTAGTTTTCACATAACCTACTCGCACATACAGGTCCTAGTACATATAAGTTAAGCTCACTTATAGAGGATGTAGAACCAAATCAAGATAAGGGCAAAGAAAAAATAGCAGATGAACATGTAAATGTTTATTATTTCATACAACCCACTTGGACTCACACATTAGGTCAACCTTACAAGGGCCAAATTTAGATACATCATGTAAATACTGTGGAGGTCTCTCATGAGACTCCACAACATATTCTATAGAACACAACAAACCAAGATACTATGGATACAATACTTCCCATGCTACTTGAACATAGCATGGTATCTTTACCTCCTAATAGGCACATATTGGGTATTATATTTTTTTCTAAAAAAGGATTAGCTTATTATAACTATCATCTAATCATTATATGTCATACAAATCATTGTGAGGTATTACAAAATTAAATTTATAAATATAAGAGTGAGGGTCTCATACAACTTATGCATGACAAGAAAAAAAGGCATAATACTTCAAAAAGTTCACAATAAAACCATCCTTCAAAGGGACCAAGGCATGAATATCTAATTATTATTAATAATATTAATAGGGTCTATTATCAACATCTCAAGTTTGATAAGAATAATTGGGATACAATTTAAAGCACCACATTTATTCAATAGTTGGGATATAATATAATTGAATTAGCATACTCTTCATTGATGTCATAATCTCACGGATACATCCACATGACAATATCATGTGGACCATAAGTGGTCCCCATGATCATATGGATATTAGATTGAGACTGACAAGATTGACTTGTACTTTTAAAGGGTTCTTTTGCTAAAATAGTTGTGGAGTGTATTGTTGAGATGAATGGGAAGGTGTCGGGTTGAGCTACATCATTAACTTGTCAATTTGATCAAAAAATTTAGTGTACTATGATTCTAATGCATTGATAATGAGTCTTAAAAATTTTGGGGCTACCTCAGGTTGATTCTAAGCTTCAACCATCTTATTTTTGATATGGAATTCTTTTTAAATCTTCAATACAAAATTGAATATTAAACCTTATTTTTATCATTATGTTCATGTGGTTACAGGCATAAAAATAAATAGAGTGAATCTTTGATACCAATGATCAATTGAGTTAAAGTAAAAGTAAAGTAATTCTTATTCTATTATTTCACCAATGCTTAGAAGATCACCTTCACAGTACTAAAGATGTATATTCCAATTGTTCACTAGTGGGAGACCTTCAGTGAGTAGTGTGTGCAAGAGTGCATTCCAATCAAACCATGGAAGACTTTTATTGAAGCACTAAAGGAAGAACACTACCCTCTCTAACACTTTGAATATGAATACATCAAGTTACAATAATTATTCTAGTGCAAGGATTAGTTAGTAGAATACTACACTAACACATTCCATGACTACTCTACATGACTTGAGCGAGTAACATAGGGTGCTAAAGTACATTAGTATAATCTCACCTTATATCCATATAAAGTTGGAGTTCTTGACATTAGACACTTTGGGATAAGTATATTGAAACACTGCCAAGATCAAAGCCAAGGCAAAGATGAAGCAGCATAAATCCTCTTCATCTAATGAAGTGTACAAGAACCAACCCTTTCACAAATCCACATCATAGCCCTTACATAGAAGCACAACCCTTCTCACAAAATTGAGTAGCCTCAAAAGACTACAAAAAACTTGAAGGATCTTACACTTGCTTCTCCAAATAAAGGCAATAAGAATTCTAGTGATAAGTGCTACCATCATCATCACTCATCCACCCATGACAACTCTAAATTCCATGCATAGAAATCCTTGCTTACATAAAATACACTAAGACCCACACTAATGGATAGCATTGATTTAGATTCCTCTTGACTAAACACCACAACCACTATGATTGATATCTCTAAAGAGTGTGAACATCTCTTCCACACCAAGTTCTAGGTGAAAGGTCAGACTCTCCATGTCATCATGGATAATGGTAGTTAGAATAACATTGTTGTACAATCAATAACTCAACACCTTGGTCTTACCACTATTATGCACCCTAAGTCACATATTATGGGGTAGTTATATTAGGAAAATTATAAATGTTTGATGATAGTGCATTTTTTAGTACAAATTCAAGCCTATGGAGGATAATGTCATATGTGACATCGTACCTCTAGATGTCTATGACATCTTTTTAGGGAGGTTGTATCTATACAAATATGAAGCTAAATATCAATCCAAGCCAAAAATTTAGACTGTTTATGCATAATATCATTTTTACCACGTGTTTGAGTCAGTTTCTACTAAGTTATGTCAAAAACTTATCTTACATACATACAAGTTCATATTATTCATGGTTTTCCCTAACACACCAATCAATAATAGTGTCCATCACTCGTACAACATCATAACAATAATATTTTGGTAAGTTATTGGAGTATCATTGTGAAGTCTTTACAAATCTTGAAGACCTTTTAACACACTGCATAGCAAATCATCGCATTGATTTGGTTCTTATATTCCCTCTTCTGAATAGCCCACTATATCACAATTCAATTTGGTAAAAGGATGAAATCTAGTGCTAAATACAATATCTCCTTGATAATGGTAAGATTAGGCCTAGCTCTTCACCTTGCAAGAGTCAGATACTCTCTCGTACACAAGTAAAGTACAAAGAGTACCACTATGCACATTATACACTTCATGCAATCTAAGTTGGTGATAAATTTTGGCTACACCTTCAGAAGGAATGCTTTAAAGGTCCACACCAAAAAATCAAGCCTCTACATTATGGTTCTTACACCATTCTATGCATGACTAGTGAGAATGCCTTTGTTCTTGATCTATCTTCATAATTGGGCTTCAATGTGGAACTTCTCAAGCCTTACACTCCACCACTTCTTGAGCCACTATTAACACAATATCCTTCTGATTTGGATCTTGAACACTTGTGCCCTATAGAGAAGGACTAGATCATTGAATTGATAGACATGTATACCCACCATGGCACACATCAACTTTTAAAAGTGGTCAAGGTTGGATAATATGTTGATCACACTAAGTGATTCAATTGTTAGTAACTTTAAGTGTAGTTTATTTAGCTACACACTGACACAATGGAGACCATTTCTCTTCAAGAAAATGTGAATGATCCATGTGAATTCATTACATAGTTGAACACACTCCTCATTTTTATAATACATAGATCTCACACCTCTCACACAATCATGCACACTCCTTTACCCAAAGTTGGCCCATAACCTTGTACACAAGTCTCATTCTTGTTCATAGACTTTTATACAATGATTGCCTTAGATCCTAGACTACACACTCTATAGTTTGTATCCTCATGCACTTCTCAGGCATCTATTCATAGACTAGCCAACACTTTTGGGTCCCACCTTAACACAACAACATGTTGGCCTACCCTAACCATGTAATTTAAAATGTGTCCCAACTATCCATTAGCCACCAACTAAGGATCATAGGATTGGGAATCATTGAATATAGCCTAGACATTAACTATTCAAACTATTTCCAACTACCACATCTGATAGGAGATCAACATGCCTATCAACATCCTCTATGGTAGTTGTATAATAATTGATATTGTTCTTGTATTATGCATGTTATCTATGCAATATATGCATTTGGCCAAAATAAATAAAATACAGCCAGATCAATCCCATCTACTTAGTCATAACATAGTTAGTTTGCTTCATGCATCTACTCTATATACATGCACTATAGACATTATACTCTATATCTCCTATTCATTGATTTATAAATATAAGTTGTATTTATTTCAATTAAAACTTCTATTCCATTGAATGTGTGTTTGATTGTTCTATCTGAATACTCTCTATGCATTCACTTTGCATAACCAAACTTGATTATCCCCCTACACACTCAGTCTTGGGCCCCATGACATGGATCATATAGAAGCATGGCTTTCCCATTCTTCATAGACTCAAATTATAATGGGGGCATTTTTTTGAAACATTTTCTCCACACTTACATAGTTTGTAAATTGGCTAAAATTCATACTTATATGATTTAGATACACAATTATTATATAATTATATACATTGGTACCATTGTTATACCTAAGTTTCAACATGAGACATATATAATATGCATATGTTATGGAAATAATACCTAAAATGTAAAATCAAAATCAATTTTAGATTTAAAAATACTTATATGGACTTTAACTCACTAGGTTGGACTATTACAAACTTTTATTGAGCCAATATATTCTAGTAGTTGGTTCACTTTTGGTATGGTTGAGGTGATTATATCACTCAATCTTTCCAATTTTATAAGTTGGACTTGATTTCCAACCTCACTAGATTTATAATGTAAGTTGACTTGGTTCACCCATACTCCCCAAGTTATAAGTATGATTGGTTTGCATGATTTAGATAATCTCAACTATCAAGTGGTAACTCATTTTTTTTATCCAAGGTCTAGGCATGTATCCTCCAATATTTATATGTATGAACTTTTCAGATTTATATTTGTCCTAATCTCGGCTCTAATGGTTCATATTGATACATCTTTTTAAATCAAATTTCCAAAAGGAAAGGTAATTGAATCAATACATAGGTGTACTCATACACCTTATTCTTTCTATTTAAATCATTTAAATGATTTTGATTTCATATTATATACATTGATGATATATTGTAACATGCTCTTATTTGTAGGTTAATCACTAGTAAAACACTCAAGTTACACTCATGTAAAGGCAAGGTGTGTTATACACAGTCAGGTATGCATTTATTTTCCTTTAAAATATAAATTTCATTACTATATTAAAGTGGGGGAGCATATACACTATTTATAAATTATATATCACCTCAATTTTGTACACTTGGAAAATACAAATCTTGGTTATTCCTCTCAATTCTAGACCTTTCTCACTACTGAAAGGCTTGCATACACTATCTATATGTGTCTATTGCTTATATCTTAGTTTGACCAACGTTATTACAATAACTTAGACCTTATTTCATACTCAAAATTTTATATACCTACTTATCTTCTAACTATGCAAGTTTTAGACATGTGCTTATTTTCTAGTTATCCAGACACTTAAGTCCTAATCATATGCCTATGTCAATGCAAATTTCCTATCCAAACACAAGTGTCGAATGCCCTAAATTCATCTAATTTTCAAATTAAATGTATACCTATGGTCATCCTAAGGTTTATATATATATATATATATATATATATGTATATATATATATATATATATATATGTATATATATATATATATATATGTATATATATATATATATATATATGTATATATATATATATGTATATATATACATGTATATATGTATATATATGTATATATATATACATATATACATATATATATACATATATATATGTGTGTATATATATATATACATATATATGTATATATATATATATGTATATATATATATATATGTATATATATATGTGTGTGTGTATATATATATATATGTATATATATATATATATATATATACATTATCAACCCTCATTCATTCCTCATCTAACACATATTAAATAACTCACAAAGAAACTTACCAAAAACATTCAAGTGAGCAAAACTTCTTTATTTTCCCCTATTTCTATATTAGTCATAGGGATAACACATCTACAATATTAAAGTACTAAAATATTAGCACAAGATCCATATTTAAAAAGTTATAAGATACTTTAATTATTGTACTTGCTTATCACATATTGCATCCTTATGCAGACACGATCACATGCATAGGGGATAACTACATGAGTTTGAGGCCCTCTTCAAAGTAGTGGCTATGTAGGCAACACCTACTAACATAGGGGTATTTGGGGTTATCTCAACACTATGATCCCAATGACCCATTTTTTCCATAGTCACTATGAAGATGAATAACTAGGGTTTTCCTATTTGACAAGGAGTGATAGTCCATGAGCTAGATATGAGCACACCAAAATGAAGGTGACATAGAACTTAGGACATTCTAGGTGGTCACATATAAATCCAATAGGTATTCTATATTAGACACTTACATATAAGTTAAATATAAGCATCAAGATAATTGTCTGAGGTTGATGCAAGTGTTTGAGATCATAGAATTATTTAATCCAAAATTTTATGGTAGCCCTAGAATCTACTTCTAGTTTGATTCCTTCTTGTTTCAGATCTAGGTTTGTATTAGCATCAAAACTAGCCAAGTATCTTATTTTCATTATAATTGAAATATATATCATAGTTATACTTTCTAATTTTAGCATATATCAGTATTTAAATTCAAAATATTATTTATCTAAGTTTACAAATTAAATATCTTGTTATAGAGATAGTTTATCACCCTTGTGCCCTAGGTTATCTCTATCCCCTTTAAGTCTATATTTTAGGTTTAAATAATGATATATTATGCACATTATTAGATAAATAAATCACAAGAATTTATTCTAAATCTCATTAGCCACCACACATATTTGAAAAGGTAAAGGGACAATATTTTTGCACTTATCATGGCATAAATGGGCACTGATATAATGATTGTTTTTCTCTTGAGCAAAATCTTATATAGTTGGTAGATCAAGGAGTTATCATATTTTAAGAATATATGTCTAGATATTTTTCCTTTATTTCTACTATAGGCTATTCTAAGAGGGTGAAAACATCCCACATTGATAATCTTAAGGAATAATGGTCCATCAACCTTTGCAGAAGATCACCACTAGTAGAAGTCCTTCTCCTAGTGTACCCTCTACTAGGACTGATCTTTCCCACACTAATCCTACCAAGGAACCATTATTTTATCAAGATCTTGATAGAGGGACATGTGGAGAAAGCATACATTCATAGAATATTTGGGTGCCTAAACTATCACATACATATCCATAAGATATTTATACAAATACACCATCTACCATTCTAAAATAAAAAACTAGAAGTTCCATTAATACATCATCATTATCATCGAGAATTATTATATCTAACTAGATTTGATTGTATACAGTGATTCCCTCATTGTTCTTAAATTATAAATGCCATTCAAGTTAAAATATTTTATACAAATAATGCAATTTATTATATATAGATAATAATTACATAAGAAATCGATGAGATGTGGGTGAGTTGGTAAATCAACTTGGTTACCACAAGCACCATCTAAGTTCAAATCTCAGATGGTATTAGAGGTCAATTATGGCTAATAATTGGTATTATGTTAGTTTTGGTCATTGATGGTATTATTGAGCTAGTTATGGCCATTCATTGGTATTCTTGGGCTAGTTATGGCCATTGTTGGTAGTTCTAATACTTTTATAGTTGGGGATCTGGGCCCCTAATTATGTTCTAGACTAGTTGGAGCTCTATTCAAAAGGATATAAGGGTAAAGATCTCAGCAAAATTATCTCTATCTAAAAATAATAATTACATAAGTAAATGCACATAAATCAGACAAAAAGAATAACAAACTAAAAAGAAAACATTTATTTCAAGCCAAATATACCATGTAAACATAATCATGTATATCAGAGTGGTTCAAAGTTTTTTCAAACAAAAAATATCAGTCATATGTTGGGTGCATATCCCTAGTTATATATTCATCATCACTATCTATATCCATAACCCTAACATCTCTTAATGTGGAGGCCCTTGGATCCAACATGGGCCTGTGTACATGAGATAGCTCTTGTACCCTCTCTTCATATGACCCTAGTCATCATAGTGTCTCATCATGTTGTTGATATAGGGAATTATATCGCTCAATCAACACCTGCATAATATCAATGGCACTACACTAAGGGATGTCTTGTCTATCGAGTTTTGCATGTAGCTCCTCATGTTTGGTGGTCATGCTATGGTATACATCTATAACTCTTGATACATGATCAAATAAGAGTACATGGGCACCCACAATATCAACCAATTATCAATGAATACCTCACCATCTATATCTATGAGCACACTTAAAGCAAGGGCTTACACTACACAATCAACCATGGTAGACCAAACCTGATTTCTTACAAAAAGACATGTAAAAATAAATTAGCTATCAAATACTCTATCATTTGAAAAAAAAACTCAAAATAATGGTACTTACATGTGGATATGATATTTTTTACATATATGGGTGTTGGTCCCATGGGATCCCCATCACATCCATCTCCTCCTAACCTCCCTATGACACTAGTATGGCATCAGGTCAGGAAACTATCACCAAAAATAATAATGGATAATGATTCCCTACCCACCACTATAAATAACCATTTTTGTATTTTTCATCATCCCTTATAGCTAGGGTAACCATGTGAACTCTCTCATCGCTAGGTTGGGGGGATAAATCTACAATCATTAGTATTAGCCTATCATTGGGCCTATGCCCACTCCTCATTGTCTGATGTCATGGGTATGGTGTTGATGGCACTCTATGCTCTATGTCAAATTACCTAAGAACATGATCATATTCAAAAAAAATTATACACACCAACAACACGATCAACCATCCACATTCTAACCTACCTAGAACCTCTACAACTCATGCTTATCCGTAGACCATCCAATAAATGTCCTATAGGAATGCCATGTAATTTAATATGGTGTCAATTTATCCAATATAGTGTGATATTCCATTTTGGTATGTGATATACCATAAGGAAATACCCACCAAATTGTAAATAGCTAAGGATGGTCCCACCTACTAGGGGTCTACTAACAAGTCATACTACTATAATATGCTCATAAGCCCACACAAGTAGCAAGGTCCCAACTCCAATTCCACCACCTTGGTTATCCAAAATAAATATGTATAAGTATTTATACAAATGAGGTAATATTATATATTCCCAAGAATATTTGTTCCCCTCTAGTTTAATGTGTCAAACTATATGATACATGTGATATGAAATTATCGCTATGTCATCCTCTACTACTATAAAATAAGCCAACAACAAATAAATGAACTTTCACAATTACATAACATCACATCTGATAATATTATCAAGACTAATCTTGTCATTATAATATACCTCTAGTGCCCTTTGTCTATTAAAATACATATATGACCATTGGATATAGCCATGACTGCCATCCCTAGCAACTTATGTTCTCTTAGCTTTGATAGGCAACTAGAAAATATGATACACATCTTCCAAAATCAATGTCATCTCCCCTTTGAGAGCTATAAAGTACAATTATATGGGTTACACCTCTCAACCAAAGTTGTAATAAAGTGGATATAATATGGAATATACCCTAATTGTGTCACATGGCTTGATCCAGCCTGAACTATAATGGCCCAAATGGCCACATCCATCCCTAACTCTACCAAAGTGTAAAAATGTCTCCCATGTAATAAATCCCAAATATGTATATCCTTATACAAATAAAAATGACCAAAAATAGGTGTTAGTCATTCCATTCAAGCAATAAAATGCATTTTTTTTAATAAAAAAATAAAAAACATAAAAGGATGGTAGTGTCAAATGCTACCATTAGAATAAGACACCAATGTTAGACAATTACATCCAAATTTGGACACTAACATTGACATCCTAATGGTACTATCTAAAACTTTGATGTTAATGTCCATCATCCTACTCAAAATGAAAAATTTGGATAAATTAAGCAAAATTTTAAATTACCACTTTATTTCCAAGTTAGCTTACTCACCAATTTATCAAAAGCTTAGTTGGCTAGGGTTGTTTGGAGCATATGAAATTGAAGTGGCGTGAGGTTCTCCCACGTGGCATTGTAATTTTATACTCATAACTCAAATTTTTAGAAAGTGTAAAGTGAAAATTGAAATTTGTATTCATAGTTACTAATATACACCTTATAAGAACTTCAAACACACATATCTTGAGCATTGTTTGCCCAAATCTAAACCCACAAGTTGCATTAGAATCCAGCTGATGATCTCTTCAATATTATATTAATTTCACAAGTTTTTAGGTAAAACTAAAATTAACCTAAAAATATATTTTTGCCTTGACCTTATCTTAAAATTTTAAAATAATGGTATATTTTAATTCATTAATTTATTGAGGTATATCATGTAGACACCTAAATTTGGCCAGTGATAACCTCCAATCAGTCTTTGGATCAATTTCCACCAAAGTGTATAATTTGGCCTAAAAACACTAAAACACAATAAAAGCTTCAAACCTAATATAGTCAAGTGTTGATTCTAGCTAGGGTATCCCTAAATGGGGCAATGAAATTTGTGGGCTGGCTAAATTTGATCAGATCATTTTGAGTCAAAATGCCAATTTTGCACCTGGGTACTCTGGATTGCTCTTTTCTATCAAATATCTTATACAAGACACATGTCTTTGGTATTTTTTATTGGAAACATCCTATATGGGAATATATATCTAATGCATCTAATATTGACTTCCAATTCTAATCTAGTCAAATTTTGGACCAATAATAAAGCATTCTGATCAATTTGAGTAATTTGTGCACAAAGTGTTTAAGCATGCTTAAGATTTAATTAATCCAAGTTAGAGACTTTAGGAACACTTTGTTGAACTACATCCATGGTAACATAGTAGTTGAAGAAGAGCAAGGAGGATAAGACCAAATTCATATAGCAGAATAACACTCTCCTAGTGAAACCTTTTCAAAGGTGTTAGGGGGCAATCAAAGTCAGTACTCAACATCTTCTAGTGAAACTTTTTCAAAAATGCTAGAAGACAATCAAATTAAAAATCCAATTTTCATTATTGAAACCTTCTTGGAGGTGCTATGAGACAATCAAGATAACTTCATTGATGAAAACCTCATTGAGGCACCAATAGTTGAGCACAAAATTTCTTCACTACTTGAGGAAGACAAAATCAAAGATCAAACCAAAATAACTTCCTATCTATAGCCTAATAATATGGTAGCTACTCTCAGTCCCAAACAATAAAAAAATTGATGGTCCTATCAAGAGAACAAGTCGTTGGCCCTACCACATCCAAAGTTATGTCAAATTTGGCATCAGCAACATTACGTGTGATTGAAAGTCTCGATCTTCATTTGTTTCCCTACCATTCCACATTCCATTATCATCTACCATTCCATTTCACAAACAAACCTACCATTTATTATTGATCTCTATTTACCATCCATAACTACACTTACCTTTGCAGAGGCTACAAAGATACCTTGTCTCGACATTTGAAGCAATCAAAATCAACGACTAATGAAGATCACAAAAAGATTCTTAATAACCAAATATACAAGAATTTATTGATAAAGTAGTTATTTAGATGAGGTTTGGGCTAGTAATTAACATGATCAAGTATTTTTTTGTATCATTTTTTAATCAGGATGAGCATCTCCTCATTGGTAAATACAACTGAATCATTTTTTATTGATCAATATCATTCTTCTTTTCATCATTTTCATCATTTTGTTCCCACTCATCTTTAATCTAAATTTCAAGTTATATCCTTGAGTTATGCTTGCTAATCAACCCTACCTAGGGCATAATCATCTTTAGCCAATTCAGGTCCACTTAATGATTATAAACGCCTATGGACAAATCATTATTTTGACTTTTAATCTTGATTATAACCACCTTTGTGCAAATAATTATCCTTTTACATTAATGCATGCAAGCATTTTCTTGTTTGGATTAATCTCAACCAAAGGTTAATTCCACCTTTCTTCTTGTTTCTTTTTAAGGGATCATCCATCAATAAATGTGATGGCCACTCCCTCAAGGGGCATCATCCTAGGCTTCCCAAACACCATTTGGAGCTTTATTATTCAACCATCACCTCATTTTTGGCATACAAGTCATCTATCATTATTTGATAATATGTTATTGTGCTTATATCTTGCAACACCTTCTCAAATAGGTACAAATTGTAGACACCTAAATCCGGCCATTGATAACCTCCAATTAGGGTTTTGACCAATTTCCACCAAAATGCATAATTTGGCCTAAAAACACTAAAACACATTAAAATATTTGAACCTAATATATTCAAGTGTTTATTTGGGATAGGGTATCCCTAAATGGGGTAATGTAATTTGTGGGCCAGCTAGCTTTGATCAAATCATTTCGAGTCAAAATTCCAATTTTACACCTAGGTGCTCTGTATTGCTCTTTTCTATCAAATTTCTTGCACAAGACACATGTATTGTTATTTTTTGTTGGAAACATCCTAAATGGGAATATGGATCCAACACATCTGATATTGACTTCCAATTCCAATCTAGTCAAATTTTGGACCAATAATAGCGCATTCTGATCAATTTAAGTAATTTGTGCACAAAGTGCTCAATCATGCTTAAGAGTTAATTAATCTAAGTTAGAGCCTTTGGGAACACTTTTTTGAAAATCATCCATGGTGACATATAAGTTGAAGAAGATTAAGGAAGCCAAGACCACATTCGTATATCAAAAGAACACTCTCCTAGTGAAACCTTTTTAAAGGCGCTAGGGGGCAATCAAAGTTAGCACTTAGCATCTTCTAGTGAAAGTTTTTTAGAAGTGTTAAAAGATAATCAAAGTAAAAATCCAATGTTCATTAGTGAAACCTTCTCAGAGGTGCTATGGGACAATCAAGACAACTTCATTGGTGAAAACCTCATTAAGGCACCAATAGCAGAGCATAAAAGTTCTTCACTACTTGATGAAGACAAAATCAAAGATCAAACCAAAATAGTTTCTTATCTATAACCTAATTATATGGTAGCTAATCTTAGGCCCAAACAACAAAAAATTTGATGGTCCTATCGATATAACAAGTCTTTGGCCCTACCACATCCAAATTTATGTCGAATCTAGCATTATCAACATTACGTGTGACTGAAAGTCTTGATCTTCATTTATTTCCCTACCATTCTATATTATATTATCATCTACCATTACATTTCAAAAATAAACCTACCATCCATTATTTTTTCCTATTTACCATCCACATCTACACTTTACTTTGCATAGGCTACAAAGATACCTTATCTTGATGTTTGAAGGAATCAAAATCAATGACCAATGAGATCACAAAAGCATTCTTGACAACCAAATATATAGGCAGTTATTGACATAGTATCTATTCAGATGAGGTGTGGGCTAGCAAAAAACATGATCAAGTATTCTATTTGTATCATTTGTTGATTATGATGTGAATCTCCTCATCAATAGGAATAATAGAATCAAAAACCATACCCAGGCCAAAAATATGTACCATATTGTTTAACATTGTCATTGCCTTTATTACATATCCATTTTCCATTGTTTTAGATTCCAACCATTCACCCCTCCACTTTGGGGAAACCCTCTTACCATTTTATCCAATCTATCAAAAACCATCATTATCCTTAGCAAAACCATACCATCTTATCATTCCATTCCTATCTAGACCAAAGCCTATTTTTAGTCATCTTACCCAATCCTCTTTTGATCTTGGTTTATTTGGTTCTTCTTGCACCTTTTACAAGAGGATTATAATAAATCAAATCCATGTTTACAATGATAGTCTATGAAAGTAGTGTGACAGTTGATCTAGAAATATATCTTTCATTTTTCATCTTGTATTAAGTTTGTTTATGTGAGCCTAATTATAACTACCTATGGGCAAATCAGTGTTTCACTAATCTTGCTACCAATTATAACTACCTATGGAAAAATTAGTATCATTAACCTATGTCATTGTATCTTAGTTATAACTACCTATGGGAAAACTAGGGAAAACACTTATTTATCATGCATTATTGCATCACCTTACCATTATTGTTTTCATTTGACTGGCCATTTGCCAAATTTGAGAACTTATTGGGACCTAGTTTGTTTTTCCTTGCCTTTTATGTGGATGGAATTACTATGACTTGAGGTCATTTTAAGACTATGTGGGTCATGCTCAATTCATGTTAAGGTCACCTCAATCCCTCTTTCCATACACTCTTTCCATTTTGTGAGTAACCTAAGCCAAACACTCTCACCCTTTTATGAGCATGTATCTTGTCATTCTCTAACGAGTTAAGATGCCTCAAAATTCCAAAAACATTCATAATATTTCAAAATCTAAAAATATTTGTCCTATCTAAGCCTAGTCATTTATCTTCAATCCGCCTTACTAGGTTATTGTCATTTTTAGGATGCTTTCTTTTGCTTGTGTTTTCAAGCTTTTTGTTTATTTGTTTATTTTAGGGTCTTTATTTATTTGTTTGTTTATTTGCCTCCCTATTTGTTTACTTTTAGCACTATTGCCTCGACTCAGTCTATATGTGTTCAATGGGTGATTCCTCAAGCACATTATTCTTTAGTTTATCCATATTCATACATCAATATTATCATTATATTTTTTATCATTGGTGTATTATTTTTGAGTGTTTATTAGATTGAGAGTCAGTCCTTATGCATATTTTGAGATAGTCTTCATGGTGTTCTATCATGAAGCATACCATCACATGACATAGCAATAATTAGCTTCAAGAAGGTCTATAATCAATGGAGCCACAAAAGTTTCTCCTTGGCACCTTATTAAATCCTTCCATTCCACCCTTGATCAAATTAACCCATTGGCCATTCTATTTGTATCATTGCTAATAAAGATGACCATCTCCTCATTGGTAGGTACAATTGAATCATTTCTAATGATCAATAATATTCCTCTATCCATCTCTTTCATCACCTTTTAGCTCCTCTTTACTCTATATTCCAGGTTATATTCTTATGTTATGCTTATTAATCATCCCTAACTAGGACACCATCAGTTTTAGCCAATCCAGGTCTACTTAATGATTATAATCACTTATGGAAAAATCATTATTTTGACTTTTATTCTTGATTATAACCACCTTTGGTCAAATTAGTATCCTTTTTTACATCAATGCATGTAAGAATTCTCTCATTTGGATTAATCTCAACCACGGGTTAATTCTACCTTTCTTCTTATTTCTTTTTGAGGGACTATCCATCCACAAATATGATGGCCACTCCCTCAAGGGGGCATCATCATAGGCTTCCCAAAACCATTTGGAGCTTTTTTCTTCAACCATCATCTTATTTTTGGCATACAGGCTATCTCTCATTATTTGAGAAGACATTACTATGATTATATCTTGCAACACCTTCCCAAATAGGGGCAAATTGTAGACACATAAATCTGGCCACCAATAACCTCCAATCAATTTTTTGACTATTTTCTACCAAAGTGCATAATTTGGCCTAAAACACATTAAAATCTTTGAACTTGATATAGTCAAGTGTTGACTCTGGCTAGGGTATCCTTAAATGGGGCAATGCAATTTATGGGCGAGTTAACTTTGATCAGATCATTCTGAGTCAAAATGCCAATTTTACACTTAGGTACTCTAGATTTCTCTTTCCTATCAAATCTCCTACACGAGATGCTTGCCTTTATTATTTTTTGTCAATAACATCCTAAATGGGAGTAAGGATCCAATGCATCTGACATTGACTTCCAATTCCAATCCAATCAAATTTTGGACCAATAACAGGGCATTCTGATTAATTTAAGTAATTTGTGCACAAAGTGCTTAATCATACTTAAGAGCTGATTAACCCAAATCAAAGCATAATTAATAATTCCATGGAAACTTGTTGAATAATTTATTTTAAAAATGAATATTGAATATATGTATCATCAGGTGACCTCATTTCTTGGGAAGACATCCCTAAGCCATAAATGCCACAAATATCAAGATTCATGCCTCCCATGCCTCATCAACACCCTCCATGCCTCTTAATTTCTCCTCTATCCCAAATATTAATGAGCCAATTTATCAATTTTAACTACAAAATTGGATTAATCCTTCGCCACACATCTCGATCCTGAGATGGAAGGTTCAAGTTGATTCTGATCAATCTCAAAAATCTATAAATAAGAGGCCTTACTATATCATTTCTAAGTTATTTTTGTACAAAGTTATTATGCTCAAATATCTTCAAAAGCTTAATTTGTGCAAAGTTATAATGTAGGATTGGTTCTAAAAGCTTCATGCATCTAATTTTACCATGCCAAATTGATTCCAAGCCAAGCCAAGCCATAAGCCAAAGGTGCCAAGGAGATATAGAGGTAGCCAAACTTCCATTGACAAGGAGTTCATGAGCACAAACCAAGCAAGCCACTACTACAAAGGCATTTGGAGCATCCAAGGAAGGTGAAGGAATTTTTATGTTTTTCCTTACTTTTTAGTTGTGTTTGTCATTTGTTTTTGTTACTAAGCTCACCCTAGTAACTAGGCATGAAGGTGTTAGCTTAGTGTGTTCTTTGTCAATTTGTTTTATGCATTTTTTTACTAACAACATACTAATCTCCTCTTCTTATTCAAATTCCTAGTTCACATATCACAAATGCACAATCAATCCTTAATAAATTTATACACAATACTAGTACATTGTCACTTATTCTTTTCATGATGAGTTGACTTATAAATTCTTTTTCCCCTCATCCCAAGTAAGGGCATATCTATGGGACATGCTATATAAACATGTCCACATTTATCATAGATTCATATTATAGTAGAGGCATGTTATGGAAACATATTCTCCACACTAATACTAGTTATCAATTTTATATTACATTGAAGGCATGTTATAGAAACATTTCCTCCACACTTACATCAACTTCAAAATTCTCTAGATTTAATTTATAGTATATGGTTCAAATATATATTTGGGCCAAAATTCTATACATTGGTCATTATACACAAATTACACAAAATTGGTGCTTACGCTAAGTAAAATACACCAATCTATGTAGAATAATTTATTCATGCCAGATATGATAGTGGACATGAACAAGGGTTCATTCCTTCTATTTACTTAGACACTGATTTATCTTCTAGATTCACCAGATTACTATGGACTGTCATTATATCATTGACTTTTATCACATTATAGACTGATACCTAGGATGGACATTTTTGGATTGTTATTGATCCTTACCCATCTATAATGGTCGGTTCTATTTATAGATTATAATGATTAAATCATCCAATCTCACTAGGTTATACACTTGAGTTGTGTTGGTAGAAGCACCACTCTTCATATACCAAATTAGGGGCATGATCACCTCCCAACTCTCCACTCTCTAAATACAACACCACTAGGGTACAACTGAGTTGACCACTTGTGAACTCACTCATATTATTGGATAGAATATGGGTAAGGGTTAAAGTCCCCTTATACTTCTCTAGTATCCATAGTAGATCCAAGATCCTGGACCCATTCCTATGCAACACATACATAGGTGTATTTTATCAATGTTCTTTCTTTATTTTAATTTATATTATTGATCATCTATATATTGTATACACTAATTTCTTTTGTGACATGCTTTTGGTTAGAGGAAAACATTCAAGCACAAATGTTCAAAGAGAGCTCAAGCAAAGATAAGGTGTGTTTTACACACTAAGGTACACATTTTCTTTTCCTTTAAACTAGTAATTTTAATTGCATGCATTGATAAATTAAAGGGGGGTAAATGTAGATACCTATATTTGGTAAAAACATAGTTTTATAGCATGTTTTCATAGTTTTTACATGTATATGCCTCTTGAAAAAGAGTTAGATGTCTAGTGAATCGATCTCATATGGACCTATTCAATTCCAACTGATTTCATTTGCTTTCTCTACCCCTTAGGACTCTGTCTTGTAAAATTGCCTTTTATCCAATGTATTCCAAGGATCCCTGCCTATGTTTTCAATATTTTTGTGTTTTCAACCCATGGACACCTACATCTATGTTGGACTCTTACATTGATGAAAGTGTCCAACTACAATGCAAGTGTTCAAACTTATCTTTTTATTTTTTTCTATACTTCTTGATTTTATGACTATTTATTTAGCCCTGTATGTCCATTCTATTGTTAGCTTTTTATGCACTACTATATTCAAAATTCAAAATCAAGATTCCCCTATATACAAAGGCTATGGTCTAATTACACCACCTGACACTTTGATAAAACAAGTTTCAAATTAGTGAATACTTTACATTCTAAGATATCAAATTGCATTAAAGTACTGAATTGAAAATATGAAGCATTCAAAAGGTCAATATACACTTGCATCAATTGTACCAAGGGTTATAATATAAGAGAGAGCATATATTCACAAGATCACCATCCCACACACATACCTAAGAGGAAGAACTACATGTGAGTCTGAGACCCTCTTTGAAGTTTATGGCTATGTAGGAAACACTTAGTAATGGATAGAGTTGTTAGGGTTAGCTCAACTCACATGCTAACCCCTTTTTACTAAGTTAGAGGAATTCAAAGGCAAATGGACTAGGGTTTTGATTATTTGTTAGACTCTACACATAGTTAGACACATTCTGAAGGAAAAAATAGCCACACAAGTAATAATGTAACTTAAGTGGCAATTTAGATCCATTCATGTACATATTTTGGGATGGATACATGTGTCAAAGATAGACACCTACATCGACACAATTATCAAATAACAATGCAAGTGTCCTAAGGGTAAAAATTATTAAAATATTGGGTGAGTCCCATAAATTATCCACTATCATGAGATGGTTCTAGATCATTATCATAGTCCAAAACAAAACATGAAATAAGATACATTATTCTTATCCTTTAGTCTCCTAGTATTTAATATATTTATTACACATGCATAAATAGTCAAACTTCCTCAATTTAGCATACATGATTGAATTTTGATCATTATCATATTGTATTGAAATAGTTTTATTTACTTAAGTGTGTTTTTGCATAAACCTAAATAGCATAAAATAAAGATTAGGTCTTTTTGCTATCATGAAGGTTTTGACTTTGCCATTTTTGATTGAATTCATAGTGCATGAAGTTTTGCATATAGACGTCATGCTAAATGATATTAGTTAAATTCAAACTAACTACAGTAAGATGGTCATACATTTATGGAATTTGAGTTCTGTGTTAGAGAACTTACATAGATTTAGGAGAAGTTGAGGGAATGCAAAATGTTTAAAAAGAAAAGAAAATAAAATAAGAGAGAGGAGAATGAGAGGAAATGTGATACCAAAAAAAGGCAAGAAGCTGGAAGTATTATTAAGGGAAATGAGGATCACCATTATCTATATTTAATGGTGGCCATAGTTATCTTTAGTAACCAGGCAAGTGTTGTATTGTAATTTTAAAACCATATAACCATTATGAGTTTGTCTAAATATGTATGGACTATGTTATTTCATTTATTTTAGTCTATAAATAAAATTTGGAACCCTATTTTACTTGGGTTAAGATATATCATTGTTTGAATGCACATAATGGTAGCTCCTTGGTAATTCATGGTCATCATACTCAACCAAATATAAAAATAGTATACAAAGTTTTATTTTGGTTTTGGTTTTGTGAATAAAATACTATTTATGGAATTATATACAGGTCACTCTTATGGACTTGGGGATGAAACTCACTTCCATCCATAGGTATGTAAGATTTAGGGTAGATTGGTATTATAAACTCACTTCCATCCATAGGTACGTAAGATTTAGGGTAGATTGGTATTATATATGGAGTTATTGGGTTGTATTTGATTGGAGTTGATGAAAGTCTATATACAACCATACATACATATACATATACATATATATTTGTGTGTGTGTGTGTATGTATATATACATATATATACATACATACATATATACATATACATATCTATATGTACATATATATGTATGTATATATGTATATATATATATGTATATATATATATGTGTGTGTGTGTGTATATTTATATATAAATATAGATATGTATATATATATATATATATATATATATGCATAAATATATGTATATATGCATATATGTATGTATATATGTATGTATGTATATATGTATATATATATATATATGTATATGTGTGTGTGTGTATATATATATACATATACAAAGATATATATGTATTTATACATGCATATATACATATATATGTGTATGTATGTGTGTATATATATACACACATACCTATGCATGTATGTATATACATGTGTGTGTGTGTGTGAATTATATATAGTCATTCATTTGAATTAAGTTGTATATATAATTTGTATTGAAATTTTATAGTGTTGGGAATCAAATTGAGAGAATAATTAAAAGGATTAAAAGATAAGTTATTGATAAGTCTAGGCTATGCTAAAATATATATATATACCTCCTTAGTTGAGTCTTGAAAAGACAATTGTTTACTTAATCTTCTTATTTGGATAATTGATTGTTGGAAAATGTATATACATTTATATAATTGGGCATACATGTATATATATACACATGTATACATCTATATAAGATATATGTGTGTGTGTGTATGTATGCATATATATGAGTGATGGAGGAAAACCTTCTAGGGAGTGATGGAGGATATTTACAAGGGAATGATGGATGACCTAAAAAATACCAATTTGAAATACCACTGGAACAACCTAATACCAATCCCACTTTGGATCCTACATTAGACACATATGATGCAGCATTTGGAGGCACTCTCGCTAAGATCTAACACCTTCTCATGAGCGATTTAAAGGAGCTCTCATTGGGATCGACAAGGGAAAAGCTACTACACACCAAAGGGTGGGACCAGGTCCAGGATATTACTACACATAGCATTTCCTACAATTGGTTTAGATGGAATGTAGAGACCTCATCCAAGATTTGGCATATCAGATCAATCAAACCATCCTCATAAAAATGTTTAAAATTCATAGTCTAGGAAGCAGATCAGGAGAAAGAAACCAAGATGTGTAAAATTCTCAACAAATCATTTACAAGTTCACATCAACCCAAATATCTTTAAATAAAAGGCCATATTATACATATAACAAGCACTTATTAGCCATTTCCATGGGTATTTGGTCAAAGATTCTGATCTACTCCACTGGGTACAGCACACTTGGGCAACCACCCTAGACATTCTTCCCATTATTAAAAGATGTGTTAAAGGATAAATCACATTTGTATTTCACACTTAGAGGATAGACAAAATATATAATATGGTGGCCCTAGTTTTGGGGAAAATTTTCCCTCACTACCTTCAGATGGCATGCAAGTTTTGATCCATACAATGAGCATTTGTGCCATATTGCACTTTGGGTAAAACTTTTAGGTCTCCCCATTAAACTATGGGATGACCAGATCTTTGAGATTATCGGGGATGCTCTTGGGAGATACATCATATCAAATATAGGCACAAGCAATAAAAAAACACCATTATTACTATTATATGTGTGGATATGGATATATACATGGACTTCTTGATGCCATCGATATCCATGTAGGGGATATTATTATCAATCAAACACTAGAATACCAAAAAAACCCTTTAGGTGCACTTAATGGCATCTACATGTTCATCTCAAAGATATTTGTGTGTCAAACAAGATGCATAAAATACCAGATAGCCATCAGTAGCCTAGGGTAGATACTTTAATCACTATTGATGGAGCCAAATCAAATAATCTAGGTAAAGGAGTAGCAGTAATCGATGGGGAGGAATATAAGGAGCAGTACCAAGTAGATGCAACATTTATACCTATGCAGGTCACTTATACTATGGAACACACATCAGAATATCATAGAGGTGTTCAATTTGGTGCTCATTTTAACACTTTGGGAATGTATTTGACTCACATACCAGGTAATACTCTTACCATCTCTCTTCCTTCGCATTTACTATTCAACACCCTTGTGGAGAAATTAACCTCTAGCCCCATGGACCTATTGTAGGCTCAATTTTCACCCTTGGAGAGAGTTTTTCAAGTTCACTCCAATTGAGCTACATAATGGGAACAACCCCAGGCTGTGGGTCACCTATAATGGGGCTGAACCTCTAGAGAAGGTCATATTCCTCTTGATGCTCACCTAAACTAATGTAAATCACTGATAAAAGGGTTACAAAGGGTTTAAGGTCTCCTAAGAAGGCTAAAAATGGGATGCACAAAACTTAAATGGACACTCACATAAGCTTGAACCCATAGTAGATTAGCATAAGATAACTATAGCTCACACAACCTCACAATCTCATTGATTGCATATGTATTTCATGGAAGAGGTTTAGACAAAACACTAATCTAGCCCTGCAATAGCTTTAAAACACCTTAAATGAGACAAAAAGAAGGAAAATGAATCAAGAAGATTCTCCTTCATGAATCCATCATGCAAAGCATACTAAGCACTAATCAAAGGCAAGATATAGGCAAAGAGTCAATCTTATTACTTCAAGAGGTAGTTCTTACAATATTTTGATAGGGTTTAGCCTTATCAAATGAGTACCATTTTTCAAGAGTCTCAATGAGTATCCTTGTCTCCTGGAAAGATGGAAAAAATATAAAATCTAAAAACCCCTTCAATGGGAATGAGACTATGATATATAGGAGAAGGAAGAGAGAGAAAAAATGTCAGAGCATGTCATCACAGAGGGAACACACCATCTTAGATCATTAATTGATCCTATGTTACCACCTTTTCTATAAATCAAGACACTATGTGTGGCTTACCAAGTGGAAAGGTCCCTTAAGGCTCTGAGGATGCATTGAATGTTCCTATCTATAACTTTCAATCACCAAATCCTTTTATTGATCTCTCACACCATCTCCTACTGAATATAACTTTCATGCTCATGGATTTGATAGAATCATGGCCCTATCTATTTTAGATAGCTTATTGTCAAAAATAAGACCATGCTGAAGGATAAGAACCCTCTTCAATAATCATAGATATCTACCCTTGATCAAATGTAGACCTATCTGTAGATGGAAAATCAATCTCTTTTATTGGTTTTCCTATAGCTACTAATATCAATGTAGACCTATAGACTACATAGCCTCTTTTAATCTCTAATAGGTTTAAGAGAACCATTTTTACCTTTTAGCATCTATAGAATTGAGAGCTCATTATCTACAAGGATCCTTCTCTAAATAATTGTGAACATAGTTTTAGAATGAACCCTACATGCCACAAACCTTCAAACTAGAGGTTTATGTTTAGCTTCAATGGTTACCCCTTTATAGTTGATCATCCTAACTATATTAACATGTCCCTTTAATGGTGTTCATCTGAGTTCTAATGGTTGAATGATGACCCCTACAAGACCTACTTACCCTAGTTCTACATTGGTCACATGTTTGACCTACTATCAAAAATCCCTTAGTCTTTCAACTTTAAACCCCACTCATTGATTTGCTTTATACGAGATGCTCATGAGCCATTGATTTACTTAGTAACCTAATGAGCTTATACCACTTGGAAATATCTCACCTATCCCTGAGATATGCTAACCCTATTGACCTTGCTCACACCATTGGATCATAATGTAAAAAGCAATTCAAACCTTTGATCTACCCAGTCCCACTTTCCTACCAATTCCCATGCATCATCAGATCATTAGTATGATTGAACTCTAGTCATTAATCTAGATCAAACCCACCTTCTTGTTAGTCACCTCATGCTATTGGATCTCTACTCGATGAACCCACACCATTGGATCTTATCTAACTTATATCCTTTTAAGGGCTTTTAACCCAGGGACCTTTTGACTTATTTGACCCAAGCATGAACTATTAGATCTATGTTTTTAGTATGTGAGTTCATGTGGATCATTAGATCTTGATCAACTTTAAACTTTTTAAGGACCTTTTGAATCCAAATGGTCATTTATGAAGCTCAAACTTGACACTTGCATGAATGTCCTACCCTATAGGTCCAAATTTGAAGCTCCATAACTTGATCTAGAAAGCTTACACAGACATGAAACTTGCATAGCATGTTCCTAGCATGAAGAACTCTATGGCACTAAAATATTCTAGCTCATGAGGCTATCTGAGGAGCACTTAAAAAATGTATAAGTGAACTAGTCTATTCATTTATACGTGACATCTTGGTGATGGTTTGGTTCATTTAAACTTATACTTGATTTTTTGCTGGAATCTCTAAGGCTCGAATGAGATCCTGAGGCTTATGAAAAACTTGCTTCATGCTCTTGAATGTTATGACCACCATGGAGACCTGCTTTCTTTAATTTAGATAATATACACTTTAAGTTAACTTAAAGTGTTTTAAAAGCTTTGTAGGTTGCATGAGATCTCTTCTCCTACTAATGGATCCTTTATTCAACATAAACTCTGCTCAACTCATTGATCCACACCAAAACCTCTAGAATATTTGTTGCAATGTCAAGTTTTGTATGTAGGCCAAAAATTGGCCAATATTTTTGGTGACATTCTAGGGTTGCATGACTACTATGTAAGAGAACTCAAACCATTTGCCTTGTCTGATCCATTGGGCATGGAGTCTCCTCTCTAGTTTAATAAATTGACTTGAAGCTAAAAACAAGGTGACCCTTTCCAAAACCTCCTCTTGAATCAAAATGGACAAAAAGAAAAATAACAAACTAAGGAAAGTACATGCAAGCACTTGGAGAAAATAAAAAATAGCTAACCTACTAAACAAATGTGCACATAGGGACTTAAAGAAAAGCATGAAAACTACTCTAATATATATAGGGCTACAACTTACAAGTATCTTCCTCTTAGATCAAATGGAAAAGATTTAGCATCACTTACTTGTGATGGATCAGGATGGGAAACATCTTACTTTTGAGAGATCATGATATGTGAGTTGAGATTCTTGATTGGTGACTCTTTTGGCATACTCTCAAGAGGATGAAATGGGAAAAACATGTCTCTAATGTAGACATAATGGTCCATTACTTCAAGTCTTGATCCAAATTGGACTACAGGGACTCCTTCAACCTCCTCATCTGATGGCTCAATTTTATGCTATGAAATAAGCACATGTGATGGATCCTCTGAACTAGTGTTTGGTTGATTGTCTAGGCTTAGGTATAAAATCTCTAAGTCATCCCAAAAAGTAACTTCCTCTTGGTCATCTAAGCCAATGCCAACTTCAACACCATCTTTGCTTTTCTTGCTCTGAAAGGAACCATATGACATCTTATCAACCCTTCCATGGTTCACCATGTCATATTCTTATGGCTCTTGATCTGACCATTCTTATTCATTTTTGAATACATCATTAATTCCTTCAATGGATAATTCATCTTGAGACTAGTCAAACTCTTCAACCTGATTGGAAATTTCTTCTTCATGTTCTAGAGGAGGCATAGGCTAGTTTAAAACCTCTATTTGGTCCATAAAGTCAAAGTACAGTTGTTGCCATACTTCATTCTAGTCCTCATTTTTCTCTATCTCTTTCACTTGCTCATCCTCACTCATACCAAAAAGAATCTCTTGAAATAAATCAAGATCTCCTTTACTCTCAGTTGTAACTTGAATACACACCACTTCAAATATGAAGGCATTAATACTACCTTTAGGCTATAATTTATCAAAACCATGCCAAGAAGTTTGGTCAGAACCTAACTTTTCCCCTTTTAAATAAAGTGGGCTGCCTATCATGATCTCTTCATCATAGACACTTGTGTTTTCCTCTTTAGGCTCACCTATGACTGCATGTTCCTCCTTTATTCCTTGTAAAATAGGCTCTTCCTTCATGAGGGAGATGGTGAGGGTGAAGAAGTTCACCTTGATTGTAGCTTAGGAGAGTATCCTTCTAACTAGGTACCTTGAAGGCTCTTCTCGGTGGCTCTTGAGGAAATGGGAGAGAGTCTTGGAACTCTTGTATACCAAGCCCATTGAGATGAGCTATGGTTGCTTGATTCATTTCTTTCACATCTAACCCTTCCTCTACTAGGATTGGTTTTTAGACTACCTCAACTAACACCTCCTTATTTTTTATGCCCTTCTAAATTGATTTCCATGATGGAAATGAGTATGGAACATACACTTTTACTTCCTTTTGAATGGTAATAGGAGAGGGTGGACTCATAAGTGAGGGCGTGACATAACCAAGGTCAAAAGTTTTGGAGAAGATTCATGATGGGATGACTTCATGATCTTGAGTGGGAATGGGAATAGGGGTTTGAGAGGAAAAATTGATTGGCTTAGGCTTGACATACTCTTTCTCTCATTTCTCAAACACTTTTTCAATGGATAATAACCACCCTTTCATCTCTTGCTTCTCAACATGTGGATAATCAGCTTCTTCAATGGATGCCCATACATTCCAAAAAATTTGCAATAAGATCTTTATCCCCTCCATGGCATGAATCACTAATTCTTGTCCAAGTTTAACATCCTCATTGATCTTCATGATTGTTCTTCTTTGGTCCAATACTGCCTCTCTAAGTTTTGACAAGGTTGACTAGGGGGTTGATAAGGAACTCTTAAAGGATGAGCTTGAGGATTTTGGAGATAAGAAGTCCTATAAGACTGATATAAATAAGCCTATTGATCTTCATAAGATATTAATACACTATCTACATTTTAGACCATGATTCTCATCATTGAAATGTCCTCATTCTTTCAATATGACCATTGTTCAACCTCACAAACTGACCATCTGTTCTTGACCAACTAAAGAGAACTCCTTGACTTTTGTAGAACATGGATAGTGATGATTAGAGAAAACTCCAAACCCTTACCAATCTCCCTTATCAACTTAATATAATTTGATAATGCTTGCTTGACTCCTGACAAGGATGTAACAGGATAAGCCTAGTCTTAATAAGGGGAAATAAAGGATTAATTTGAATGTAAAAGACTCTGACCTTGGTCATATGCAGCGGTGGGAGGAGGACAAAGGTCATGATAGGGATGATAGGTTATTTGAGGGCCACTTGGGGGAGCACATAAACATTATTTGCCTAATAAGTGGGGTTCTAAGAAAAGAATAAGCATATTAATCAAAAGATGATTGATTATGCATACTAGAATAAGATGAAAAAAATCTAAAATCTGAGAACCCCCTCAATGGGAATGAGACTAGGATATATAGGAGAAGGGAGAGAAATAGAATGTGTGAGTACACCATCAGAGAGTGAACACACCAGCTCAGGTCATTAATTAAGCCTACACTGCCACTTTTTTGATCAATCAAGACATTGACATGGCTTACCAAGTGGAAAGGCCCCTTAAGGCTCCAAGGAAGCATTGAATTCTCCTATCTACAACTTTCAACCACTAGATCATTTTATTCATCTATCATGCCATCTCCTACTAAAGATAAAACTTTCATACTCATGGATCTAATAGAATCATGGCCCTACATATTTTATATGGTTTCTTGTCAAAAATAAGACCATGCTAAAGGACAAAGACTCTCTTCAATAATCAAAAATATCTACCCTTGATCAAATCTAGAACCAAATCTTTTCTATAGATGGAAAACTAATTTCCTTTATTAGTTTCTCTATAGCTACTAATATCAATTTAGACCTATAGATTGCATAGCCTCTTTTGATCTCAAATAGGTCTAAAAGACCCATTTTCACCTTTTAGCATCTATAGAAACCAATATCTCATTATGTATAGGGATCCTTCTCTAAAAAATGGCAAACATAGTTGTAAAATGAACCCTGCATGCCACAAACCTTCAAACTAGAGGTCTATATTTAACTTCAATGGTGGCCCCTTTATATTTAATCATCTTGACTATATTAATATGTCCCTTTAATGGCATTCAGTTGATCTCTAATGGTGGAATGATGACCCCTACAAGACCTGCTTGCCCTAGTTCAAACTTGGTCACATGTTTGACCTCTCATCAAAAATACCTTAGTCTTTTGACTTTAAACCTTGCTCATTAAATTTATTTGTATGATATGTTTGAGAGCCATTAATTTACTTGGGAACCTAAAGAGCTTATACCAGTGGGTAATCTCTTGCCTATCCTTGAGATACGCTGACCCTGTTGACCTCGCTCACACCATTAGATCATAATATACAAAGCAACATGAGCCTTTGATATACCTAGGCACACTTTCTTATCAGTTCCCATGCACCATCAAATCATTTATATGATTGAATTTTGGTCATTGATCTAGATCATACCCACCTTCTTATCAGTCACCTTGTGTCCTTGGATCTCTACTTAGTGAACCCACACCATTAGATCTTGTCTAACTTGTAGCCTTTTAAAGCAATTTTAACCCAGGGACCTTTTAATTTGTTAAACCCAAGAGTAAACCATTATATCTATGTTATCAATATGTGAACTCACATGGATGGTTAGATATTGATAAAATTTAAACCTTTTAAGGAATTTTTGAATCCAAATGATCATTTATGAAGCTCAAACTTGACACTTACATGAACATCCTACCCTATAGGTCCAACTTTGAAGCTCCATAACTTGAGCTAAAAAGCTCACATGGACATGAAACTTGAAAAGCATGTTCTTGGCATGAATAACTCCATGGCATTATAATATTTTGGCTCATGAGAATATATGTAGTGAACTTATAAAATGCACAAGTGAATTGGTTTGTTTATTTCTATGTGACATCATGGTGATGGTCTGGTTCATTTAAACTTGTGTTTGATCTTTTGCTTGAATCTTCAAGGCTTGAATGAGATCATGAGGCTTGTGCAAAACTTGTTTCATGATCTTAAATGTTATGACCACCATGGATACTTAATTTATTAAATTTATACAATCTACACTTTAATTTAACTTAAAGTGTTTCAAAATCTTTGCAGGCTGCATGAGATCTCTTCTCCTACTATTGGATCCTTTGTTCAACATCACCTCTACTCAATTCGTTACTCCACACCAAGACCTATAAAATATTTGTTGCAATGTCAAGTTTTACATGTAGGATAAAAATTGGCCAACAAGACCTCCATGATAATAAACTTGTCATCGAACATAATAGGATGGCTCAAACTAAAGGATATACCTTACATATAATAGCCGATGCATGAGAGATGGGGGTATTGATGGAACTCATTCATATTTTGTATGTGGTGGGCAGTCCTATTACAAACCTATGGGTTAGTAATGATGTAGATGAACTAAGGAATCATATTGTGTTGTGTTCCTTCCATGCTATTATAATACCTTCTTCCTTAAATATTGAAAGAGGTACATGACCAGATCATAAACTAGGGTGCACTTACAATGGTCTAAAAATCTCATACATATTGGGATTTTGGAAGGTGCCATAATTTCCACATCACCAAAAATAAAGGGTAGACACACCAAACTATCACATGCCCAATAAGATGTTGAATGTGATGTCCTTGATGGTAGATAACTCACAATTTATAGGGCCTTTAGCAGAGCATCCCCAGATCAGGTGAATTTATGATCATTACATCTCTCAACATCAAAGGTATTAGGATGGCCATAAAGCAACAATCTCTTAAGAGGCTTATGTTCAAACATATGCCATGTATTATTTTACTTTAAGAAACTATGTACTCTGATCTGGATGTTAGATGACACCTATAAAAATGCTTCCTAGATTGGTCCTTCATGACTGCTAGCTTATGTGGGAAATCAGGAGGCTTGGCTATTAGTTGGAATTCATTAATGGATTTGCGTACTACCACAACAAATTCAAAGTTTCTTCTTGGTAAATTTCTCTTAAAGTAACTAAACTTATAAATAGATATTCTCAATGTGTATGCTCCCTCTTATTGTTAGAAGCATTTCTAGACAGAGCTAGAGAACTCCTGTATCCTACATTTGCCACATCTCATTTTAGAAGGAGATTTAAACCTCACTACACATCTTTCTAAATTTTGGTGTGACCAAACCCTATTACTAAATTTTTCCTAAACTACATGGAAAAAATATCCTGGTAGATGTTGTTCCCTTCCTACTAGAACCTACATGGACAAATCATAGATCTGGACATCAAGGCATATCAAAAAGATTAGACCATTTTTTGCTCAAAGGAGCTCTTATATTCTGGATCAATGTTTTCAAGTCCACTACTTTGTAATTTTGTGCTTCTAATCATAATCCATTATGTTGGAGCTATATTTTGGTTATACTTAACCACCCACCCTTTTGAAATTCAATCTACATTGGCTAAAATATGAAGAGTTTACTGAGCTAGTTAAGGGGACTTGGAAAGTGTCCTCATCAATTCTACGAGAACTTGCTATGTTATATTTATATAGGAATCTCATTAAATTTAAAGTTGTTTCCAAGTCCTAGGTAAAACACACATTTTATGAGAGTGACAGAGAACTCATAGTAGTGGAAGGAAAAATAAAAAATTGTCTAGATACTCTCCATATTCTAGACTTCAGGGTAGAAACACTACTAGAACCAAATGAATTGGAAAAATTTAAGGCTATATTACTAGCTTGGTAAGAATTAAAGTGGAGGATAAAGATCAGATCCAACTGGTTGGTCGAAGGGGATGATAATACCAATTTATTTCATAGACAAGCTTTAGCTTGGAGGGAAAGAAACACTCTTTGAAACATCAAGATAGAAATGGGGTTATTTATTCAAACTTTGCTACTATATCTCAAGCAGTTGTCTAACACTATCAATTCATTTATACAGAGCCACCTAAGGAAAATATCAGGATATCATGGTTGTGGCCACTTTCTTTGATGGATGGGTTAGTGAGAAATAAAATAATAACCTCTTATGCCCTATCACTCTAGACTAGCTACATAAAATACTACACACATTTTAGTTGGGAAGGCTCCTAGCCTAGATGGATGGATGATTGAGTTCTACATTGGATTTTGGGAACTCATTACAAATGATTTACTCTTGGCCGTTGAGGAATCACATTCCACCAATAGGATATATTCACCATTCTCCTCCACCTTCATAGCTAATATCCCAAAACACGATAACCTATCTAGCTTTGAGTACTATAGGCCCATCTCTTTGTGTAATTTCACCACAAGATCATCTCTAAGATCATTAATACTCACCTAAAACCCATCTTATTGACACAAATCTCTCCAGAGTAGTTTGGTTTTCTTGATAACCGGCTCATCTATGACGTTATTGGCACTACCCAAGAGGCCTTACATACTATCAAAACCAAGACCCTCTCTACTTTCTTTCTCAAAACTGACCTCTCCAAAGCATTTGATAGAGTTAATTGGTTATATCTCAAATTTATTCTCACATGGGTTGGTTTTTCTCCACCCTTTATTAATTATATTGAGGATTGCTTTTAATCTATTTCATATGCAGTGTTAATCAATGGTTCCACTTCTCATTTTTTTAACCCATCTCATGGGATACACCAAGGTTATCCCATCTCCCCCCTCCTTTTCCTTGTCATTTTTGAAGCACTGAGCCATCACATTACACATGAAAGATATTTTGGCTGCATACAGGGGGTAAAAATCACTTTGGATTCCTACATTACACATTATATTTGTTGACAACATCCTCATCTTTAGGAATGGAACTTTATAAGAATCAAAGTTTTTAGATCATATTTTGAAACTCTTCACTTTAGCCATTGGGATGGAGATAAATATGCACAAATATACTATTTAATTCTTCAACATAGCCCTTGCTACTAGAAATCTAATTCTCAAAATGTTTCCATTCAACATTTTACTTACAGATGAGGGTATTAAATACCTAGGCTTCTTCCTAAAAATAAATAACTACCATACAAAGGACTAGAATTGGCTCATTGATAAGATAAAGAGGTGCGTCTTCCTATGGTGTAACTAATGGATTTCTTTCTCTAGGTAATTAACCTTGATCAAAAGTGTACTTAAGGCCATTCCAATATACTAGATGTCATAGGCTCTCCTTGTATGATTATAAAAAACATTCATAAAATGTGGTTACATTTTTTATGGACTAGAAAAAAAGACCAAAATAGCATTATTTTGATAAAATAGAGCATTATATCACAACCCAAGTCTGATGGAGGTTAGAGTATAAAGGATTTAACACTCTTCTCAAAGGCATTAGTTGCAAAAGGTGCATGGCATCTGATCACAAAATAGTGTCTTTGATTGTAAATTCTATAGTAAAAGTATATACAACATCTTTCTATTTTGGATTAGATCAAGAGAAGGCCTAAGAGAGATGTTAGAGCTTCTCTCTTCTAGAAAGCTATTGTATTGAGCTTTGACCATATTAATCAGTCACTTGCCTGGGACCTAGGGGATAAAACCTCTATCCACCTTAGAAGAGACGTGGTTATTGGTATACAACCTAAACTACACTTCCAACTTGATATGAAAGCTCTATTATAATAGAGTGGTATTAATGCACTTGTTGATGCATATGACCCAACCCACTTAGATCAATGGCATTCTAGATGTAAAATTGTCTAAGAGTTAGGACTTATCAATCAACATGTACAACTTTGGGAAGGTACAAGCACTACCTCATCTCTCATATAGTTGTCCTCACTAATCAAGTAGACAAACTATGTTGGGCTTATAATTTGGTCGATGGTTCATACACAGTTAAATTGAGCTATTTGTCTCTCAAGCCACCTAGGCTGAATGTCCACATTCCTTGGTGGTGGAAAGGAATGTGGAAACTTCATGCCCTACCAAAGGCAAAGCTCCTATTCTAGCTCACTCTCCATAATTACATTCTAACATGGGATAACTTAATGTTTAGCGGTTGGAATAGACCAAATATTTGTGCTTTGTGTTGGGTGGACTTAGAATCTATTTCTCACATCTTCATCTCATGCATTTCTCCAAGTCTATCTAGGATTATGTGACTTCTCCATAGGTTTTCCCATTTTGGAAACACTTTGTTGGAGGCATGGGATAATTGGCACACTTAGGGTAGTCACACTAAAAATTTGAAGACTCTTCCACTCCAAATTTGTTGAAGCCTTTAGATTACCAAGAATGAAGACATCTTCTTAGGCATTCAACCATCTACCAACTCTATGATCTACAAATACAAATATTCTATCCAACCTAATCTTTCTTCTCCTTCATTTGTACTACATATCATCACTCCTTTGGTGGTTGATCCTTCTACGCCATGTTGTTTTTATGATGGAGTATCATAAGGTAATCTGGGCCTTAGTGGTGTTGGTGGGTTACTCATCTACCAAGGCAAAAGAATCACTTTCAAGCAGGGCATTGGATTTCAAACAAACAAGTTTGTTGAGTTACAGGTGATCATTACTACTATCTCTATAGCACTTGATTCTGGTTACACTTCATTGACTATTATTTCAGACTCTATGATGGCATGTGATTGGTTTAATGTAAAGTCTTATTGTAAACACATATATTTATCTCACCTCATCATTAAGGATATGGATCTTGCCAAGTAATTACATCCTATTATTTTAATCCTTATCTATTGATAACATAACACCAAAGTGGATGAACTGGCCAAGGGAGCGTGCAACCTCGAGATAGGTAAAGTATACATGTAGGTAATGGAGGTCAATGGAACTATCATTGAGAGCGTTTTATCTCTCAATTAATGTATGGTCTAGCACCAAACTAGAGTTATATTTTATATTTTCACATATTTGGTTTCTACTACAGGTTGAGGCATTTTCTTCCCTAGGAACTATGTTTTTGGACTGGCCTTTGATTATCTTCTGACTTGTCTATGTCCTTTGGATACCCTATGGTTTTCCATTTAACATATGGTAGTTACTAGATGTATCTTCTTCAATAAATTTGAATAATAGATACCAACATATTTCTTTTGAAAAATAAATATATGTATACATATGCATATTTGTTATATATGTGTGTGTATGCATATATGTATGTATGTATATGCATATACATACATATGTATATATATCTATATACATATATATACATACATACATACATAGATATATATATATATATATATATATATATGTATGTATGTATGTATGTATGTATGTATGTATGTATGTATGTATGTATGTATGTATGTATGTATATATATATATATATATATATATATATATATATATATATATACGTACATACATATACATATATATCTATGTATACACACACACATACATAATGTGTGTGTGTATATGTAGATATATATGTATATGTATGTACATATATATGCATATGTATATACGTGTGTGTGTGTGTGTGTGTGTGTGTGTGTGTGTGTGTGTGTGTGTTTACATACATAGACACACACATTTATTTCATGCATTTTGGCTTGTGAGGGGGACTTCATTACCTCCCAAAGGTTCTATAGGGAAGCTTTGACCCAGGGATTCATCTCCTGACATCATCTTCAACCCCTCTCCATAAGGGGTATAAAAATTGGGATCACCCCACTAAGATGATGTTTTGAATGGTTAAACCATCTCTCTTAGTGATAGGTTAAGCCTGGGAATATGATCAATCTAGACATCATACTACACTAAGCAAGTGATGGATGTAGTGGTTATTAAAATGACAATACCTTTTCACAACAAGCTGATTGATGTGGACTCAATTGATGTGATGTTTCTCTTGTGTGCATACATGAAAGTGTATTCATATGGGATCAATCTAGATGATTGAAAATTTAGAAGTTTTAATCAACCTCACTTTGCCATACCTTTATAGGATTTAAGATGATATACTTAGTTGTATTTTTGTCATTTATTCTTATATTGTTTGGTGTTTTATAATTAAAACTTGTTTTTTAAACCATGTCATGAACAAGTCTTGTGTCCAACATCACTCCATTGTTTGAAGAGGCATTATGTCATCTATTTGACACCATGATTTAACTTAGAAAAAAAAATTGTTAAAACATTATGTGTGGCACTTGATTGAAATGGTTATTGTTATGCTACCCAAACTATTTCAAGTTTTGTGCCTTAGAGTCTTTGAAACATAAACATTGTCACATATTTTGAGAGTGTTAATGTCATTACGCTTCCCAAATTATTTCAAAAAGACTTGGCTTGACCTATGTCTCAACTATCATTATTTGAAACCAATCATTTGAGGCTTGTTGGATATTTATTTAGCACAGTCATGTTTAAATTTGTTTAGCTTATTTGGTCAACTAGAGCTAAGTTTTCAACATTCAAGTTTTTAATTAACTTTGACAAGTTCAAATTCAAACAATGATTTATTTCTATTTAGGCCTCATTTTACAGGGGCTAATACATAGATATTTCTCTTTTAGGTTACATAAATTTAGTTAATTGATTACCCAAATTTGAAAACTATTATGTGTTTATTGATATAGCTTATCATCATCATTGTTTGTGCCTTTATTTGGGAGAACATAGTTTTTCTTGAGGTGCCTTTTGCCTTTTGGCTTATGCTAACTGATCATGTTTATGTTTGATTCCATACGCAGGGTTTTTTTCAAAGTGTTTCAAATTTATTAGATTAAAATCTCATCGTCATCTTTGTTTAACTACTATATTTTGATGTCATTTTTGGTCAAAAGTCCTAGCACAGCATGTTTGAGCCTAGTTTTTTACTCCATGTTTGGACAAAAGACCTAACAACATTTCCCTTTCCTAGTTTAGACCTGCTTGGAACACTTTGGACATAAAGTTTCACATGTTAGTTTTTATTTAGATGCTTAACCTTTTGTGTGTATGGAATTTGACATTAGACATTTGATGTTAGATGGTTTTATGACAAGTCTTAGCAGCACAAACCATTTTGGAGATACTAATCCACTTTTAGACCATTTTGGAGATACAGCTCTACCACCTTCAACCACGTTAGACCAAGTTTGAGCCATTTGTCCTTTGGACATTATTTTTCAAATTTTGTAGAACTCTAAGCCTCTTTATTCAGAGCTTTCTTCATTGATTCAGATATCTCTAGTTACACTTATGGTGGAGTCATGTAAAATCCAATTTATGATATAATGGCCACATAAATTGACTATAATCATCACCTCTTTAAGCAATAAATTCAAAACCCTACTTATGATCCAAATAAAGTTACCAACTAAGATGAGATGGTTTATGAGGAGGACTTGGATGCTTTGGCTTGTGCGATTAACCAAGATCCATAATGCCCTAAGCATATCCTACCAAGACCTTATCCTTTAGCTTGTACGAGCACCCAAGCTTTGCAATGCCCTATCCTTATCATACTAAGACATTATCCTTTATCTTGTATGAGTAATCAAGATTCAAAATTCCCTATCACTACCATTTTAAGACTTCATCCTTTATGCAACCAAGCTCCATAATGCCCTATCATTATCCAACCATCGATTATCCTTTATCTATTATCAACTATTCCCCACTTTAGCAAATCCTAAACAGTCCAATCAAAATCCCAACCAATCTAATCAAAACCCCAACCAATCTAATCACAATTAGTACCCCAATCGAGATAACTAATACCCAAATTGAGCCAATCAGTACCTCTTCAACCAAGCCAATTAGTCGAGGATCAAGAAATTTTCAAAATTGGTATTTTACAATTGATTGTAAATCAAGGCCAAGAAAACCAACCAATCAAATATGTTTTTATTTAACCAACCATTTGTGATAAGTCAACCTATGATGAATCACTTTTCAATCATATACATGTTGTTGAAGAGTCTCATTTTGACAAGCCAGTCTTTGTTGAGTCACTTTTTAATGATTATAACCACTTTTGGGCAAATCATTACCTCAATCATCAACCTATTTTTCAAGAGCCTCCCCTTGACAATCCATTCTTTGAGGAGTTATCTCTTGACCTTTTTCCCATCATTGAGGAATCTCACTTTGACAAACCAGTCTCTATGTAGTCTTTATTAGCAAAGCCTATTCCCAAAGAGCCCATTATTCCATCATAGGTTGTTAATTGTCTAAAACCAAACATTCAACAAAACATCATTATAGAAACATCCATACTAGATGAAGAATTAGGATTATATTCAGGTTCTATTCTTGAACCAACATTAGATTTAGCATCAAAAGCAAAATCAAAATTAGTCTTGGCATTGGATTCAGAGTCTATTGAGTCAGAATCAGATTTAGAATCAAAATATCTTCATGGTTGTTATAATATTGGTTATGGATTCTTTATAGATCAATTTTAATACATTTGTGATCCTTCCATGGTTTTTGAGGATGAGTACTTTAGCTTCAACATGAGTTCTCCTAGTATCTTCTATGAGGATTGTGCAGCCCTTACCCATTCCATTATCATTCTATATGTCATTACTACTAATTGACATAGCCATATTATTAACATTCCACCTTCCACAAGTGTTGATTGGGACCAATAGAATCATACCTTATTGATTTGCATCCATGATGATATATCAGATGAAGAACAATAAGGAGGCCAAGACCAAAATTATGTAGAATAAGAACAATCTCCTAGTGAAACATTTTTAAAGGCATAAGGTGATAATCAAATTTCAAACTTAGCATCTTCTAGTGAAACCTTTTTAGAGGTACTAGAAAACAATCAAAGTCAAAAGTCAACATTCCTTAGTGAAACCTTCTTAGAGGTGCTATGGGAAAATCAAGAGAACTTCATTGGTATAAACCTTATTGAGGTGCCAATAGATTAGCACAAAATTTATTCACTACTTAATGAATACAAAATCAAAGATCAAATCAATATAGCTTCCCATATATATCCTAATCAGATGGTAACTACTCTTAGGGCCAAATTATAGAAGAATTCGGTGGTCTTATTAAGAGAATATTCAAAATTATTTAGCCCTGCCACATCTAAAGTTATATCAAATCCAAAATCAACAACATTATGTGTCCCTGAAAACCCCAATCTTCATTTATTGCCCAACTATACATTCCATTATCATCCACCATTCCATTTCCCAATAAAACCTATCATCCAACATTTATCCCTATTGCCATCCATGGCCACATCTTTCTTTATAGAGGCTACAAAGTTACCTTATCTAGACATTTGAAGGAAACATAATTAATGATCAACAAATATCATTATGACATTATTGGCATTAAAAAAATTAACAATTTCTTGATAGAATAACTATTTAGAAGAGGTGTGGGCTAGTAATTTACATGATTGATTATTTTAGTTATATCATTTATTGATCAAGATGTGCATCTCCACATCAGCAAGAACAACAAAATCCAAAAACACACCCAAGACAAACACATCCAACCCAAAAAAAAATCATTATCCAAACATAAACATGTACCATACCATTTCATTTACCATTACTTTTGTTATTGTTGCATACCTAGCTAGTCACCTTACCACTTGGGGGCAACTCTCTCAACATTATTCTTTATCATCATATCATTCTATCATCTTATCACTATCTTATCATTTATCTAACCTACCATTTTATTCTATCAACATAAGCATGTTTTGATCACATCCTATCGTAGCCCATTTGACCTTGGTTCATCTATTGGTTTCATGTTTTTAGCATGAAGAATCAGATCAATTTTAGTAGTTGTTTCAAGAATTCTAGATAGAGACAGTATTTTGGAGCAGTAAGATAGAAGTTTTGGTAGTTGCATCCTTCATTTCTTGTTCCCATATTATCATGTTTATTTATGTGAGCTTGATTATATCTACCTACAGGGGTAAATCAATGTTAACCAGTCTTGATACTAATTATAACTACTTATGGGAAAATTAGTATCATTGATCTAACTAGTTGTATCCTAGTTATAACTACCTATGGGAAAACTAGGGGAAACATTTATTTATTGTGCCTTAATATACTAACTAGCCATACTATGCCACTATGCCAACTATGCCTATTTTGTTTGAATTAGTTGCTACACTAGTCAAATTCCTCTATTGAAAGTTAGAACTATTGTGACCTAAGGCCATTTTAAGACTATGTGGGTTATACTTGATTGACTTTGAGGTCAACTCAGTCCCCCTTTCGTTACACTCTCATAATTTTGTGAGCAACCTTAGCCACACTCTCACCATTTTTTAAGTAACCTAAGCCACACTCTCACCATTTTGGGAGCATCATTTCAAATTTTTTATGCCCTCATTATTTTACGAGATTATATTGTTGAGTATCTCATCATTCTTGATCAAGTTGGGATACTCCAAAATTCCAAAAACATTTGAAAATAATTTATAAAAACCAAAAACATTGACCACTTCATAGCCTTAAGGATTCTAGGAACCCTTACTAAGTTACAAGAAAATCACTTGTCACTTATTTTCCCCATCCTTTTTGGCCTTTTTATCCCATGCACTTGTCATTTTTCAATATCATTCCTATTCTTCTATCACATCCATCATGTTTATTTTTCATTAGTTATCATTTTCTTCCCATTTCCTAAGAGAACTACATTTGGATTGAAGTTTTTGATGGATATATCATCCATAGAACTATGTAGGTAGTGTTCACTTGCCTAGTATGTATAGAGATAGCTCAGCCACCCCCTTCCTTCTTTTCTATACCCCCATCTTGTTTATTTATTAAGCTTTCACCTATTTTATAGGGATAATGTGTACCTTTTTTTGTTTGTTTGTGTGCCTATTTGTTTGATTTAAAGTGTTATTGCCTTGATTCAGTCTATGTGCATTCATTGGTTGATTCCTTATGCATTTTTTCTTTAATCCATCCATATGCATATGTCAACATTGTCATCATGATTTTTATCAATGGTGCATTATTTTCCCTTGAGTATTGGATAATGGGAGTCATCCCTATGCATATTTTAGCTAAGTACTCATGATGTTATATCATGATGCATACTATTATGTGTTACACTAAAAATTAGCTTTGAGAGGTCTACATAGCAATGGTAGTATCAACATCTCCTTGACACTTGCACCAACAACAATCTTGTTCTAATCCTAATTATATCCCAAATAGAGTAATTAAACAACTAAATAATTTCAACCTTTGTTAGTTTAGATGAGCATCTACCTATTAGTAGCTTGTCCTAATTCATGTTTATCCTTTGTATCAAGTTGTCATCATTATATTTTCAATCATCAATTATCAATCATATTTGCCATAATCAGGGTCCAATTATTATAACTACCTATGGGTAAATCATTGCACACTATCCCACTTGTATTCTCAGTAATTTTTATCAACTTTGGGCAAATCATTGTGTTATCACCCTATCATTTTTGTTTGTTTGGTCCCCTTATTTCCTTCTTTTAAGGGACCATTTACTGACCCTTTTTCCAACCACTTCCTCAAGGCTACATTTCATCCATTGCATTGAAGTCATAGGCACAATAGAACATTTTTATTCTTTGAGAATATGTTATTGTGCTTACAGCTTACAATGCCTTCCCAAATAGGGGCAAACTATAGACAGCCAAAATTGGCCACCAATAGCTTCATACCTAACTTTAGAGAAATTCTTAGCAACCATTGAACATCTAGCCTAATAATTTTTATAAGCCTCAAATTTGGCTTCCTGACCATGCAAATAAATCAATTTGGCATATAAATCAATTAAATTGTTTAACATTGAATAAGCTTATTGGGTTAAAGGAGGGTAGTTTGTTGGGGGATCACAAGAACAACACCTGTTCTGATCCCACTTTGTTAGGATCTTGCTCCTCAGAAAGAGCATAGTATGATTACCAAATATAAGCAATTATAAATACGAAAATAACCAGAAACACAAGTAACTAGAATTCACCAATAGCACAGAATATGAGAGACAACACACTATCTTGTATTAACACTTTACAAAAAAGAATACAACAAAGAGCCGCCACACTCTTTCACCTTATAGAGGTTTGCCACACCTCAAGTGTACAATAATTCTTCTCACACAACACTCTCCTACACAAAAAATGGTCCCAACAACCAACTCACAAACAGAATTGGTGTTCACCTCTCCAACTAGTCAGTAATAACCCTGCCAGTTCACCAAGCACTCTTAAGTACTTCAAGTTGATCTCCCATGAACCTGTAACCTGCAATTCAACAGACCATACTCACACATGTAGATCTCCTATGAGCTTGCAACAACCTGCAACTCAATGACCTTACAATGGAAGCAACTTACTTGCCTTCCTTTCTATCTCATACATATACAATACATGACAATGGGTCTATAAATAGATCCCTAACTCAAACAATAACTTAGACTCTTAATTTAGACAATTATCCTCACATCCAAAGACTCTAACTGGCCTTTACATGCAAACACTTCGTTCACTTAACTAACTGTCCATGTAACGAGCAGTTCTGGAACACATAGGCGACCGACGTCGGTCCCTGCTTGTCTGGTTTTACCGACATTGACCGACTCCCTACCGTCGCCAGTGGCCTTCTGCACTGGTCATGACCGACGTCGATCCTGCTATCGATGCCGAGTATCTTGGATCTCAGCAACCTTCTTATTCCTTTAGTTTGCAAAGAGTTGAAGCTTTTAGCTCCACAACTTAACAATCTCCCACTTGGAGATAAACAGCTGCAACCTGTACCTATACCTGTATCTATACTTAGTCTAGTTTGTTCCCTTGGATTTGTATCCCTCCTCAAGATCACTCTTGAAGACCAACCACCAAAAACCTGTAGTGCAAAAAATGTCATCCAAATCACCTGCCACATCCACATCTACAAACCATGTAGAAAATAACCTGAACCTGCATAGCATGTGCACCTGCTGCTAGTCCCTGTAAGAATCCACTGAACTATCCTCCAATGGTTCTCTCTCCGATTGGCTCCAACTTGTGACAACTCCCACTGCTTGGGAAAACTTAGGTTTAGTACATACCATGCACTCAACCTCATTATGTGAATCAAGACACCTGTTCATAGAAATGTCCAACCATCGACGTGCTAACCGGTCCCACACAATCATCCTGAAACAAAGTCAACAAATGACCTACCATGTCTCTAGAACACACTCATGCCAAAGAATCTTGTTGCTCCTAGACTCTCCATGATAAACACCTGAACTAGCTTTACCTTTAGTTCAGCAATACCTGTATATGTAACCCTGCAACAAGCACATCATACAGTAATAGGATAATGTAGCTAATATTATCCAACTTGGTAAAGAGAAACACAATGATCAAACCTCCATTGCCCTGCAGCTAATACAAGACCATATACCCTGATCTCCTGTCTCACGTATCCATTTTCGCTCTTCTTTATCCTGAACATCCATTCATCTCTCAGTGCTTACTTCCAGCTGGCCACTCTACCCAAAACACCTGTTTGGTACTCCTCTAAGGAATCACATCCTCATCCATGCCAAGCTCCCACTGTTTCTTGGATCTACCTGTTCTGCTTCTTCAATAACTTCTTGGTCCTATGCCATAAGTGAGCAACAAGTAGTGTAAAGAAGGGAAATGACAAATTTAAGAACTTACTTACACCTTCAGTCCTCCATATGGGCACTTGAGACACCTTGATAGCTTGTTGTCCAACCAAAATTCATCTCAATAACCGATGCCGGTCACGTCTCAGTCTGCAACCAATTGATGGTGGTTCCCTACGACTGCCACCTTGCCGACGTCATTTTCCCCTAGCCGACGTCGGTCGATATCTGGCTTGAGTCACCGACGTCGGTCTAAACATAGCCAACGTCGGTCCTCGTATGGACACCGATGCCGGTTTTCCTATCGACGTCGGTCTCTGTGTTTTTCTTGTGAGACCTGACTTTTTCCCGTGAGCTCTTTTTGGATCAAATCCTTGTCCAAATCACCCTTGCTCTGCTCAAAATTCTTTTGCATCTTGTGCTGAACTCTGTCCGTCACCTTCTCCTTGAAAACCAAGGCTTTTCTGTTCTTGTCACTAACATCAGATTCCTCAAGAAATGTTACCTTCTTCTTCTGCATACAGAAACCACGATCCATACCTTCCAAATTCGAAAGCATATCCTTTGACTCAATAACAAGCATCTCCTTCTTATTTATGTGACCAAGCCTATCAAGCCACATCTTTGAATCTACAACTGAAGTAGATAACCTAGAAAGAGAATCAGTAGTACAAGTAGATAGATAAAGCGTACCTACTTTCTTACCTCTAGCTACAACAAGTGTACCCTTGGTAACCTTCCAAGAGTCCACTGTGAGAGTTACTGTGCAACCCTCATCACCCAAACTTCTAACAGAAATCAAATTCCACTCCAGAATTGGGACATGCATGACCTCCTTTAACACCCATGTGTTACCTGTCTGCAGTTTCAGCTTCACTTTCCCTTTGCTGACAATCTGACAAGGCTTACCATCCCCTACATAAATTTCTCCAAAATCTCCCTGGACATACTCATGAAAAAATTCCCTATGTGGGGATGCATGAAAAGAGGCACCAGAATCTAAAACCCAAGATTCTACTTTATCCAAAGAACATACCAAAGCATCTCGTGCAGCATAATCTGCAACATCTGCTTCTTCTTCATGTTCTTCATGCTGATCTGTACTTGATCTGCAATCTCTCTTTAAATGCCCTTGCTTTTCACACTTCCAGCAGGTTATTCTGCCATACCTGGACTTGGATCTTCTACCTATCTTGGACCTTGATCTCCCATGCTCTATCTTTTCTCTTTGCCTTCCTCTACCTTCAACACTCAAAGCATTTCCTGATGATTCACCTGTGCTATTCCTGCGTATCTCTTCATTCAAGATCACACTCACAACATCATCCACTTTTAAGACTTTTGAAGGAGACAGTGTTAGAAACTGCCATTACCAAACTTTCCCAACTTTCAGGTAATGAACACAAGATTAAGAGAGCTCTAATTTCATCATCAAATACAATATTGACTGAACTTAGTTGGTTTACCAAACCATGGAAATCACTAAGATGGCTATGAAAAGATCCACCTTCCAACATTTGCAAATTAAATAAACGCTTCATAAGAAATACCTTATTAGAAGCTGAGGGTTTTTCATATAAATTTGCCAAAGATTCCATCAACTCCACCATTGTCTTACACTGTAATAAGCTGGAAATCACAGATGATGCAAGACTCAATCTAATAGATCCCAAAGCCTTCCGATCAAGAACCTCCCATTCTTCATCTTTCATATCTGAGGGTTTGCAGTTAACCCCTCCCAACGGCAAGTACAAATCTTTTTGATACAGATAATCCTCAATCTGCATCCTCCACAATTGGTAGTTCTTGCCATTAAACTTTTCCATCCATAGCTTACTGTCTTCTGCCATTGCTCAACTCCCACTCAAACAGAAACCCTGTGAGTACCTGTAATCAAAACACACTAACCAGATCTAATCCAATCTGTTAGTATCCCAACCAACAGCTCTGATACCACTTTGTTGGGGGATCACAAGAACAACACCTGTTCTGATCCCACTTTGTTAGGATCTTGCTCCTCAGAAAGAGCATAGTATGATTACCAAATATAAGCAATTATAAATGCGGAAATAACCAGAAACACAAGTAACTAGAATTCACCAATAGCACAGAATATGAGAGACAATACACTATCTTGTATTAACACTTTACAAAAAAGAATACAACAAAGAGCCACCACACTCTTTCACCTTACATAGGTTTGCCACACCTCAAGTGTATAGTAATTCTTCTCACACAACACTCTCCTACACAAAAAATGGTCCCAACAACCAACTCACAAACAGAATTGGTGTTCACCTCTCCAACTAGTCAGTAATAACCCTACTAGTTCACCAAGCACTCTTAAGTACTTCAAGTTGATCTCCCATGAACCTACAACCTGTAATTCAACAGACCATACTCACACATGTAGATCTCCTATGAGCTTGCAATAACCTGCAACTCAATGATCTTACAATGGAAGCAACTTACTTGCCTTCCTTTCTATCTCATACATATACAATACATGTCAATGGGTCTATAAATAGATCCCTAACTCAAACAATAACTTAAACTCTTAATTTAGACAATTATCCTTGCAGCCAAAGACTCTAACTGGCCTTTACATGCAAACACTTCGTTCACTTAACTAACTGTCTGTGTAACAAGCAGTTCTGGAACACACAAGCGACCGACGTCAGTCCCTGCTTGTCTGGTTCTGCCGATGTCGGCCGACTCCCTGCCGTCACCGGTGGCCTTCTGCACTGGTCACAACCGACGTCGGTCCTGCTGCCGACACTGGTTATCCTGGATCTCAGCAACCTTCTTGTTCCTTCAGTTTGTAAAGAGTTGAAGCTTTTAGCTCCACAACTTAACATAGTCCCCTTTATACAAATAATTGAGTGGATTTCCAAATTTAACATAGTAAATAAATATTAGTTAATATGCATATGCTATTATGTTAAGCCTTCTTGAGTCATGTTTGAAACATTGCACAATATGTAAAGTGTTATGGAAATATAAAGATAGAAAGGTTATTAATATTATAGAAACACTTTGAGTTGTGCATCAAGCAAGTTGATGATAATAAACTTGTTTTTACTTGAGATTCACTAATATGATAATATTTTCATTAGGCATGCAAATTGGTGGAAATAAATTTATATTGCTTGTAATTATTAAAAGTGGCAATGATAGTATGTTTAATTGGAATATCAAAGTTGTTTTCCATGAGTGAAAGATGTTTTTAAATTTATGGTAAATGGTTAAGTGAAATCTGCCATAAATGACTAGTTACTTTTATGTTGCAATTTTTTGAATAAAATGTCTTTATAAATGTTTTATGAGTTTATGCAGTTGCATGTTCCCTTGTATTAAGGGATGATAGGTATTTTAGACTAAGGCCATGAAATGTACATACCTATCATCTAGTGACACAAAAGAGGTTGAGTTTCATTAGCAAGGAATATGAGTGTGTGTGGATTTGACTCAAAATTCATGAGATCTAGAATCTATAATGAAAAAATTTATCCAAAGTAATATTATAATTGAAAACATTGTCAATCCACTACATTATATAGTTTACATGGATGTACATGATGTCATATTAGATAGAGGATTATTTTCCATGGTCTGTATGGTTGTTGCATGTATTAGTGATTATGATATGCTCAGTTCTAGTTGAGTTCTTAATATTTTCACTACCATATTTTATGCCTCTATGTAGGTAAGGTCCACTCCCACCAGGGAGGTGTGTGGGAGATTGATAGTCTATAGTTAAAGGAAAAGTGACCAAATGGTGCTCTCCCTTTCTTCAATTGATTAACCACATTTTATACATACGCATGGCTATTGTATTGATTTCAATATGTCATATGAAGCTCTGATGTATTATTGTACTTTTCATTATGTATTATTATGAGTTTTATTAAAATTATAATAATTGCACATTTAATATTGTTTAACTATTTATAATATTGGTTGTGTATTTGTATGTCATTAATAGTAAATGAGAACAATAGTGGATATGTATTCCTATTTAGTTGTAAGAATGAGTTATTTTGGTGTTTGGTGGTACCATTCACTTTGTATATGATTTACAACATAGATCCTTAACTTATGCACAATTAAAATGTTGTTTGCAAGCTAAATAGAACATGAATTAACCAGTGGTATATTTTTAATATATGTTATATCTATTGTATATACCTCTCAAACAATATAACATTTATGTTAATTAGTGTAGATTTTTTTATTTTTAAAGTATGTTGAATCAAAATTTTAAAAAATTATATGGCTTTAAGTGAATCTTAGCGGGGTTATAACAAACCTCCTCTTCCTTAGAGTGATGATGCAACTACATGTAGTCTTATACCCTCCTTTGGCATAAGGGAAATTTAGAGAGATCAAGATAGAATGACAATGTCACAAGTGTATGAGAATAAATGAATGTTGGCCTGAGTGATGCTTGGCTCTAGGCTTGACCTCGTATGTGACTTGGCTCTTGATATTTAAAGATGTCTTATGTTCCTTCAAGCTAATAAAAGACTTGGTTATACCGTGAAAATATAGTATAACATAGGTTTATTTATGCATGCTTGTTAACTATGGTAATGTATATAAATAAGAAGAAAGGTGCAATATTCATGGCATTGGGCTAATAGACCCACAAAAGTAAAAGAGACAAACCCATAAGGTGTATAAGTCTTTCTATAATATACCCGTATAATGTACAAGTTTGAATAGGATATGATTTAAATTTGTTTTCAAGGAAGAACTACGTAATAGATGATAAGTAGTCTAGATGTGCTAACAAACACCTTTTAGATAAGTATTGATTGTGTTTTTTAGCTCAATGGACCAAGTATATACTTATTATGGGGTCGAAGTAGTCTTGGAAACATGCTAAAATGTACAAGTTTTCCAAACAAGATAAATTGGGAATAAGACACTCGAAGTAAGGGTTTTGTGCCAAATTTGGATGTATAAAAATTGCCAAATGCAAGAGGTAAGAATGCATGTAAGTTTATAAAATTTTAATTTCATTTTAATTTATATATTACAAGGTAATAACTTATAATTTAAAGTTAGTTTTTAATTATCATTACTTTATGCACTTACCAAGTGTTATAATTAGCTATGGGATCTAATGAATCTTATAGAAAGAATAAATAAGAGATAAAATAGTAATAGTAATAAATAATAGTTATATATCTGAGATAATAACAGAAATAAATAAATAACTCAAATATGATGAATTACTCTAATAATTCAATATTAATATGATATAGAATACACAAATAGCCATTGTTTATATAGAGCAAGGCATGCAAGATAAAGATAAGGGAACTGACACAACACGTGTAGTTCAACTGATATTTGACTACATGAATAGTGGAATGCAACTCCACACTAACAAGATAAGTGTCAAAATTATGTAAATTACCAACATAAGTTGAATACTAGTTAAATAATCTTATCATATCTTACCCTAAATAGTGGAGTGAAACCCCACTATAACAAGATAGGTGTCTAAGTTGACTACTAGCTAAGCAAGCTTATCCTATCTAGTGCAAATTATTAATAAACATAATAAACTAATTACAATAAATAATTAGTGGACCAATCTAAATAATAAATACAAGTAAATGTAATAAAGCAAATAAATACACTAACACCCCCCATAAGTGAAGCTTAGGTAGGGCTATGCAGATAAGAGTCTCGACAATGTGTAGCCATATTAGGGACTATGTACAAATAGATGAGAAAAGGAGAAAATCCAAAGGAAAAAAACTCATCAAAATGAAGATCTAAAAGACCCCCCCTAAAGAACTGATGTCCCCTAAATAACTAATGTCTCGTACCCCCAAAAGAGATTGACAGTGAAGATACTTGATCTCAATGAAAGGTTTGGTGAAAATATCTACAATTTGTTCCTCTATAGGACAATATTGAAGATTAATTATCTCTACCTGAATTAGTTCCTTGATAAAGTGCAAGAGGATCTCTATGTGTTTGGTTCTTTATGATGAACCAAATTCTTTAAGATCTAGATAGTGCTCTGGTTGTCGTAATAGATGACTGATGGATTCTAAAATAGAACACCAAGCTCAGTGAGAATATTTTGAATCCAAATAGCCTCATTAGTGGTATTAATAGTACCATAATACTCTACCTCTATAGATGACAGAGCAATAACATGATATATTTTGCTCTACCAACAAATGGGACCAGATTTGAAGCAAAAGCTATAACCAAAAGTAGACTTACGATCATCATAATCACCATCCCAAGTAGAATCTATGTATCCCACCAAGTCTGAACCTATACCTGCTATATATTGAATCCCATATCTAATAGTGCCTTGAATGTAGCTTAAAATATGCTTGGCATCTCTCTAATGAAGCTCATGTGGTGTCAACATAAGGCATGAAACCATGCCAACTGCATATGAAATGTCAAGCCATGTATGAGTCAGATAAATGAGGCTACCTATAAGCTAGCAATACAATGTAGCATCAACCAAAGGAGTGGAACAATGAACCTCAAGTCTAACTCCAAATAAGAAAGGAGTCGATATAGGCCTACAATCAGCCATGTGAAATCAAGATAACAAGTCCATGGCATATTTGGGTTGTGAAAGTGCAATCCTAAAAGAAGATTGTGCTATCTGAATCTCGAGAAAATAGAGCAATAAGCCTGTGTCTATCATAGATAACCTATCATGAAGTGAAATCTTAACACTTTTGATGATGGATGTTATGCTCCTTGTAACAATGAGATCATAAACATAGAGCACTGAGTATAATAGTTAATCCTCTTATTGTAGAATATAGACATTTGGATTTAAGTGATATCTCGAGAACCCAACTGAATGAAGAAATGTGTCCATCTTAGAATACCAAGCCTCGGGGGCTTGTTTTAGACCATAAAGAGACTTTTACAAGTATCACACCAATGAAAAATCCTAAATGAACCCATATGGATGCTTTATATATATCTCCTTGTTAGGGTGTGGAGCTAAAAGCTTCACCAAGGAGCATACTAAAACAGGTTCGGGTCTACACAGACGTCGGCATCAGTCAGGAGCGACCGACGTCGGTCAGTAGCAGTTGCAGAGGCGCCGACGTCGGCAGTAGGGTCGGCCGACGACGGTCACAGGCGAACAGGCAGGAATCGACGTCGATTACCTGTGTGTCCAAAAAGCGATTTTTGAGGACAGAAGCGAGTGTTTGCATGATGAGTTTGAGTTGTAGTCTCAAGCTCGCGTCTCTATTATTAGCAATATTATTTTTAGAGCCCTTGTTGAAGAGGCTTAACTATTTGTTGTAAGAGCATGCTCAAGTTTCCTATTTCTATATGTAGGAAAGATCTTCTTAGCTTAGATTAGAGAGAAGAGAGTAGAACTGTAAGAGTAGAACATTGTGAATGTTTGAAGGATAGTACAGAGTTGCATCAATCTAGGTTGTTGGATTTGATTGTACTTGAGAGAGAGCTCTTGAGGAATAGAGATCTAGTGAGAGATCTTGTGTGCATCTGAGAGAGGTGTGGAAGAACGAAGTTTCTTCATTGTATTCCTATTGTAAAGAGTTTCAATACAAGTTTTCAAGGTGTTTTCTTGTATATCTTGTTCTGTGCTATTTATCATTCTAGTTACTTATCTATCTGATTTATTTCTGCATTTATTGCTGTCACAATTGTAATCTATTGTTGGTTTGATCCCCCAACAAGTGGTATCAGAGCCTTGGTTACAGGTTACAGGTTACAGGTTACAGGTTGCTCACAGGTGTTTCTGCAGGGATTTCTGTTTGAGTGGGAGAAGCAATGGCAGAAGAAAGTAAGTTGAGAATGGAAAAGTTTAATGGCAAGAACTACCAACATTGGAGAATGCAGATAGAGGACTATCTGTATCAGAAGGATCTTTACTTACCGTTAGGTGGGATAGCAAAGAAGCCCAAGGACATGGAGGATGAAGAATGGGAAGTTCTTGACAGAAAGGCTCTTAGGTCTATAAGACTGAGTCTGGCCTCCACTGTGATATCTAATTTGTCACAGGCAAAAACAACGGTAGAGTTGATGACTACGTTAGCAAATATGTATGAAAAACCCTCAGCTTCAAATAAGGTATATCTTATGAAGCAGTTATTTAATTTGCATATGAATGAAGGTGGATCTGTTTCTACTCATCTGAATGATTTCAATGGAATTGTTAATCAGTTAAGTTCTGTCAATATTGTATTTGAAGATGAGATAAAAGCTCTTTTAATATTATGTTCTTTGCCTGAAAGTTGGCATGGCTTAGTAATGGCAGTTTCTAATACTGCATCTGCATCAAATATTCTGAAAGTAGAAAATGTTGTTAGTGTTATCTTGAATGAGGAAATACGCAGGAAAAGCACAGAAGAGACATCTGAGAACGCTTTAAATTTTGAGAGCAGGGGAAGGCAAAAAGAGAAGAGCAAGAGGAGATCAAGATCTAAGTCTAAGGTGAGAGGAAGATCCAAATCCAGGAATGGCAGGAAGCCACAATGCTGGAATTGTGGAAAGATGGGGCACATAACCAGAGATTGCTGGTCAAAGCCTAAGGAGGACAATCAACATGAAGGAAAGGAAGAAGCCAAGGTTGCAGGTATTGCACAAGATGCTTTAATTTTCTCTTTGCATAATAACATAGAATCTTGGGTATTAGATTCTGGTGCATCTTTCCATGCTACCCCTAACAGAGAATATTTTAGTGACTATATCCATGGAGATTTTGGAATAGTGTACTTAGGGGATGATGAGCCTTGTAAGATTACTGGCAAAGGTAAAGTGCAGCTAAAGATGCAGAATGGCAACACATGGGTGTTGAGAGATGTGATGCATGTTCCTAGTTTGAAGAGAAATTTGATTTCTGCAGGTAAGCTAGGTGATGAGGGTTGTACAGTAACTCTCACAGCAGATTCTTGGAAGGTGACCAAGGGTGCACTAGTTATGGCCAGAGGTAAGAGAAAAGGTACTCTCTATTTGTGTAATTGTGTTACTAACAAATCTCCTTCAGTTTTATCTACTTCAGATGTGGATTGTAAATTGTGGCACTCAAGGCTTGGCCACATGAGTGAGAAGGGGATGTCAAATCTTAAGTCTAAAGGTATGCTTTCAGATTTGAAAAGTATGGATCTAGAATTTTGTGAGCATTGTGTATTTGGAAAACAAAAAAGGGTTAGTTTTCTCAAGACTGGGTCTACTAAGAAAAGGCAGAAGTTGCAGCTTGTTCACACAGACGTGTGGGGACCGGCTCAGGTAGCCTCTATTGGAGGATCATGGTACTATGTTACATTCATAGATGACACCACAAGAAAGGTATGGATCTACTGTATTAAAAGGAAATCTGATGTTTTTGAGACTTTTAATTTTTGGAAGGCCATGGTTGAGAATGAAACAGGTAGAAAATTAAAGTGCCTGAGATCTGATAATGGCGGTGAGTTCTGCAGTCTTAAGTTCAAATTGTATTGTTATACACATGGAATCCATAGGCAAAGGATGGTTCTAAGGACACCTCAGCAGAATGGTATTGCTGAAAGGATGAACAGAACTATCATGGAGCGTGCAAGATGTATGAGATTGCATGCAGGGTTGCCCTTAGAGTTTTGGGCAGAAGCAGTTGACACCGCAGTGTACCTGATTAACAGAGGACCCTCTACAGCTCTGGATGGTGGAATTCTAGAAGAGGCATGGACAGGTAAAAAGGTAGATCTCTCATATCTCAAAGTTTTTGGTAGCGAAGCCTTTGTGCACATAGATAAGGAAAATAGAAAGAAGCTTGATCCTAAGTCTATGAGGTGCACGTTTATAGGCTATGGCTCAGATGATTTTGGTTTTAGATTTTGGAATCTAGGAACTAACAAGGTAATCAAGAGCCGTGATGTTGTTTTTAATGAAAGAGTGATGTACAGTGATCAGATAAGGAATCTGGATCAATCTGGGCAGAGCAATAGTGAATTGGATGAAGTTATGGTCCAAAATGAGCTCGCGGGAAAAAGAAATAATCACTTGCAGGAAAACACAGAGACCGACGTCGGTAGGTTAGGAACCGGCATCGGCAGTTTAGAAACCGATGTCGGTCATACAGAGACCAACGTCAGTAGACCAGGCACCGACATCGGCCAGGAAGAACCGGCGTCGGCCAGTAACAGGTCTACAGGTGGCCGAGGTCGGTCACTGTCAAAAAATTTGGGTGGACAAATTGTTGAGAACGAGTCCAAGACACCCATCAGGAGGTCTGAAAGGGTAAGTAAGCCTCTAATTAGATATTCTCCTTCCTTATATTATTTATTGCTAACTGATGGTGGAGAACCAGAGAGTTTTGAAGAAGCATTACAGGTGGAGTCCAGGAGTAAGTGGGAGCGTGGCATGGTTGAGGAGATGGAGTCCTTAAGAGAGAACCAAACATGGGATTTGGTTGAATTGCCAGCTGGTAAGAGAACACTGAAGAACAGATGGACCTACAGGTTGAAGGAAAGTGAGGATGGACAGATGAGATACAAGCCCAGATTAGTAGTGAAAGGATTTGCACAGAAGCCAGGTATTGACTTTGGTGAGATTTTTTCTCCAGTTATTAAAATGACTTCAATAAGGGTTGTATTGTCTTTGGTTGCTTTTGAGGATTTGCATCTCGAGTAGCTAGATGTTAAGACAGCATTTCTTCATGGAGATTTGGATGAAGAAATCTATATGGAACAGCCAGAAGGTTTCGAGGTCAAGGGTAAGGAGAAGTTTGTGTGCAGGTTAAAGAAAAGCTTGTATGGCCTCAAGCAAGCTCCAAGGCAATGGTACTTGAAATTTGACAGGTTTATGACTGAGCATGGCTACAGTAGGTGTCAATCAGACCATTGTGTGTATTTCAAAAGATTTGATAATGGTAGATATATTATTCTATTGTTGTATGTAGATGACATGCTGGTTGCAGGGTCTCACATGCAGGATATCTCTGAGCTTAAGGAGAAGTTAGCTCAAACGTTTGCTATGAAGGATTTGGGAGCAGCAAAGAAGATCCTTGGCATGAGCATTAAGAGAGACAGGAAAAATCACAGGTTGATATTGTCTCAAGAAGATTATGTGAACAAGGTGTTGGAGAGGTTTAATATGCAGGATGCAAAACCGGTAAGTACACCTATGGCTAGACAGTTTAAGTTGAGGAAAGAACAATGTCCCAATTCACATGAAGAGGTAGAGTACATGAGTAAGGTTCCATATTCTTCTGCAGTAGGGAGTTTGATGTATGCAATGGTGTGTACTAGACCTGATATTGCCCAAGCAGTGGGAGTAGTAAGTAAGTATATGGCCAATCCAGGTAAGGAACATTGGAAAGCGGTTCAATGGATCCTTAGATATCTGAGAGGAACCAGCAGCAAGCATTTATGCTATGGAGGTTCAGATACTTCTCTACATGGTTATGTAGATTCAGATATGGCAGGGGATTTGGATGGCAGAAGGAGCACCACAGGTTATGTTTTTACTGTAGGTGGAACGGCGGTTAGTTGGATATCCAAGTTGCAGAAGGTTGTAGCCTTGTCAACTACAGAAGCAGAATATATTGCAGCCACAGAAGCTAGCAAGGAGATGATATGGATGACACGGTTCATGGAAAAGCTTGGAAGGGAGCATGGGAGTTGCAGATTGTATAGTGACAGTCAGAGTGCAATCCATTTGGCTAAGAACTCAGCTTTTCACTCAAGAACCAAGCACATACAGCTAAGGTACCACTTCATACAACAGGTATTGGAAGATGGTGAGTTGAAGCTGGAGAAAATCCATACAGACAAGAATCCTACTGATATGCTAACAAATCCGGTTACTAAGGAGAAGTTGAATCTTCATTCAACTTCTATTGGTCTTCATGATTGAGTTGAAGATGGAGGAGCTAGAAGATGTTGTTGTACAGGTTGGTGCAGCTGGTTTATCTCCAAGTGGGAGATTGTTAGGGTGTGGAACTAAAAGCTTCACCAAGGAGCATACTAAAACAGGTTTGGGTCTACACAGACACCGGCATCGATCAAGAGCGACCAACGTCAGTCAGTAGCAGTTGCAGAGGCGCTAACGTCAACAGTAGGGTTGGCCGACGACGGTCACAGGCAAACAGGTAGGAACCGACGTCGGTTACCTGTGTGTCCAGAAAGCGATTTTCGAGGACAAAAGCGAGTGTTTGTATGATGAGTTTGAGTTGTAGTCTCAAGCTCGCGTCTCTATTATTAGCAATATTATTTTTAGAGCCCTTGTTGAAGAGGCTTAACTGTTTGTTGTAAGAGCATGCTCAAGTTTCCTATTTCTATATGTAGGAAAGATCTTCTTAGCTTAGATTAGAGAGAAGAGAGTAGAACTGTAAGAGTAGAACATTGTGAATGTTTGAAGGATAGTACAGAGTTGCATCAATCCAGGTTGTTGGATTTGATTGTACTTGAGAGAGAGCTCTTGAGGAATAGAGATCTAGTGAGAGATCTTGTGTGCATCTGAGAGAGGTGTGGAAGAATGAAGTTTCTTCATTGTATTCCTATTGTAAAGAGTTTCAATACAAGTTTTCAGGGTGTTTTCTTGTATATCTTGTTCTGTGCTATTTATCATTCTAGTTACTTATCTATCTGATTTATTTCCGCGTTTATTGCTGTCACAATTGTAATCTATTGTTGGTTTGATCCCCCAACACTCCTCATGAAGATCCTCATGAAGAAATGCACTCTTCACATTTATTTGATGTACAGCCCAACCATGAGTTTCACCAATAGCCAATATCAATCAAATAGAATTCATTTTAGCAAGAAATGCAAAGGTTTTTATATAGTCAATGCCTTCCACTTAGGAAAAACCTTTGGCCACTAAGCATGCTTTATATTTATCAATATTTCCATCTACTAAAAACTTAGTCTAATATATCCACCTACATCATACTAATTTTCTTCCCTTAGGAAAAGGATCAAGATCCCTAGTGTTGTTCCTAATCAATGAGTCGTACTCTTCTTCCATCATTAAATCCCACTCAACTATCCCTATGACTTCCTAAAAAATACTATGGATCAGAAGTTATGGCAATGTAGGAATGTGAAATATCATGTTGTGATCGTGTTCTCCTTTTATCTAATGCATCCCTAACAAGAGGGTTTGTATCTGCCAAAGTCTATCTAGTCCACAAAGGCATCAATGGGTGAGGATCTAGAGGAGGAGGAGGAACATGACTTGTTAAACCCTATTGGGGAGGTATTACCTCATTATCCCTATGAGTAGATGAATCAAGAGTATCATCATCACTACTATCTGAATATTCTAAGAAAGAAGAATGAGAAATGTTAGAAGACAAGTCTGAAGGACTTTCTTCAAAGTAAATACTTCTTGTTATAATAATCTCAAGTGAATCTAGATCAATGAGTTAATATCCCTTAACACCATCAAGATATCCCATAAATATGCAAGTCTGGCTTTATTTTTCTAAAGTACGGTGTTTGTCTGAAGGTATGTGAGCCCATGTTGGACTATTAAAGACTCTAAAATAGTGCACATCGGGCTTCTTATTACACCAAGATTTAAGAGGTGTTATCCCCTTTAAATCTTTGTGAAGAACTATATTCTATATATATGCAACATAATTAATCGTTTCTACCTAGTACTTAGGTACTAATGATTTTACATGAATCATACAACTTACCATCTCTTTTAAGAATATGTTATTCCTCTCTGTTACACCATTCTACTGAGGTATGTATGTAATAGAATGCTAAATATTAATGCCTTTAAGAGCACAGAATTGTTCAAACTTATAGTTCACATATTCTCTCCCATTATTTATGTGGAGATTCTTGACATACTTTCCATATTTCTCTGATAGAGCTTTGAACTCTATAAATCTATCAAATACTTCACTCTTGAGTTTCAAAAAATAAACCCAAGTATATCTAGAATAGTCATCAATAAATGTGAGAACATAGCAGGTCTTACTAAAAGACAAAGCAGGTAATGAACAAGTTTGAGGACTTGTGTAACCCTCTAAGCCTTCCCTTTATCAAACTTATCCTCTAGATGTTTTCCTAAGGCACAACCATGACATACACCCCCTAAAAATTAAATTTATGAAAGTCCTATAACTATTTCCTGTTGACTAAGCTACTGTAAATAGTGTTAGTTTAGATGACCAAACCACTCATGCCATAGCTTGCTCATTGAATTAGTATGTGAGAGCAAAGTTGTAGACGAAGACTAAGGCACAAAATGTGAAAATGAATAAATCTAAGTATAATTGTCGACTTTTCCCACTACAACTAAGCCATTATCCTCAAATTTTCTAATTGATACGTAATTGGGTGTGAACTCAACTTTCCTACTAGTATCAAAGTGAGTGATTTGGTAGATAGAGAGAAGGTTAGTTGATAACTCTAGCACATAGAGGATATCCTCAAATACACCACTATCAACATCAATTGTACCTTTTCCTATAACATCTACCCTAGAATCATCACCTATGAGAACATGAGGCAAGGAACTTGGTTCTAATCTAAAAAATTGTTCTTGATCAGAACCCATATGGCACAAAACACTTGAGTCAATTACCCATAACTTGGGAGAATTTTCCAATGCAACTAGTGTCGTATCTTTCTCTTTACCTAAATTTGAAGGAGTGGAAGAATACTTTGAAGAGGATTGATTGATGTTATTCTTTTTTAGAAGACCCTTAAGTTCATCATTCTTTTTCTTCTAGTAATCTAGTTCACTATGAAACCCCTTTTTTCAATAAGAGCAAGGAGTGCCAGTCCTTTTTTTTGAATCTCCTTTCTTATTATTGTATTTATAATCTCCTTGGGAGGAATATTGTTACCCTTTATTCTTATCTTTATGTGACTTATTCTAATTATTTTTCTTCTTTTTACTTGAACCTGTATTTGATGTTGATGTTAAAACTTGCTTATGTTGAGGTTGACTTGCAACTAAAGCTTGAGATTTGGATGACTTGATTAGACCCATAGATATTAACTTTTCTTCTTTAGCCATTAGAATCTTATAGAATACCTCAAAGGTGGGCATTTGATAAGATGTTCCCAATGTAAGTCTATGAGTCTGAAAGCTAGAGACAAAAGATGAATATTCAAGACCTAATTTGTGTAAGGCACTGAAAATCAACTGGAAGTCTTTTTTATCAATTTTACATTAAAAAATTTGTGCTCTAATATCTATGACTTTAGTGATGTATTTTTGTATTGTAACATAATTTTTAGAATCCAAACTAATGAGTTTGTGTCAGTTTGGTAACCACAAACCTCATCTATTTTACTAAACAATGATGCGAATTTATCCCAAGCCTCTTTTAGAGTTTCACATTTGTCAAAATGGAAATTCAAATCTAAAGACATATAATATCTAATGCATCCAATAAATTTAGTAGTTTCAAAGAGAAAGTCTTGTAACTCTTTTGCATTAGTAGGTGGAGTAAGAAGAGTTGTTATATAAGGCGTATATCCTAGCATCATTAATGCATTCCAAGCATTATGTTTCCATGTGTTATAGTTGTATGCTATTAATAGTGGGAACTTAGGATTCCCCATGATGTAATTGGAAATAAATTATCACAAAGCAAAAATCAAAGTATAGAACACACCACAAAACCCCCATGAATTACTTAGTTTTATCCCACCCAGCAAGTATTGTTTGAAATTTATAATTGAATGTAGTTACAAAGCTAGATTATAATTTTTCTAGTTTACAAAAAGCTCAATTAGGCCCTCTAGTCTAAAACTAAAAAATATGCACTTTATCCAATATTGTTTTCACCAATGCATTGTGCACAAAAAAATATTAACTTTTAAAAAAATGAGACCTCAATACAAGGTTGTATGTGAAAGTTATGAGCCTCTGAAGTTGCAAAAATGAGGACTAACAAGAGCTATTATAGAAAACCTAAATTCTAGAAGAAACATCTGGATAAATCTAGAAAAAACTAAAAGTAAAATAGTGAAGAGCATGAAATTTTAAGCTATTTCAAAAAAAAATTCACTCAAAAATATCTCCTGGTGTTCAAATGGTAGGTTCCTGAAGTTGCCCTTTCAAATTTGTCTATTGATCCATGAGGCCTGCTAAAAATTTTTAAAAAAAATCCTTGCACAGTCCGTACGGTCCGTATGGCTATACCTGGGAGCAAAAAAAAAATCCTTTTAGGTGATTGTGTCTAAATTGGACAAATTTTATATGGATCAATAGGTTTTGATGCCTTTTGAACGTAATCATGAGGTCCATTTTGCTCAAAAACACTTCAATTTTCAAGTACTTGCCAGATTTGGGCATGGTGCTTTTGGATCAAACCCTTTCTAATTTCACCTCCTATGCCTAATTTTGACTATCTCAAGCACTCTGAACTCAATGGTGAGCTTAGAAATTCTCCACAAAGCTACAATTTATGCATGTATACAAAATTAAAAAATTGATCCTATATCTAGATATATTTTTTTAAAATATTTAATAATCTATAGATTCAAGATAGCTCTGGTACCATGTTAGAATTAGTTACAGGATCTAATGAATCTTATAGAAAGCATAAATAAGAGATAAAATAGTAATAGTAATAAACAATAGTTGTATATTGGAAACAATAATAAAAATGAAAAATAACTCAAATATGAGAAATTACTCTGATAATTCAATATTAATTTGATATAGAATATACAAATAACCATTGCTTATATAGAGCAAGGCATGCAATATAAAGATAAAGAAACTCACACAACACGTGTAGTTCAACTGATATTTGACTACATGAATACTAGAGTGCAACTCCACACTAAAAAGATAGGTGTCCAACTTGTGTAAATGATCAACACAAGTTGACTACTAGTTAAGCAGTCTTATCCTATCTTACCCTGAATAGTGAAGTGAAACTCCATTGTAACAAGATAGGTGTCCAAGTTGACTACTAGCTAAGCAAGCTTATCCTATCTAATTCAAATTATTAATAAACATAATAAACTAATTACAATAAGTAATTAGTGCACCAATCTAAATAATAAATACAATTAAATGCAATAAAGTAAATAAATGCACCAACACCAAGCTCTTAGATATATGTTATTTCTTGATTATGTGAGCACATGTGATGTTATTTGATGATGTTTAACATGTGTTTAACATTAATATCTCATATTTTATAATTATATTTCACAATTATTATTGATTTTCTTATGTGACCTAGATTTTTATGTAATTACCCATAGGGGTAATCTCTTTAGTTTCTTTTCTTAAGATCTAATTATCACTCTTATGGGCTCCTCTTGAATCGTGAGGGAGGCAATCACATTCGATGTTTATTTATCTTGGTACTATGATTAGTATTGATTATAGTGCAAACATGTTTATACATTATCATGTGGATTTAAGGCCCAATACAAATAGGGTGCCTCATTTAAATTCTTAATGACTCTAAAACATATATTTATTAGATTTTTTTTATAACTCTAGAACATTCCATATTTATGCTTATATTTCACAATATTTATTAATATTCAGAGTTGACTCATGCACGTTTAAGAAAGAAAATATTGTCTTTATGGGATTTGGCATAGGTTTAGAGGCTTGGGATTCTACAAGGGCATCTATAAATCTTCAACACATATTTGGAAGCTTATGGAACTCATACAAGGGTGCTCTCACATGTTTAGCAAACCTAGGTGTATCATTTCCAATTTTTCTTTTTTAGATTTTAACATAATAATTGATTGAACACTTATCCAAAAGTAATGTCTTTGAAGATTTTACAGGTGCATTTGAGTTGTTGTGGGAGCTTTAGGGGTGAAAATTTTTGTATCCACCCTTTTCTTATTTTAATTTGATATGTATGCACACACACATTAATGCAGTTATGTAGACACCTTACAAATGTTTAATGGTATTTATTATTTGTGAAATTATAATATTCTAGCATGTATGTGTGTTTATTACTTATTTTTTTATATTAGGCTTTATTGGTGTAATTTTTGCATGTCAACTCTTTTATCTTTCCCTCTCTTCCTCTCTCTTTTCCATTTCAAATTTTATGTTTTTAGTGGTCCTATTTAACCCTAAAATGATCTAAATTAGGGTTATCTAAAGTTAAAGGGTTAGAGATAGTCTAGGTTACAATGATGGTAAACTATCTCTAAATCAATCCAATTAGATGTTAAAACTCAGATAAATACATATTAAATTATTATGTTGAGTTAAGCTAAAAATAATAAGTAAAACTATGTTAGATATAGAAATGTCAAAGAAGTAACGTACTTATCTTTTTCATATGCTAACATAATTTTGGATCTAGAACAAGGAGGAAGTAGACTAGAAGATGATTTTGGAATAGTCATCAAATTTTGGATTGAGTGCCTATGGAGCTACAATAACTAGCATCGTCCTAGGATGGTTGCATCAATGCCACTGTCTGAACCTAACATGTGTCTTTTATAAAATAACTCATAGAAATGGATTCAACCCCCTTGATGTTTCTAGATTTTTCTTAACCTTCACTTTGGTGCATTCATATCCAGGTCATGGACTATTGCTCCTTGTGAAATTATAAAACCCTAGTTATTCATCTTCATAGTGACCTTAAGGGGAAATGGGTTAGTGAGAACATGGTATTGAGCTAACCCCAAATAACCTTCTATTAATGAGAGCTACTAACATAGCTAATACTTTGAATAAGGACTCAAATTGATGTAGTTATCCCCTACATGTTGGCTTGTGTGTGAATCATGCAATATGTGGAAAGAAAGTACAATAGTGGCCTAGCATGTAGCTTGTAAAATATATCTCTTAGGTTGGTCCTTCAGTATTTAAAACTTATGTATGTGTTTTCACTATGATTGATATGAAAATAAGAGAAAATAAAGAAGCTTTATTTTATCGAGTGCATGATTGAATGCTCTGATAAGTTACCTTAGGTATTTTATAGGTTTTATAAGTGAAGAATGAATGAGGATTGATATTTTATTTATATCAATCCCTTTGAAGAATTAACTCACATTAAAGAACTTGGGTTGACTATTAGTAGGGCACTAGACACTTGCGTCAGAGTAGGACACCTATGTCAGCATAGGTGTCTATCCAGGATGCTAGTGTCCAGGGTGTAGGAAAGTAGGTACAGACTTAAAACTTTTAGAAGTGGAAGATAAGTAGGTTTTAATAATTTTAGGCAAGATAAAAGATCTGGGTTATCAACATAATACTAGTCATACTAAGAGATAGGCCAAGGGGTACAAGATAGAGAGTATGTGAGACTTTAAAAAGTGTGAAAGGTCTAAAATTAAGAGGTATAATGAAGGTCTAAATTTTCTAATTGTATAAGACTGAGGTGTTATATAATCCATAAAATAGTGTCTACATTTGCCCCATCTTTAATCTAGTAATGAAATTATTAGTTTAAAGTAAAGGAATCCATACCTGGATGTGTATACCACACCTTGCCTTTGCTTGAGTCTAACTTGAGTGCTTTTCTAGTGACTATCATGTAACCAAGAGCATGATACATTACATAATCAGTGCATATAATTTATAATTGAAAGTATTGAAGAGATTGAAATTGAAAGAGCAAGGTTTAGGAGTACACCTATGTATCAATGTAACTATCTTGCCTATTAGCAAGTTGGTTTGAAAGATGTATCATTGTAAAGCTCTAAAACTAAGATTGGGACAAATATGTATAAATATAGAAAGTGCATTTATCTAAGGAGATAGAGAGATATAGAGATATTGGAAGGCACATGCCCCCAACCTTGGAGAAAATATGATTTACCACCCGACAGTTGAGAATAGTTCAATCGTACAACCCAATCATACTTATAACCTAGTGAGCATGAATGAACAACTTCAACTCATATTATCAAATTGGTAAGGATGGATGATATAATCAAGTAAAACTTGAAAACTTGGAAAGATTGAGTGATATAATCACCTCAAACATACCAAAAGTGAACAAATTAATATAGTAGATTAGTTTAATACAGTCCATAAAAGTACATCTTGGTGAGTGATAGCAGTACTTGAGAGTGTTTTGAAATCTAAAATTGAATTATATTTTGAAATTTTGGGTGAATATTTCATATCATCTGCACCTTAAATATGTCTTAAGTTGAAACTATGTATAATAATAGTACCAATATATAGAATTCTACCACAATTATGAATCTGAATTATATAACTATGTACTTTGGCCAATTCGTAAACTATGTAAGTGTGGATAAAATGCTTATAAAACATACCCCCACTATATATAAATATATTTTAAAACTAAAATAAGTACCAATGTGGAGGACATGTTTCCAAAACATGCCCCCTTGTAATCTAGAGATGTTGAATATTGAATAAATGTGGAGAACGTGCTTTCAAAGCATGTCCCCACTGAATATAAAATAATGAATGTGTGGAATCCATGCTTATATGACATTCCCCCACTAAATATAAAAACTATGAAGTGTGTAAGCCATTCCTATATGACATGCCCATATTGAATCTAAAAATTGATATAAGTACCAAATATTGAATGAGTGCAGAGAACATGCTTCTAAAGCATGACCTTACTAAATTTGAAAATTGTGCCAAATGTGAAAAACATACCTATATGACATGCCCCCATTAATATTCCCCTCAATTTGATGTGATGGAAGAATATAAACTGGTAGTTACCTCACCTCAAAATGATAAGATAATTATATAATCTGTGAATGTAACCATGGAGCATCTAGAAGAACATGTCTAGGTAAATGTAGCATTGAAGCATATAGAATAACATGACCACATAAAGGCTTAAGATGCATGATAAATAACATGGAAATATCTAGATATTAATATTATAATCCCAATAAGCAAATCAAGCACACACACAAGAACACTCAAAAGTAAGTCAAAAGGCAATGGTCCAAAGAGACCACAAATAAGGTGCATGTTGAAATGCCACACAATCAAAGGGACATGACTTAATCAAATGTCCATAAAATCAAGGATGACATATTCAAATGTTCATACAAAAAGTAATGACATATTACAATTTCAAATAAATCATACATAGGCATGGGGGTCACAAACAAAGGAGCATATTCAAATGTTTGAACAAGCAAGGCAAGACACTCAAGGAAGTACATAAAATAAATCATAAGTAACCAGCATAAACATATCATAGTATCCCATAGATCAAATGTGTTAGAAAAAAAAGTTAATTTCATAGCATATCAATTACCCTATGAAATATATAATCATGGATAAAGATGTGTAAGTACATATATGAGCTCAAAACATGATAATATAGAGTGACCATATAATGACATAACCTAGAATTATCATGATCATAGAGGTGGATGCCCTCAATGTCTATATGACATGAGTAGAAAAAAGGCCCAACATCAAAAATAAGAATAAATCATGTATCTGTGTAAGCTTGTATCACACTCAAGTAGAAGTGCGACACATGTGTATGTAAGAGTAACTGATATGCCATCCATTAACATGGAACTAACACATAGATTCCAAGGATCCAATAAAACATGTTTTATGCTAAAATTTCTTAGATTTTTTAGTGCTTTTGATTTTTTGGGTATTTTGGAATATTTAAAAACACTACTCTCTGAGCTCATCCAATGGATGGTCATTGGTATCTCTCCACTCGATGCCTGACAACCTTAAGTTCATATTTTACATTATTTGCATCATGATTGGATTGGTTAAAAAGGTACATAACATGTTCCTTCTCACATTTTACATGTGTAGTAGAAGAAATAATGATATCATTTGAATATGTATTAATTTGCCTTCATGAAAAAAGGAAATACCTTATTGATTTGGATCAATTTTTTCTTCCATTTGGTATAACCAAAAGAGTTCCTAGTGTAAATGCATATAGAGATGTGATCGGCATAACCCAAACCCATGTTTGAATTACTTTAGGATCATGAGAAATTAGTACTATTATGTTGTCTAATGAGTCTTTCCTACCTCCTTTATTTTATAATTTTGTTAGATCGAATCCAATTTATTGTAAACATATTACATTACAAGTAGTTTTTGCTTGTGTGGGATTAATATGGCTATGCCAAAAATAAGCACCACCCATGAATACTATAATTGTTGATTCTTGTTGACATTGATACTTTTTGTATTATTCACCATGAGGATTTTACATAGTCTGTGGACCTTGGAGTGGTCCTATTTTGAGTAACCCTTATAGAGCACCCATGTAAAGAGTATGGACTAGGCATTTTTGTTCATAATGTTCATTTGGTAATTCATCTCCCTCCTTTGTGTGAGGAGTAAAACTTTGATATTTAGAAGGGGATATGTTAAGCTCTTTTGGATGAGTAAGGATGAATGAAACATATATATACACATCCACATATAAAAATGTAAATGATTTGTATTGTTTATACAATGTTCTATCTGTTAATAGGGAAAGAAGCCCCCTACTAAAAATAAATCTCAATTCCAAAATTGAGGGTCTAAATGCTAGATCATATGATGTATTTTGAATCGAATAGTATAATCTTGAAGGGATTCATCATCACATTGATTGAAATTATGAAAATGTTCTAAAATAAGTTTTGGCACCTTGTGGATTTTGAAATGCATGAATAAAGCATCTTGCAATTGGGAAAAAGTGGTTAAGGAAAATTTTGGTAGGCTAGATAACCAACTATGAGCCTCATCAAAAATGCTCATGTGAAATACTTTTATAAATAGTTTGTCATCTTTTTCCCATTGACCAAAATAATGTACATAGTTAATCATGTGCTCGAATGGGTCCTGTTGACCAATTTTTGCCCAACACGCCAAAAATCGGTCCCCTTCTTCCCCTGTTGTTATAGGCCATTTCATTTTTTGATTTTTCACAAGTCGAGGAATTTCTATAGACTCTACAGGTCCATTTCTATAGACTTTGTAGGTTAGTCTTTTGGCATATGAATAATCAGTTTTAGAGAGTGTTGGGTTTTACAAGGCTTCTTCAAGCTCTTGTCTGAAGAAAATCACAAGGAAAGTTGGCATCTTTGAACCATTAAACCGGTTCAAGGCCTTGGTTCAACCATTGGTTCAACGTTTAATTTCAATCGGCCTTGGTTCAATAAACCTTGGTTCATCACTTGTTTCAACCATTGGTTCAACATTTAAGTTCATCGACAAAGTTCAAGGCCTTGGTTCAATGACTTCAGGTTCATCAGTGGGTTTAATCAATTAGTTCTTTAGCCTTGGTTCAACATTTGGTTCAACCACTTGGTTCATCACATGGTTCAATCGATGGGTTCAACGTATGGTTCAATCACTCGATTCATCAGATGGTTCAAAGGGCTTGGTTCAAAGGCTCGCCACGTAGTGTTGAACCATTGAACTAGTTCAACAGATTGGTTCAACAGTTGGTTCAAGTGAACGGTTTAAAGGGCTCGATGTGCAATGTTGAACAGTTGAACCGTTGAACCATTTTTGGTTCAATGGGTTGGTTCAACGGCTTGGTTCAAGGGGGCATCCCAAAGTCGAAGGGTAGGTGCCCTTGCAAAGGGCAGGAAGCATTTCAAAGGCAGCCAAAGGATTTCCAAGGGCATGAAAAAGACTTGAGGTTTTGAATTCCTTCAGACTTTTTATCCAAAGGAATTCCTTCAAACAAAAAGTATGAAGGAATTTGGGGGAAGGCCGCCAGCACAAAGAAAAGCCAAAGAGCCCGAAAAGAAAAGGACAAAGACTGAGACAATTCTCGTAGACTTTTATCTGTGGGAAAATTGTCCACACAAAAATAGTCTATGGGAAAAAAACCTGCAAAAAAGACCCAACAAAATTTTCCAAGGACGATGACGTCCTAAAAATCATCAATTTTAAGGAGACGAACTAGCCGTTGGGTATTCAATTTCAAGGTGACAACTGTGTGAACATCAAATTTAACACAGTGAAATAATTGTTTGCTTTTGAATTACCTGAGCACCAACCATGAAAAGAGCCCAAAGAATGCAGCGACTCACTAGAAGATCACCCTTGAGGGCTGAAGGAGCAAAAAGAGACAAAACCAGGATGAGACAAGATGCATAAAGAGACAAAGCAGTTCAAGTGGTAAAGAGGAGGCGAGTTATTGCCAAACAAGTGGTGTAGCCTATTTTCTCCAATTAGCATTTATGAGGGGACAAATTGTAGTCTGTTTGTAGAAAAGAGGCGTGGCCATGTTTTTACATTAATGTGGAATGCTAAAGTCAAAGCAGGAGCTGACAATCAGATGGCCTCCTCTTCCCAAGGTTCAGAATGCACATGGGCCACTTGCAAAAAAGAGTGCCAAAATCTTTACTAGGAAGTGCCAAGTTCTCTTCTTCTTTCTATATATTGTAAAAATTCTCATTTTGAATGGATCCACTCTTTTGGCCTTAAGGCAAAACTTTGCCTAAAATCTCTTAGGCTTGTAAGGCAAAACTCTACCAATTTTTTACCTTGAACCAGAACTTAGCTTTTTTACATCTATCTGGACTTGCACTTTAAAGTATATGTCTATTTTATTCTTTTGTGTTAAGTCATTATCTTTCATGCTTTCACAGATCGATCATAGCATGTCTAGTGCATTGTGAAGTCTCCTTTATGTAGGTCTGCCAAAAGTGTCTACAAGGGAATGTAGGTGCCTGTGAAATGGCTACCATAAGTGTGTCTGAGGATGCCTCTGGTGGTTTCTTCCTCCCTATATTTCCATAGACCCCTAGCTGACTGTTTCAAAAGAGCTTCTCACTTTAGATGAAGTGTATGGTCACTTCTTTTTGGTGAAAAGTGTATATTCAGGCTGGGTGGGTCATCACTTTTCTGGTGTATCACCTTTTCACTTTTAGGCTTAGGTTCTATTTTCAACATCTCTCTCTCCCTTTTCATCCCCCCCCTTTTTTCATTTTTATTTGTTAGCAGTAGGAGAAACCAGGGCCTAAAAGATACATCAGAGGAAGCTAACCCTCATCTAGAGACTCTCCCCTCCAGCTTCACCAGTCTCATAGGTGAGAGGGAAGTTTCCATTATTGTGTGTGGAAAGGCAGGAGCTCAGCCTCCTACCCTAAGTGCAATCCACTATGTCAATAGTTTTTGGCATGCTCGATGGGACCAACTAGGACAAGTTGTGTCCAGAAAGTTGAAGAATTTTTGGTGTATTCTTCAGCTGACTAGCCTTTGGAGGCTTTTGCATCAACACCAATGGCGACTCCAAGTTAAATCAACTAGTTAAGCACCTTGGTGCTATCATATATCATATTTTTATATGTATAATTCCTTTGCACCAAATCATGGACCTTGTATTCCTTCATATGACTTCGATCAAACTTAGAATTTTCATGCTATCACCTCAAGCAGCCCTCCTAGTTGTCCTTCAATGATAAGGGAGGTGGCACTGGAGTTTGAGAAGCAGGTAATGGAAATCGACAGACTAGATGAGTAGTATGATTATTAGCAGGAGCTGATGTATAAAGAAGCATGTTTATTTAGGCAAGCTTAGGCCTTACAGTCCATGGAGGAAGAGGTAGAAAAATGGAGGAATCCATTCATTCAAGGAAATCAGCCTTGCATGCCCCCTCCTATCTTAAAGAAAGCCCCCTCTTATGCACTAAATTTTTTCTATCAGATGGCACTTGCTCACTCCAGCTCATCTGATGCATCAATCAACCCTGATCTTGACCTCATACACCTAGCCTTCAAGCATCAAAGGGAACTAGAACAACCTCCTATGGAGATGAACCTTCTAAATTCCTTACATCGTGAATCTTCCTTTGGGGGGAGCATTACGAACCAGCACATCTCTCTCGAAACTGCTCCTATTCAACATGATGATGCTGGTGACCTCCAAGAAAGACTCTTACCAGATAATCTAGCCAAGCAAATTGAATATTTAGAGGCTAGGATGAGACTACTTCATAAAAGAGAGATAGAACCTTCAGACCTTATGGAGGAGCCCCAAGACCTTGGAGAAAACAAAGTTGTTGCCTATTCACAGGAGCAAAATTCTAATTTTGAGATCCTAAACTAGAAGAAAATAGTAGAATCATGGGGCAAGAAGGAAGAGAAGAAAGGTTTTACTCAAAACCTTGAAGAAGATGAGGCTGCTCCTGCTCATGATGACACTGGTGACCTTTAAGAGGATATGGCTAGAATAATTGTAGAGTTGGAATCCAGAGAGAGATTCCTTAGCCAAGGTGTGATGGATGGTTTAGACCCAATGGCACATTCCATGTCTGAACACACCCCATCTACACACCTCCAAGAGAGCTATCAGGCCACACTTGATATAGATGAAGTGTTGGCCAAGTGGAAGGAGGAGAATCATTTGATTCTAGCTCAAGGACTGCCTCCCCTTCCATAGGGTTTTTTCACTTCACCCCTTCTCAAGGAGGAACCTATTTTGTAGGAGGCAAGTGAGGAAGAAAATATCTAATTTACAGCTCTTCAAAAGGCTATCATGAGCGACAATGAAAAAGAAATCCTCATTAATGCTCCTTGTGAAGACATCATCAGCAATGGAGAAGACCCAGGTCATGCATACATGCAGATGTTCCAACAGTATGAGGAGGAACAAAAGCATGGTGAGCTCTCTCCCCCTTGTTTGATGAACTTCCTTGTTGCTTCGATGAGGAGGATGACTATGCTGAGGAGCCTGAGTTGGAGGAGGATCAGGAGGATACCTTTAAACATCTAGAGATCTTGATCTTTGAGGAGGAAAAGGAGAGGCTAGTCTCCCTTAAGGAAAGACTTGAAGAAGAGTTTTTTAGACAAAGAGGTGATGTCCTATGGGATGAGCAATCATTTTGTGATTCCATTTCAGACATCACAACTATCACCCTTCTTCAAGAAGGCCAAGAGGGAGCAGAGGATGAGTTTGGCATGATCTCCAATGAAGCAAAAGGAAACAGGTCAAACCATGATGCACTGCAAAGGGACCATGCACAACAAAGGGCTTATGGTGATGAGCCAACAACCACAATTTTCTTGGTGAAATACACCAGCATGAAGGACCGGCATTCAACAAGCTTCCAAGAACAAACAAAGTATGTATATGTTGGAGGTATGTTTGAATCTGATCCACTCAGATACAAGCCAACCCAGGTGGCAGGCAAGAGGAGCGGGTCACCAACTCTCCATTTCATTCAGCCACTTATCTAGCACTATAAGTTTCCTTGCCCGAAAGGAGACTTAAGAAGTTTTCCTTTTGATCTAAGAGGAAATAAAATACACTTGGTTAGTTGTACATAGTATTTTGCTTTCAATTTCTTTTCCTATTTTCCCTAAGTGCAATTTGCACAGGTAGTGTTTTTAGCCTTGTGTGTGTTTTCCTTTGTGTGTGGGGTAAAAAGCTTCATGTTTGATTCTTGGATCTTTGGGGCTGCTGCTAACCTTTCTTCAAATCTGCATTCTAACTCTGTGCCCAATGGACTACAAGGCAACTAGTCTCTAAGCATAGCAGGCATGCTTCCCCTAGGAGTCGCCAATTTTTTGGCCATTTTTTGCCCAACTGGCCAAAAATCAGTCCCCTTCTCCCCTTGTTGTTCTAGGCCATTTCATTTTTTGATTTTGCACAAGTCCAATAATTTCTACAAACTCTATAGGTCCATTTCTATGAACTCTATAGGTTAGTCTTTTGGCATATGAATAATCAGTTTCAGAGAGTGTTGGGTTTTACAAGGCTTCTTCAGGCTCTTGTCTGAAGAAAATCACAAGGAAAGTTGGCATCTTTGAACCATTGAACTAGTTCAAGGCCTTGGTTCAACCATTGGTTCAACATTTAAGTTCAATCAGACTTGGTTCAATCAGCCCTGGTTCATCGCTTGTTTCAACCATTGGTTCAATGTTTAAGTTCAAGGCCTTGGTTCAGCAGCTTCAGGTTCATTGGAAAGTTCAATCAATTAGTTCATCAACCTTGGTTCAACGTTTGGTTCAACCACTTGGTTCATCACTTGGTTCAATCAGTGGGTTCAACGTATGGTTCAATCACTCTATTCATCTGACAGTTCAAAGGGCTTGGTTTAAAGACTCGATGCGCAGTGTTGAACCATTGAACTAGTTCAATAGTTGGTTCAAGCGAACAGTTCAAAAGGCTCGGCATGTAGTGTTGAACTGTTGAACTATTGAACCATTTTGGGCCCAATGGGTTGGTTCGACGACTTGGTTCAAGGGGGCATCCCAAAGCCGAAGGGCAAGTGCCCTTACGGAGGGCAGCTTTGAGTCTAAAAGCCTTTGTAGAGGGTAGGGAGCATTTCAAAGGCAGCTGAAGGATTTCCAAGGGCATGAAAAAGACTTAAGGTTTTGAATTCCTTCAGACTTTTTATTCAAAGGAATTCCTTCAGACAAAAAGTCTAAAGGAATTCGGGGGAAGGCTGCCAGCACAAAGAAAAGCCAAAGAGCCTGAAAAGAAAAGGACGAAGACTGAGACAATTCTCATAGACTTTTATCTACGAGAAAATTATCTGCAAGAAAATAGTCTTCAGGGAAAAAACCTACAGAAAAGACCCAACAAAATTTGCCAAGGATGGTGACGTCCCAAAAATTGTCAATTTTAAGGAGACAGACTAGCCGTTGGGTATTCAGTTTCAAGGTGACAGCTGCATGAACATCAAATTTAACACAGTGAAATAGCCTTTTCTTTTGAATTGCCTAAGCGCCAACTATGAAAAGAACCCAAGGAATGCAGTGACTCGCCAGAAGATCACCCCTGAGGGCTGAAAGAGCAAAAAGAGACAAAACTAGGATGAGACAAGGTGCATAAAGAGACAAAGCAGTTCAAGTGGTAAAGAGGAGGTGAATTATTGCTAGACGAGTGGTGTGGCCTATTTTCTCCAATTGGCATTTATGAGGGGACAAACTGTAGTCTGTTTGCAGAAAAGAGGTGCAGCCATGGTTTTACATTAATGTGGAATGCTAAAGTCAAAGTAGGAGCCGACAATTAGATGACCTCCTCCTCCCAAGGTTCAGAACGCACATGGGCCACTTGCAAAAAAGAGCACCAAAATCTTTCCCAGGAAGTGCCAAGTTCTCTTCTTCTTTCTATATATTGTAAAAAATCTCATTTTGAACGGATCCACTCTTTTGGCCTTAAGGCAAAACTCTACCCAAAATCTCTCGAGCTTGTAAGGCAGAGCTCTGCCAGTTTTTTACCTTGAACCAGAACTTAGATTTTTTACCTCTATTTGACTTGCACTTTAAATTATATGTATATTTTCTTATTTTGTGTTAAGTCGTTGTCTTTCATGCTTTCACAGATAGATCACAGCATGTCCAGTGCATTGTGAAGTCTCCTTTCTGTAGGTTTGCCAGAAGTGTCTACAGGGGAATGTAGGTGTCTGTGAAATGGCTGCCATAAGTGTATCTGAGGATGCCTCTGGTGGTTTCTTCCTCCCTATATTTCCATAGACCCCTAGCTGACTATTGTAGAAGAGCTTCTCACTTTAGATGAAGTGTATGGTCGCTTCTTTTTGGTGAAAAGTGTATATTCAGGCTGGGTGGGTCATCACTTTTCTAGTGTATCACCTTTTCACTTTTAGGCTTAGGTTCTATTTTCAACATCTCTCTCTCCCTTTTCATCCCCCCCTTTTTTCATTTTTATTTTTTAGCAGTAGGAGAAACCAAGGCCTAAAAGATACATCAAAGGGAGCTAGCCCTCATCTAGAGACTCTCCCCTCCAGCTTCGCCAGTCCCACAGGTGAGAGGGGAGTTTCCATTGTTGCGTGTGGAAAGGTAGGAGCTCAACCTCCTGCCCTGGGTGCAATCCACTGCATTAACAGGGCCTTATGACTCAAAAAGAGAGATAAATCTGGTATTTCAAAATATTATGGACAATGATATTCAAGTATACATTATGCAAGAGGTTAGTTATTAAATGAAGTCAAAATTGAATTAGTATTGTTCCTTTCATGGTTATTACTTTTATTGTAATCACTTAGGTCATAAGAAGGTAGATTTTAGAAAGAGAGCAAGAGATAATGAAGCAAGGAATACAAGCAAAGGTGTTCATTAAGTCTTTAATAGAGATCCATTTACATTTGAAGTATAGAAACCTATTATTGAAGATCTTGTTAGGATAAATTAAAACCCATATTTATCCCCAAATCACATACAAGAGAAACTATGAAATGAATCAATCAAAAATATAGAAAATAATCATAAACATGCACAAAATAGAAGACACCAGATTTAACGTGGCTCACCCAAGATGAGATACATCCACCAAACTTGTCCAGTATATCATTTTTAGCAATATAAAGGAGAAACAAACCCTGTTACACCTCTCTACCTTTTATGTCTCCTCTTTATATGTAATACCTTTAATTTCTAATCTCAGCCATGTATCAATATATTTTAGGTCAAAAAAACACCTAAACGTAACCTCTACCATCAAATCTAGAAACCTTTAATCAATGGCCTCGATTGACTATGAAATTACAATTTTACAATGAAATTTTAATAAAAAATTTGCTCCCACAAGGGGGGTTCCTCCCTTGCAAACTCCTAAACCATTGCAAATATAAAGAATGGGATCCAAAACCTAGATGAAATAACATCAAATTTTTAACCTCTGATCCTAAAAGACAATCAAGCTCCACACCTAACAATCTCTCACTTGGAGATTGATTACAGCAACTCCATCACTATTGCATCCATTATACTATTTGGATTTGGATAACTTCATTAATTTAATTATCATCCATGAAGACCAATTAAAGCTAAAAAAATCTTCAACTTCTCTCTTGTAACTACTTTGATCATCATATTCATGGGGTTTTTATTGATATGTATCTTTTCCAATTTTAGTTGCTCTTCCTCTATCACTTAATGAATGAAATGATACCGCAACTAAATATGTTTTGTTTTGGAGTGAAAAGCTAAGTTTTTTGATAGATAGATTACACTCTAACTATCACTATATATAGCACATACTTCTTGACTATGTCCTAATTCTTCCATCAACCTCTGTAACCAAATTATTTCCTTACTTGTTTCTGTAGCAGCAACATACTCAACCTCTATGGTTGAAAGTGCCACAAGCTTTTTTGATTGTGATACCCAACTAACTAATGTACCACCTACTATAAACACATAACTTTTAATGCTTCTTCTACTGTTTAAGTCACCTGTCATATCTGGGTCAACATATTCCTGTAATGTCACAAATGATCCACCATAGCTTAACATTGTATCTATGGTCCCTCCTAAGTAATGAAGGATCAATTTTACTACCTTCCAAAGTTCTTTTCTTGGATCATTCATGAACCTACTCACCACTTCCATTGCATGCGCAATTTTGGGCCTCATACACACCATTGCATACATTAAATTGATAATTGTTGATGAGTATTGAATTTTAGATATTAGGTTCTTTTCTTCTTGTGTTTTAGGAAATTGTTCCTTTGTCAATTTAAAGTATATGACTTTTTCATGGAACACATCTCTACCCCTGATTATTTTCTTATCTTCCAGATTCCATAATCATAATCCATAGTCATCAGTTTTATAACCAATAAATGTGAAATTATAAGACTTAGCTTCTAATTTATTCCTATGATCTTTATCAATATAATAAAATGTCTCACAACCAGAAACTCATAGAAAAGAATAATCTATCTTCTTTCTAGTCCATGATTCTTCTGGAATTCCAGCATCCAAAGCATGTGAAGGTCCTCTATTTATTAGATAAACTATTATAGTTACAACATCTATCCAAAATTGTAAAGGCAAACCTGCATGCAATCTCATGCATCTGACACACTCCATAATAGTCTTATTCATTCTTTCTAACACACCATTTTGTTATGGTGTTTCTAAAACTATTTTTTATCTATGAATTCCATTTTTTTAACAGTAATTATTAAAAGTGTTACTACAATACCCACCTCCATTATCTAATCTAAGACATTTTAGTTTTAAGCCAATTTCATTTTCAACTAAAGCTTTCCATTTCTTGAATGTATCAAAAACATCATACTTATTTTTTATATAGTATACCCAAACCTTCCTAGTTGCATCATCAATAAATGTAACATAATAATTTGAACCACCAAGTGAAGATACCTAAGTTGGTCCCCATACATTTGTATGCATAATCTCTAACTTTTGCTCCTTCCTGGCTAGTCCAACCATGAGAAACCTCACACATTTTTATTTCCCATATACACAGTGCTCACAAAATTCTATATCTAATTCTTTTAGACCTGGTAGTTTATCTTTTGTATGTAGGGTCTTCATTCCCTTTTCACTCATGTGACCAAGTATATAATACCACAATGATGCATCTTTATCCATAGCAACTACAGCATAAGATGAATTAACATTATCAGTAGACAACTATAAAGTGCCTACTTTCTTGCAACCACTAAAGAACCCTTTGTAACCTTCCATGATTCAATTATAAATGTGAACATATAACCCTCACTATCTAGCTACCCTACAGAGATTAGATTTCTCCTCAAGCTTGGAACATGCCTGACATCTTTTAGCACTCAAGTGTTTCCATTCTATAATTTAACTTGAATACTTTCTTTTCTAAAAATACTAAAAATTTATTCATCACCAAGGTAAACATTCCCATAATTACCTTGAATGTAATCTATACAATAATTTCTATGAGGGGTAGCATGAAAAGAAGCATCTGAATCTAAAACCCAAGATTTAGTAATAATATCCAAAGAAAGTATAAGAGCATCTTGTAGTACATCACCTACTACATTTGCTTCTCTATTAACTTATTATTGGTCCTTACCTGATTTATCCTTTCGAAACTAGCACTCTTTCTTTATGTGTCTTGGCTTGCCACAAATCCAACATTCTATCTTGCCTCTTGATTTAGATCTTGCACCCCCTTTTGATTTTCCATTGCTTTTCTTCCTCTATTCTTCTGCCTTCCTCTATTCTCTACTATTAATGCATTTCCATATATGGATGTTTCACCTGTGTTTTTCCTTTGCATTTCCTCACTTAGGATAACACCCACCAAATCTTCAAACTTTAGTTTAGCATTATTAGACACAGAGTTGCTTACTACCATTACCAAGCTATTCTAGCTTTCAAGCAAGCAACAAAGAATAAGAAGAGCCCTAACTTTATCATCAAAGTCAATATTTATGGAATGTAATTAACTAGAAACCATATTAAACTTATTTAAATAATCTAGTACTGAACCATTTTTAGAAATTTTCATATTAAATAATTTTTTCATTAAAAATATTTTGTTTGAGGTAGAGGGTTTTTCATATAACTTTCCTAATGTACTCATAAGACCTTCTATTGTCTTTTATTGTGATATGTTGAATGCTATAGAAGATGCAAGGCACAACCGTATGGTTTCAAGAGCTTTTTGATCCAATAGTTCCCAAGCTTCATCTAACATTATTCATGACATCTTGGCTTGCCCTCCAAATGGCAAATATAGGTCCTTCTCATAAAGGTAATCCTCCATCTACATCTTCCACAATCTAAAGTTTTATCCATTGAAATTATCCACCTTAGATTTATTTTCATCCACCATAGCTCCCACTCGAGGTCAAACCATTTTCTTCCTATGATTTAAAATTATGCAAACAAAATCTTTGCTCTAACACCACTTATTAGGATAAATTAAACCCCAGATTTATCCTCAAATCACATAGAAGATAAATTATGAAATGAATCAATAAAACATATAAAAAATAATCATAAGCATGCACAAAATAAAAGACACTAGATTTAACATGGTTCACCCAAGATGGGCTACATCCACCAAACTTGTCTAGTATATTATTTCCATCAATACAAGAGATAAACAAATCTTGTAACAAACTCTGTTACACCTCTCTACCTTTTCTACCTCCTCTTTGTGTGTAATACATTTAATTTTTCATCTCAGCCATGTATCAATACATTTTAGGGTGAAAAACTCCTAAACATAACCTCTACCATTAGATCTAAAAACCTTTAATCAATGGCCCAGATTGACTATGAAATTATAATTTTACAAGGCAATTTTAATAAAATTTTTGCTCTTGTAAGGGGGTTCCGCCCTTATAACCCCCCATGCCATTGAGGATATAAAGAATGGGATCCAAACCCCAGTTGAAATAACATCATATTTTTAACCTCTAATTTTGGAAGACAATCAGGCTCCACACCTAATAATCTCTCACTTGAAATTGATTACAACTCCACCACTACTACATCCATTGTACTATCTGGACCTGGCCAAGTTTATTAATTTAATTATCATCCATGAAGACCAATTAAAGCTGAACAAATCTTCAACTTTTCTCTTGTAACCACCTTGGTCATCATATCCACAAGATTTTTATTGGTATGTATCTTCTTCAATTTTAATTGCTCTTCCTCTATCATTGAATGAATGAAATGATACTGAAACTGAATATATTTTTTTCTAAAGTTAAAAACTGAGTTTTTGGCTAGATGGATTGCACTCTAATTATCATTGTATAGAGTACATATTTCTTGATTATATTCTAATTCTTCCATCAACCTCTGTAACCAAATTATTTTCTTTTTTGATTTTGTAGCAACAACATACTTAGCCTATGTGGTTCAAAGTGCCACAACTTTCTGTAACCATGATACCCAACTAACTATTATACCACCTACTATAAATGCATACCCTGTAGTGATTCTTATACCTTCTAAGTCACCTTCTATAACTGAGGCAACATATCCCTATAATGTCACATCTAATCCACCATAGCTTAACATTATATTTATGGTCCCTCTTAAGTAACGAAGGATCCATTTTATTGCCTTCCAATATTCCTTTTATGGATCATTCATGAACCTACTCATCACTCCTACTACATGTGCAATGTTTGGCCTCGTACACACCATTGCATACATTACACTACCAACTACTAATGAGTATGGAATTTTAGACATCAAGTTCCTTTCTCCTTGTGTTTTAGGACATTGTTTCTTTGTTAATTTAAAGTGTGTAGCTAAAGATGTCTCGACTAATTTTTCATCCTACATATTAAATATTTCTAACACTTTTTTGATGTACTCTCCCTGTGATAATTCTAGATTCCTATTCTTTCTATCTCTAGTTATCCTCATACCAAGGATCTGTTTAGTTGCACTTAGATCCTTCATAAAAAAGCAATAACTTAATTATTTCTTGAGTACATTAATATTTTGCATGTTAGAACTAGCTACAAGCATATAATCTACATATAAAATTAAAATAATATATCTATCATTTTCAAATCTTTTAAAATATACACAATGGTCTAAATGACATTTATAATAACCTTGTTTTGTCATAAAGCTATCAAACTTCAAATACCGCTATCTTGGAGCTTGCTTTAGGCCATATAAACTCTTCTTCAACTTGCACATCATTTTCTCCTTACCTTCAACTTTGTATCCCTATGGTTTCTCCATATATATTTCCTCCTCCAAGTCACCATGAAGGAATGCAGTATCAACATCTAACTATTCAAGGTGCAAATCTTCTACTACTACAAAACTTAAAACAATTCTTATAGAAGTTATTTTAACTACTAGAGAAAATATTTTGTCAAAGTCTACACCTTTCTTTTGTAAAAAACCTTTAATCACCATTCTGGCCTTAAATTTATTTTTACCTTCATTCTCCTCCTTTATCCTATATACCACTTATTTTTCAATGTCTTCTTTTCTTTGGGAAGATCCACCAAATTCCATGTCTAGTTTTCCATTAGAACATCATACTCCTCATCCATAGCTTGTTCCCACTTACCCTTAGCATCAATCTACATTGCTTATTCATAGATTTCTATCTCACCACCATCAGTAAGTAATAAATAATATAAAGAAGCAGAAAAATGATCAGGTGGTCTACTTACTCTTGTAGATTATCTAACAGGGGTTTGAGGTACATGTTCCAATTGTACATTTTGATCAAGAACCTCTAGGACATTTTTTATAATGTCTTCTAATATTGTATATTTCATTTTGGATTCTTCTTAATTTTTTTCCTGCAACTGGTCCCTATACATGATTTTTTCATGGAACACATCTCTACTCCTGATTATTTTCTTATCTTCCAGATTCCACAATTAGAATTCATAGTAATCAGTTCCATAACTAATAAGTGTGAATTTTTGAGACTTGGTTTTTAACTTATTCTTATGATCTTTATCAATATAAGAAAATGCCTCACAACCAAAAACTCTTAGAAAATAATAATCTACCCTCTTTCTAGTTCATACATCCTCGGGTATTCCACCATCCAAAACACTCGAAGGTCCTCTATTTATCAGATAAATTATTGTAATTATAGAATCTACCCAAAACTGTAAAAGCAAACCTGCATGTAATCTCATACATCTAACATGATCCATAATAGTCTTGTTCCTTCTTTTTGACAAACCATTCTATTGTGGTGTTCTTGGAACTATTTTCTATCTACGAATTTCACTTTTTGAATAATAATTATTAAAAGTGTTACTACAATACTCACCTCCATTATCTAATTTGAGACATTTGAGTTTTAAACCTATTTTATTTTCAATTAAAAATTTCTATTTCTTGAATGTATCAAAAACATCAGACTTCCTCTTTATACAGTATAATCAAACCTTCTTAGTTGCATCATCAATAAATGTCACGTAATAATTTGAACCACCAAGTGAAGATACCTGAGCTAGTCCTCATACATCCGTATGCACAAAATCTAACTTCTACTCCTTCCTAGTTGGTCTAACCCTAAGAAACCTCACACATTTTTGTTTCTCATATACACATTACTCATAAAAGTCTAGATCTAATTATTTTAGACCTGGTAGTTTATCTTTTGCATGTAGGGTCCTCATTCCCTTTTCACTCATCTGGCCAAGTCTGTAATGTCATAAAGCTACATTTTTACTTGTAGTAGCTATAACACAAGATGAATTAACATTATCTATAGACAAATATAAAGTGCCTACTTTCTTACCTTTTACAACCACTAAAGAACCCTCTGTAACCTTCCATGATTCGGTTGTAAATGTGACTATACAACTCTCACTACCTAGCTACCCTACAGAGATTAAATTTCTCTTCAAGATTGGAATATGCCTAACATCCTTCAGCACCCAAGTGTTTCCATTCTATAATTTAATCTGAACACTTCCTTTTTCAACAATACTATAGGGTTCATCATCACTAAGGTAAGCATTCCCATAATTACCTTGAACATAATCTACAAAATAATGTCTATAAGGGGTAATATGAAAAGAAACACCTGAATCTAACACCCAAAATTTAGCAATGTTATCCAAAAAAAGTATAAGAGCATCTTGTAGTGCATCACCTACTACATTTGCTTCTTTATTACCTTCTTGTTAGTCCTTACCCGATTTATCCGTTCGCAACCAGCACTCTTTCTTTGTGTGTCCTAGCTTGCCACAGATCCAAAATTCCATCTTGCCTCTTGACTTAGATCTTGCACCCTCTTTTGATTTTCCATGGTTTCCTCTTCCTCTATCCTTTTGTATTCCTTTGTTCTCCATTTTTAATGTATTTTCATATATGAATATTTCACCTATGTTTTTCTTTCGCATTTCCTCGCTTAGGATAACACCCACCACGTCTTCAAACTTTAGTTTATCATTATTAGACACAGAGTTACGTACTATGACTACCAAGTTATTCCAGGTTTTAGGCAAGGAACAAATAATAAGAAAAGCCCTAACTTTATCATCAAATTCAATATTTATAGAATGCAACTAACTAGTAATTGTGTTAAACTTATATAAATGATCTAGTATTGAACTATTTTCAGATATTTGCATATTAAATAATTTTTTCATCAAAAATATTTTATTTGAGGTAAAGGGTTTTTCATATAACTTTCTTAATGCACTCATAAGACCTTCTATTGTCTTTTCTTGTTATATGTTGAATGCTACAAAAGATACAAGGCACAACTATATGGTTCCAAGGGCTTTCTAATCCAATAGTTCCCAAGCTTCATCTAACATTATTGATGGCTTCTTGGCTTGCCCTCCCAATGGCAAATATAGGTCCTTGTAGTAAAGGTAATTATCCATATGTATCTTCCATAATCCAAATTTATATCCATTGAACTTCTCCACCTTGGATTTATTTTCACCTACCATAGCTCCCACTCGAGGTCAAACCCTTTTCTTCCTGTGATTTAAAATTATGCAAACAAAACCTTTACTCTGATACCACTCATTAGGATAAATTAAAACCCAAACTTAATCCAAAATCACATATAAGAGAAATTATGAAATGAATCAATAAAACATATAGAAAATAATTATAAACATGCACAAAATAGAAGACACCATATTTAATGTGGTTCACCCAAGATGGGCTACATCCACCAAACTTGTTTAGTATATTATTTTCTACAATACAAAGAAGAAACAAATCTTGTAACAAACCATGTTACACCTCTCTACCTTTTCTACCTCCTCTCTATGTGTAATACTTTTTAGTTTTTATCTTATCCATGTATCAATACATTTTAGGGTGAAAAACACCTAAACATAACCTCTACTGTCAAATCTGGAAATCTTTAATCAATGACCCAAATTGACTACAAAATTACAATTTTAAAAGAAAATTTTAATAAAAAATTTGCTTTTGCAAGGGGGTTCCCCCTTTACAACCCCCCATGCCATTACGAATACAAATAATGGGATCCAAAACCTAATAGAAATAACATCAAATTTTTAACCTCTAATCCTAGAAGACAATCAGACTCCACACCTAACAATCTTTCACTTGGAGACTGATTATTGTAACTCCACTGCTACTGCATCTATTGTACTATATGGACCTAGACAAATTAATTAATTTAATTATCATCCATGAAAACCAATTAAAGTTGAACAAATCTTCAACTTCTCTCTTGTAACCACCTTAGTCATCATATATGTAGGATTTTTACTAGTATGTATCTTCTTCAATTTTAGTTGCTCTTCCTCTATCACTAAATGAATGAAATGATACCACAATTGAATATGTTTTGTTTTAAAGTGAAAAGCTAAGTTTTTGGCTAGTTGGATTGCACTCTGAATATCACTATACAGAGTACATATTTCTTGACTATGTCCCAATTCTTCTATCAACCTCTATAACCAAATTATTTTTTTACTTGATTTTGTAGCAGCAACATACTCAACCTCTGTGGTTGAAAGTGTCACAAATTTCTATAACCATGATACCCAACTAACTATTGTACCACCTACTATAAACAAATACCATGTAGTGCTTCTTCTACCATCTAAGTCACTTGCCATATTTGAGTCAACATATCCCTGTAATGTCACATCTTACCTACCATAGCTTAACACTGTATCTATGGTCCCTCTTAAGAAACAAAGGATCCATTTTATTGCCTTTCAATGTTCCTTTCCTCGATCACTCATGAACCTACTCATCACTCCCACTGCATGTGCAATGTTTGGCCTTGTACACACCATTACATACATTAAACTACCAACTACTGATGAGTATAGAATTTTAGACATCAGGTTCTTTTCTTCTTGTATTTTAAGACATTATTCCTTTGTTAATTTAAAATATGTAGCTAAAGGTGTCCTAACTAATTTTGCATCCTACATATTAAATTTTTCTAACACTTTTCTAATGTACTCTCCCTATGATAATTTCAGCTTCCTATTCTTTCTATCTCTAGTTATCTTCATACCAAGGATTTATTTAGTTACACTTAGATCATTCATAGAAAAGCAATCACTTAACTATTTTTTTAGTACATTAATATTATGCATGTTAGAACCAGCTACAAGCATATCATCTACATATAAAAGTAAAATAATATAGCTTATATTTTCAAATCTTTTAAAATATACACAATGGTCTGAATGACATCTACAATAACTTTGTTCTGTCATAAAACTATCAAACTTCAAATACCACTATCTTGGATCTTGTTTTAGGCCATACAAACTCTTCTTCAACCTACACACTATTTTCTCATTACCTTTGACTTCATATCCCTATGGATGCTTCATATACATTTCCTCCTCCAAGTCACCATGAAGGAATGCAGTCTTCACATTTAACTATTCAAGGTGTAAATCTTATACTGCTACCAAACTTAAAACAATTCTTATAGAAGTTATTTTAACTATTGGAGAAAATATTTCATCAAAGTCTATACCTTTCTTTTGTGTAAAACCTTTAACTACCATTCTAGGCTTGAATTTATTTTTACTTTCATTCTCCTCATTTATCCTATATACCCACTTATTCTAATATGCCTTTTTTCCTTTGAGAAGCTCCACCAAATCCCATGTCCAATTTTCTATTAGAGCATCATACTCCTCATCCATAACTTGCTCCCACTTATCCTTGGCATCAATCTGCACTACTTCATAGCTTTCTAGATCACCACTATTAGTAAGTAATAAACAATATAAAGGATAAAAATGATCAGGTGATCTACTTACTCTTGTAGATCTTCTAATAGGGGTTTGAGGTACATGTTCCTGTTGCACATTTTGATCAAAAACTTTTGGGACATTTTTTTTTGTAATGTCTTATAGTACTGTATATTCCCTTTTGGATTTTTTTTGTTTCTTTTCCTGCAACTAATCCATGTACATGACTTGTTCATGGAACACAATATATCTACTCCTGATTATTTTCTTATCTTCCAGATTCCATAACCAAAATCCATAGTCATCAGTTTCATAACCAATAAATGTGCATTTCTGATACTTAGCTTCAAACTTATTCCTATGATCTTTGTCAATATAAGAAACTACCTCACAACCAAAAACTTTTAGAAAAGAATAATCTACATTCTTTCTAGTTCATGCCTCCTCTGGTATTCCACCATCTAAAGCACTCAAAGGTCCTCTATTTATCAAATAAACTACTATAGTCATAGCATCTGACCAAAATTATAAAGGTAAACTTACATGTAATCTCATGCATCTGGCATGTTCCATAATAGTTCTAATCATTCTTTATGACACACCATTCTGTTATGGTGTTTCTAACACTGATTTTTATCTACAAATTCCACTTTTTGAATAGTAATTGTTAAAAGTATTACTACAATACTCACCTCTATTATCTGATCTAAGACATTTTAGTTTTAAACCTATTTCATTTTCAACTAAAGATTTCCATTTCTTGAATGTATCAAAAATATCAGACTTTCTTTTTATATAGTATACCCTAACCTTCTTAGTTACATCATCAATAAATGTAACATAATAATTTGAACCACCAAGTGAAGATATTTGAGCTTGTCTCCATACATCTGTATACATAAACTCTAACTTCTGCTCCTTTCTAGCTGGTCCAACTTTGAGAAACCTCACGCACTTTTGTTTCCCATATACACAATACTCACAAAAGTTTAGATCTAATTCTTTTAGACCTGGTAATTTATCTTTTGCATGTAAGGTCTTCATTCCCTTTTCACTCATGTGGCCAAGTCTGTAATGCCACAAAGCTACATCTTTACCTATAGCAACTATAACATAAGATGAAATAACATTATCTATAAACAAATATAAAGTGCCTACTTTCTTACCTTTTGAAACCACTAAAGAACTCTCTGTAACCTTCCATGATTCAGCTATAAATGTGACCATACAACCCTCACTACTTAGCTACCCTGTAGAGATCAGATTTCTCCTCAAGCTTGGAATATGCCTGACATCCTTCATCACCCAAGTGTTTCCATTCTGTAATTTAACTTGAACACTTATTTTTCCAACAATACTATAGGGCTCATCATCACCAAGGTAAATATTCCCATAATTACCTTGAACGTGGTCTATAAAATAATGTTTATAAGGGGTAGCATGAAAAGAAACCCCTAAATCTAAAACCCAAGATTCAACAATATTATCCAAAGAAAGTATAATATCATCTTGTAGTACATCATCTACTACATTTTCTTCTCTATTACCTTCTTTTTGGTCCTTACCCAATTTATCCTTTCAAAACTAGCACTCTTTCTTTGTGTGTCCTGGCTTACCACAGAGCCAACATTTCATCTTGCCTCTTGATTTAGATCTTGCAACCCCTTTTGATTTTCTATAGTTTCCTCTTCCTCTATTCTTTTTCCTTCCTCTATTCTCCACTGTTAATGCATTTCTAGATATGGATGTTTTGTCTGTGTTTTTTCTTCACATTTCCTCACTTAGGATAACACCCATCACATCTTCAAACTTTAGTTCAGCATTATTATACATAGAGTTGTTTACTGCCATTACCAAGCTATTCTAGCTTTCAAGCAAGGAATAAAGAATAAGAAGAGCCCTAACTTCATCATCAAAGTCAATATTTATGTAATGTAACTGACTAGTAATCGTGTTAAACTCATTTAAATGATCTAGTACTGAACCATTTTTAGACATTTTCATATTAAATAATTTTTTCATCAAAAATATTTTATTTGAAGCAGAGGGTTTTTTATATAACTTGCCTAATGCACTCATAAGACATTTTGTTGTCTTTTTTTGTGATATATTGAATGTTACAGAAGATGCAAGGCATAACCATATAGCTCCAAGGGCTTTCTGATCTAATAGTTCCCAAGCTTCATTTGATATTGTTGATGGCTTCTTAGCTTGCCCTCCCAAGAAAAAATATAGGTCCTTCTAGTAAAGATAATCCTCCATCTGCATCTTCCACAATCCAAAGTTCTATCCATTTAACTTCTCCACCTTAGATTTATTTTCATCCACCATAGCTCCCACTCGAGGTCAAACCCTTTTCTTCATGTGATTTAAAATTTTGCAAACAAAACTTTTGCTCTGATACCACTTGTTAGCATTAATTAAAACTTAGATTTATCCCCAAATCACATAAAATAGAAACTATGAAATGAATCAATCAAATATATATAGAATAATCATAAACATGCACAAAATAAAAGACACCAGATTTAACATAGTTCACCCAAGATGGCATGCGTCCACCAAATTTGTCTAATATATTATTTTCAACAATACAAGGGAAAAACAAATCATGTTACACCTCTCTACCTTGTCTACCTCCTCTCTCTGTGTAATACCTTTTATTTTTCATCTCGCCAATGTATCAATACATTTTAGAGTGAAAAACACCTAAACATAACCTCTATCATTAGATCTAGAAACCTTTAATCAATGGCCTAGATTGACTACAACATTACAATTTTACAAGGTAATTATAATAAAATTTTTGCTCCCACAAAGGGGTTCCCCCCTTACAACCTCCCATGCCATCATGGATACAAAGAATGGGATCCAAAATCTGACTGAAATAACATCAAATTTTTAACCTCTAATCTTATAAGACAATCAAGCTCCACACCTAACAATCTCCCACTTGAAAATTGATTGCATCAACTCCATTGCTATTGCATCCACTGTACTATCTGGATCTGGACAACTTCATTAATTTAATTATCATTCATGAAGACCAATTGAAGCTAAACAAATATTCAACTTCTCTCTTGTAAACACCTCGGTCATCATATCCATAGGATTTTTACTAGTATGTATCTATTCAAATTTTAGTTGTTCTTCATTTATCATTGAATGAATAAAATGATACCGCAACTAAATATGTTTTGTTCTGGAGTGAAAAGCTAAGTTTTTAGTTAGATAGATTGCACTCTGACTATCACTATATAGAGTACATATTTCTTGACTATGTCCCAATTCTTCCATCAACCTCTATAACCAAATTATTTATTTACTTGCTTCTATAGAAGCAACATACACTAATGTCATCTTATGATGATTGCATCAATGCTACTGTCTGAACCTGACATAGGTGCCTTATATAAAATATTTGCTAGAAACAGATGCAATCCCCTGGATGCTTATGGGTTTGTCTTTGCCTTCACTCTAGGACATTCAGATTTGAGTCATGGAATGTCACTCCTTACGAAATTATAAAACCCTAATTCTTTATCTTCATAGTGACCTTGGAAAAAATGGGTTAGTGGACACATATTGTCTAGCTGAACCCAAAGGCCCCTCTGTCAATGAGTGCTACCTACATATCTAATACTCTAAAGAGGGCCTCATATTGATGTAGTTCTCTCCTACGTGTTGGCTTATGTGTAAATCATGTAATATGTGAAAAGAAAGTATAATAGTGACCTAGTTTGTAACTTGGCAAATATAGCTATTGGGATGCTCTTTCAGTAATTCAAACATGTATATGTGTTATCCCTATGATTGATATGAAAATAGAATAAAATAGGGAGGCTTTGTTTTATCGAGTGCTTGATTGAATGTTTTGATAAGTTTCCTTAGGTATTTTATAGGTTTTGCAGGTGAGGAATGAATGAGAATTGATCTTGTATTTATATCAATCCCTTTGAAGAAGTAACTCTCATTAAATCACTTAAGTAGACCATTAGGATACATTTTATTTACAAATTATATGAATTTAGGGCATTGGACACTTGCATTGGAGTAGGACACCTACATCGACACAGGTGTCTATCTAGGATGCTAGTGTCTAAGGAGCAAGAATGTAGGTATAGACTCAGAACTTGGTGATATGGAAGATAAATATGTTTTAAGCATTTTGGGCAAGATAGGAGGTTTGGATCATCAACATAAGACTGGTCAGACTAAGAGATAGGCCAAGGGGCACAAAATAAAGTAAATGCAAGACTTCAAAAAGTGAGAAAGGTCTAAAACTGAGAGGAACAATCAAACCCTGATTTTGCCAAGTGTGCAATACTAAGGTGTTATATAATCCATAAAATAGTGTCTACATGTCCTATATTTCTAGGGAAATGTGTTGTGTGGGTTCATCTAGGTGTACCCATGTCTTGTGGTATTATATTGTCAGCATTTTTTACTTATTTTATGTTAGATGGCATGTCAATAGGCCCCTCGTTCGAATTCAATAGGTTTATAAATATACAAGTACATTAGTGTATTTAGGACATGAATTAATTCATCTAGGTAGTGAACAAGCACATGCAATCAATATAAGAATTTAAGGAAGGCATTCACAAATCTAAGGCAATTTGAAGAGCATCTAACATTTACTAATGCATTCTAGAAGAGAGCAAGTATTCATTGTAGCATTGAAGTTATATTAGATAAACATTGCATCACATTCTGTTATTTAGTTGATTTTTTTCTTGTCATGTTGTTTTGGATATTATATATTATTGAAGAGCTTGATAAGTAGTCAATACTTAAAAATTCTATTGACATTGGGTAGAAGCCCCTATTTTTTTCCCTTGTCCTTTGCAGGTTTAAGCATCGGCTTTGGGTTTTGAAGAAGAAGATCAGTTTCCTAAATATCTAATACATAATTTAAGAAAGGTGAGAAATGTTTTTAGAGCCCTGTACTTGATAATTGTAGTCGTCAAATTAGATTCCACATGCTTGATGTCTGCTAGAAATATGTAGTGTATAGTTTTGGTTATTGAAAATGTTGAGTGTACGATCCTGATAAGGTACTCATGGTACTACAAATTTTATTCATTTTTATTATCTACCCTCCAAATCACAATCTGACTATTAAATTATAATGATTGTTTCTAAATTTGTATGAAAATTTGATACTTCTATAAACTATTATCTCATCAATTACTCCGAATTAATTTTAATTATATTAATTTTACATCATGTTAAATTTAATTATGTCGAGAGGCTTTCTACAATGAAAGAAGGGGAGTGAGGGAGCCTAAGAAAAAATGGCTAACATTTATATTTAATAGCAATGATATTTTAAAAACAAACATAATAACAACCGACAAAAATTTAATAGCAATGATATTAAAAAAAAAATTAAATAAAACATAATAATAACCAAGGTAATAATTAAATCAACAGACATGACCTTTCAAATATTATAAATACAATCCAAATCAATCCAAAATCAAATACGCACACATTCAGATCGAATAGCGAATAAAAATTTAGAGAGACAACAATAAAAACAGCTATAAAAAATACACGAAGAAATCAATAAAAAAAGTAAATTCTTTTTTCTACTGCTGCGCTGTTGTTCCTTTATTAACTATTTAGATTTACCATTCTATGATCTTTAATATTTTCTTATTGACAACCATATGATCTTTAATATTTTCTTATTGACAACCATATGATCTTTAATATTTTCTTATTGCTTCGCATTTTTTGGGCTTTTTATCCTACTTAATACTCCATGTTTTTTATCCCTGGATCCATCAAAACATTAACAAGAGGCAAGGGTGAGTGTGAGGAGGGCTTAATCCGCCTACATGTTGATACTCTTAATACTATTTTATCCTCCATTTTTTCTTAATTATGTTATGTTTTAATACTCATGAAAATATCTTTAAACATTTCACCTTTTTTTTATTATAATTAACGAATTTGTTTTCACCTTTTTTTTATGATAATTAATGAATTTGTTTTTTCACAATAATATTAGTAAACTAGGTATTCGGCAGAAAAAATATTTATTATATGTAAAAATATGTAATATATTTAAGTTATCATAATACATTAATTGAGTTTTTCTTACCAGAAAAAATATTAGTAAATTGAGTATAGATGGTATTGGGAAATAAGAAAAAAAATTCTAAATATAAAATGTTTAATTTGTTACAATATAAATTATTAAGAAATTAATTATAAGCAGTATTGATAAATGAGAAAAAGATTTTTATGTAATATATTTAGTTTAATCGAATAATGATGTATATTTATTTTTTTATTATTTATTATAATAAATGATTTTGTATATATAATTCATATTAGAAAAGTAGACAATCAAAACATTTCTGAAGTATAATATATATGATTTAGCCACAAATAAGTATACCTTATTTTCTTCACTTTTGCTTGGGAAGCTTTAGCGAGTTTTATAATATGATACACAATATACTTCCAAGCTTTAGCAAGTTTTATAATATGATATATTTCCAAATTTTAAGAAATTTTATAATATACAAATAATAATATATTTAACATATTTTATAATAACATACAGAATATACTTTTTATATTAGTAAGAATAATATTTTAAAGTGTTTTATAATATGATATATTTATGATTTAGATATCCCACAATGATCAAATATAATATGTTATCTATATTTGGTGTAATATGATTTACTTAAAAATTGTGTAGATATGGCTCGACCAAAATTGAATTTTGCAAACAAAGATGAATGAAGAGAATACCAAAGACAATATCGTAGACGAAGACAACAACAAATGACAGATGTACAAAGAGAGGAAGAAAGAAAAAATTGAAATGATAATGACAGACAAAGATTTCAAGAACACAGGGGCGAATTGATTGTTGAACAATTGGAAGCAGAAAAGAGGCAACATGCAGATAAGATGAAAGACATTTGAGCATAAACATCTCAAGATGAACAATATGTATTAAGAACAAAATTATAAATACAAATGCGTTCAGATCAATTAACTAAGGTAGAAAGACAATATAAATAAGAACTTCAGCATGAAGCATCTCAAAGGCACTACCAACGATTGATTCATAATGTTGACATCAATTTTGAAGAAGCAAACTCTATATCAATAGATCGTGTTCTCCAAACACCAAATAATGCATTTCAAGTTGCAAAGGATGTTGATGTTATAAATATTGCACAAAATAAAGATATACAAGAACAAACATCTCAACCTACAAGAAGAAGACGAATGAAAAATAATGATTTAGAAGAAGAGTCAACTTCGCAACCTAAAAGAAGAAGAAAAATGTAAGATACAAAAATTGAAATAGAGGAAAATATGACCGATCCCAATTGAATGGTTGGGAGAGATTTGAAAACATTTCAAATGATTTTTTGATGTGGCTTTAATAACATTGTTTCACCAAGCATGTGTTATATTTGTCAAGAAAGTTATATTGGAATAAATGTTTCTCGAACCTTTGAAGGCCTTATATGCAATAGATGTTGACAAGAGAAAGGTCATCATCAGTTTTCAGCATCGAATAATATGGATCCTGGACCACAACCACTAAAACTTGCAAACTTAACACAAGTTCAAAAAATGTTAATAGTTCATGTCAACCCAATCCTACAAGTGACACATGCAATAAGAGGCCAATATAAATATAAAGGACATACAATCTGCTTTCTATAAGAAGTAAAGGAAATTTCTAAGGTTTTGCCACATCAAATAAAAGATTTGTCAATGATTATAGATCGACAAAAGGACCAACGTGGAACAAATTATAATTTTATTGTCAATAGAGAAAAAGTATACAAGGCACTAAAATATAAAATATAACATGATAGAATTTATTTAGATGTTAAAATTGATAAAAATGTACTCAATGATCTTACATCTGACTCAGATGAAAATATCTTTAATTAGCTGAACTCTGTGCATCTGCAATTTGATTTTGATTCAAATGAAGTTGTATTTGTGGGTACACTGATGGAGATGGATGAGATAAATATCATTGATCACACAACTTCAATGGCATCTAAAGCCCCAAATGTACCAAGGGAGATGGAATTAATCCATGCATGGGTAAATAACCCTAATGTGGATCTTGGGTCACTGATTGATTCACCAAGGATTGGAGCATCTCCTATAAATGAGTATGTCCCATTAGGATTACTTGATATGGCATTTCCAACATTATTTTATGATGGAAGATGTGATTGGATAGAACCACAGTTGAAATGAGTACATCTGCATGAATTTGTTAAACATCTATTTCGATATTGGGATCATTGTTTTGGCCAACATCCACGATTTAGATATTACATGATGAACATGATCATGAGACATCGTGCACAAAATTCAAGTGTGGTGTTTGTGAAAAAAAGCCTTCAAGAGATGATAATCACTATTATTGAGTTATGTGAGCATATGGATAATGTGCCCCACTCTCATCTAGCAGATTTGTTTGATGCAGTTTGGAACCTCATTGAGGGGTGTAAGGTCATATTGGGCAAAATGTTGTAGTGAATTAATGGACATGTTACATCAAATTGGATCACCTACCATTTTATTCACATTGAGTGCAGCTAACATGTATTGGCCTAATCTACATGCACTGATGCCAAGAACCCCATTGAGAGATCCATGAGAAGCCCAAAATTGGAAAAGATGGAATATTATTGATTATCCTCATATAGTGGCGCAATATATGCACTTGCAACATTCAATTTTTTGTAAAGAGATATTACAAAAAGGAATGAAAGTAAAAGATTATCGGTCTAGATACGAATGGCAACATAGAGGTTCACCACATGTGCATGGATTCATATGGTTAGATAGAGCACTGAATATGGATAACCTTGATTGGAAAAATGATTGTGAATGAAAAAATATTGAGAATTACTTCCATTCTATTGTTCATAGTTGAAATTATCGAGAAGTTCCACACCAATGAAACATACAGGTATGCTATCAATCATCAAGTAATCTATGGTTTATGCAATATCTATATGTGTCACTATAACTAACAAATTTTTATGCATCATTAATTTTAGGCATGTCAAAAATTTATGCAACATCCATGTCTTCGAAATACAAGAACACTTGCATAGATGGATATGGAGTGTGATCATGAAGAGCTACTAAATTGTGTAGAATGACATATAATGTGTAAAGAGGGTGTTTGCCTACGTAAGAAAAGAGGAAAATTGTTTGTAGGTAAGATGTTCAATCATATAAATAATTATATATAATATTTGTAAAAGAACTAACAATTGAGTTATTATTTCTTCTAGGTATGGTGCACCATGGCCATTAAATCTTAATGGATCAAAATTATATGAAGACTTAGACACAAGAGATAAAAAGTTGAGCTTGCAAAAAATGATGATAGAGTCAATTCACATAATCACTATATATTGCAACTATGGAGAGCAAATATAGATTGGCAACCTGTTCTGTCCAAACATGTCATGGTCAAATACATTGCTAAGTATGCATCAAAGGCAGAGAAGAGTTCTGAAACTTATCACCAAAAGTTGATGTGGCTTGCAAACATCAAAAACCCTAATGAATTAACAGGAAAAGCATATAGAAGACTTTTAACTGAGACAATTGTTGAAAGAGACATTGGGGCACAAGAAACATGTCACACGTTTTTGGAACTTCTATTAGTAGAGAGCAGTAAAGTATTTGTGAACTTGAATGTTTCATGTCAAATTTTCAAACTTGTAGACAAACATGAAGAAAATGATCATGAAGAGCATACAATGTCATTCATTTATGGATATAAGAATAGGCCCTTTTCCATGGAAAGCACATCACTTATTAAAGCAGTGAGATCTTGGACATATAATACAAGGTGGAAAAAAGGCAACAAATGGGATGCAAGGAGTATTGCAGCTATAGTGAGAGTATTTCCAAGGTTTTCATTTATCCCTGCATGTGGATCAAATAAATGGGTTGAGTTATGTTGGTCAGAGTTATTACTTTACAAGCCATTTCATGATATATAAAGAGATATTGGAATTGATGATGAAGAAATAATATCAAATTGAGATTCATTCAATTATAACTATTGGCATGTGGAGAGAAGAACAATTCCAAAAGATGTTGAAAGTAACGGTGATATTGAAGATGAGGATAATCCACTTATTCAACAAAACATAGTGAAACATGAGTGGGAAATCATACCCAGGCTACAATGTGGCCAAGTTATAGAAGTGAGTGAGATAGATATGTTGGGAAGAAAAGATATTGATAGACAAGCATTATGGAATAATGAATGTAGAGGTGAAGAATACACAAATAAAGCGTTCAAATTCATAAGCACCATAAAAGATAATGGATTTCGTATAGATGATGATATAACACCAGAGATGAATTATGAAACCTTGGGTGTCAAACAAAAAATCACTTGATATGGTTATGACGCATTTTCATGGATGTCAAAATTATTCACCTTTATGCATGATAGTCCGAGGAATAGCAGGAATAGGAAAATCATATCTGATAGGTGCCATTCATCAATCGCTTCAAGATGCAGCATTTTTAGAGTGGTCTCCACTTCTACTACTTGTACCAATTGGAGTTGCAATATTCAATATTGGTGCCTCAACTATCCATGCACAACTTTGAATCCCAATTGTAGATTTTGCTGAATTAGAAGGAACAAGACTTACAAGTTTCCAAGAGGATATCTGCCACATAAAATACATATTGATTGATGAAATGAGCTTCATTGGGAAAAATTTGCTATAGAACATAGATGCGAGACTCTGTCAAGCATTACTTGAAAATGCATGCTTCAGTTTTGGTGGTATATCTATTATTTTGGTTGGAGATTTGGGTCAGCTTCCTCCTGTTAGTCATAGACCACCATACGATAGCAACATATGAGCTAAAATGTTATGGAAAGAATTCAAAATAGTTGTTACTTTGGATAAAATATTTAGATAGGAAGGAGAAAGTGATAACCAACAAAGGTTTCATCAACTACTCACAAATATGAGAGATGCAAATCTGACAATAAATGATTGGAAGCTATTGATGACCAGAACAAATGTTAAAATAGATAGAGCCACCAATTAAGAGTTCGACAATTGTATTCATTTGTTTTCCACAAATGATAATATGTGCAACCATAATAAAAGAAAATTAGATTCATTGAAAAGACTAGTTGGACGTAGCATTGCAACAAAAGTAGGAAGTGTCAATGCACCAATGGGAGGTCCAAATGATGAACTTGATGTGGACTTATTGATTGCTATCGATGTAAGGGTCATGTTAACTTCCAATCTTTGGATAGAAGTAGGTCTTTTAAATAGAGCTTCAGGTTATATCAGAATTATAATCTACAAACCTGGGAGTGCCCCACCAGAACCACCAACATATGTTATGGTTGAGTTTGATAATTACTCAGGAATACCATTTGAAGATGCAACTCCATATGCAGTACCAATTGCATCACTACAAAGGGGACGCTCAACTCAACTACCCTTATGGTTGGCTTGGGCATTAACAATACACAAATCACAAAGTTTGACCCTTTCAAAAGCCATAATTGATATAGGTCAAAGAGAAAGGACAGGATTAATATTTGTGGCTATATCCCATGTAAAGTCTTTGGAAGGACTAAGAATATTACCTCCATTTACATATGACTGTTATGAAAAGCTAAAAAATGGAAAACAAATTTCCAAACGGAAAGCTGAAGAAGAGAGATTGAAACTCTTAAAGGAAAAATAATTTCATGTAATTATGAATAAATTCATATACTTATTCAGTATTTGACATTTTATGTGAGGATAACTATTTAGATTGAGAATTCTAAATTATGTGAATTAAAGTTTTGGGTGATTTAATGTAATGTTTATTATGTTTTTGTATGATTTAATGTAATGTATAATGTACATTTTAAGTTTGGTTAAAAAATTCAAATTATATATCAAATAAATACGTAAAATGCATAGTTGCTACTAGCATACCTATCTTAAATAAATCGATGTAAAAGACATCGAGAGATATCATTCTCAAGGCGCTTATTCTACTTATGTCACAAATCCAATATAAAATAGGCGTCTCGAAAATGATATCTCTCGACATCTTGTACATAAATTTATCTAAGATAAATATGCTAATTACATAAAATAGAATTCCACATACCATTAAAAATAAACCTTAACTTTTTATGTCCGTATCAATATATGATTAATAGATTCACTTTTTAATTATCCACTTCTTATTCAATCAATAAAAAAAATTAAAATATATATTTTTAGATTAATACCAAGATTCAATAATCCCTTATCTTATATTAAAAAACTAACATATAAAAAATAATATATTCTATAAATATTATTTACTTACATCATAAACAATTATTAATATTAAATTGTTCCTAACACATATGTTCGCCTTTCCAATCATTTAAAATAATTTTTAAACTCTAAATTTACATTTAATTCTAATTTTATTGGATAAATGATGAATATAAATAAGAAATTTGAAAAGAATTTTTTTAAAAAATATTACTTAAATAAAGTACTTTTTAAGTAAAATTGTAATAAAACAAAACAAAATAAGATGTTAGAAAACTTAAGAAATATTAAAACCTACTTAATCAAATATCTTTATTTTTATAGCTTTTTTATGTATAATTTTTAAAACTATATTAATTATTTTAATTTTTGTATTAATATATTTCCCTCTTAATGGTTATATATTTTTAAAAATTATAAGATTATTTATATATATATATATATATATATATATATATATATATATACACATATATATACACATATATATATACATGTATATACACATATACATATACATGCATACATATACATATATTTCAATCTTATATTTAATTTATGTAAAAGAAATTTTATTAGATATAAGTGAGATTGTATACATTTTTATTTGAGCAAATTTTACAATAATTTTGATTAAATATTACGAATAGATATTATTAATGTTAGGTAACTTAATTGTGGGATATAGCTAAGATAATTAATACGGAGCCACAAAAAAAGACACATGATGTTATGTGCATGCTTACAAATTTAATTTAATTACATCAAAATTCTTTGCAATTTAATAAAAAACATTTAATGTTAAGAATTTTTTTACAATGGTATTGTATCACATATTTCTTTTTATACCAATTTGTTGCACTAAACTTAAATTATAAATTTACATGCAAACTCACCCATAAATAAATTTTAATACAAATATATGTATTAACGCTTACTCTTTAGCAATTTCATTTTGTAGAAAAAACTAAAAATAATGCACTTGAATTGATTACTAACAATGACCCAGACAAAGACAAAGCCTTCAAACCATTTGATCTGATTCCCACTATTTGAACATGAAAACAGTGGATTAGAACAAATAAATTGCATGACCATGTCAACTCAAAGTTGTACTCCCATGTCATCACCAATATTAATAGTAATGAATGGGCACAAAATATTTTAAATTTATGGGTGTAGACACCCCATTTTGGCCACAACTAGGTCACGACCGGACTTCAGACTGATTTCTACCAAATATTACAAATTAAGTTTAGAAAATAGTGAATGTCATAATTTAATCCGCACATCATTTATTAATGCTTAGAATCATGTTGAGGCATCCCTATTCAGGGTATAATATTATACGCAATAATAACCTCTCACGGATTCATTTCCAGTCACTTTGTGACCTAACAACTAGCAGTTTAGCCTATAGACCTATTAAACAGAGCACTTGAACAATTCGTAAAAGAGCTAAAATGCTAATCAAAATGAATCAACTAATTAAACTAGAGTAAATGCTTATCTAAATAATCTATTTGTAAAAAATGCATATCTAAAAATGAGAATTCAAAAATTCAAAAAATCAAGCTTCTTCATCATTGACTATATGAGTTGTCAAGCTCTCACAAAATATCTAACAAATATCTAATTTATGAATGATGCATATTAATTTAAAATTATAATTACATGTACCCTCATTAACTCAACTAAAGTTAACTTTAACTCACCAAGGGTTAGTTTGAACTCATTCCATGCTTAAATCCTAACATAATTCAACTTGGGTAAGAGTTAACTTTGAAGGCTATAAATAAAAGGCCCTACCTATTGATCAACAAGCTCTTTTGGTGTAAAGTTATTATGTTCAAATAGATACAAGAAGATTTTCTAGTAGTGTTATCATGCCAAATTCATAAGTCAAGCTAAGCCAACCAATATTATCAAGGTGTCAAGGAAAAGGTGGAGAAATGGAGCTTCATTGATAAAGATTTTTTGAGCACATAACTGAGCAAACCAATTCAACAAGCCATTTTGGAGCTATAAGGAAGGTAAAAAGATGATTTCTTTTATTTTCTAATTGTGTTTTCATTATATGCTTGTTACATATGCTCTCTCTAGTGTCTAGACTAGAGGTGTGAGCATTTAATGTATTTGTTTAATTTGATTTTATTGACTAACACTATATTAATCTCTCCTCTATGGATTCCTTGTTCACATGATGGCACACCCGATGGGACCTACACCCCATAAAGTTATTTCTATGACATTTTAGGACCTTTTTCTGTATACATCCCAAATTTGTCAAACAAACACGCATATCATGTCTTTTCATAGTCCTTTCATAGAAGACTCTGACTAGAGAATATAAGCCTTATTCACATTAGTTATGTCTTTTATTTTACTCATCTTGGTCTCATTTCATGCTCTAAAAACCTTTTACTTATTCCCAGTCATCTTGAGTTCTTTAAATGGCCATTCCACCTCAGCCAGGTCGTATTTCCCATGTTAATTCTATCCCCCAAGTCTCGATCTTGTAGTACAAGAGTGTCATAATTAGATAATAACATTGGACCTTAGGGTGTCAATTTACAACACTCTTATCCAATGGCATTTCAAGTCCTAATGATCAGTTTGTCTCATTTAATAAGTCCTAAACCCTTGTTATCTTCATCCTTAAGTTTTGTTTATCTTTCTAATATCATTCAAATGTGAATAAAGCTCTCAAATTCAAAATAAAGAGTCTCATATATAATGGACTTCACAAGGCATTTTATATTTATCACTTACTACTTTGGCACAATACATAATTAAAAATTAGTCAATAGTATAGCTTAGCATTCTGCATCACACATAGACTTGCATGCTTGATCAAGGAAGGGCCTAGGTGAAAGTTCATTCTTACATTTACCATGCATGTTGATTATGCATATTTCTTAAGGGAGAACTACATTTGATCTGAGATCCTAGCTTGAAGGTTAAGGTAGACAATGATCATGACAACAGGGGTTCTAGATCATGCGATCATACTTCTCCTAACCCAATTTTTTCCCCTTGTGTTTTTGATGTATTTGTTATTTCATGTGTGTAGATAGACCCAGGGTTTAGAGGTTGAAATGGACTTACAATGAGCTCTATCAACATTTAACCTTTAAAATTTCATATATAGGTTCACACAGAGACAATGGATAAAACCTAGAAAACTCAGGTCTCTTGGATAACAGTGGTAGAAAATGACTATACTGTCAGACACTAGGGTGTCCTATTTTTACGCTCCTATCCTTTTACAAAATGAAAGCTAGATCCAAGTTCTTGACATATTACTAGTCCTGTGCAGTAGGTTTCAATCCTTGAATCATTTGTTTCAACAAATTTTTCTAGATAAGTTTATTTCTTTCTATATGCAATTAATTTGATTAAATTGATCAAAACCTATTTTTTACTATATTTGATTAGTTTTATTCCCCTTACTCCAGACCCTTTATTATTTAGGAATTAGACCCTAGTTTCTCAAAAATAATAAAATATTTGATGAACCTGACTTACTTCAAACAAATCTAAAACCCTAGGTACCCTAAGGGTTTTTCCTTCATATTTTTGTGCAAAAATTCAACTTTAAAATTCTATTTTTATATAAATTTTTGTGCATTAATTTTATTCAAATATTGTTTTAGAATTTAAATTATTACAATATTTTTTTAAAATTCTAAAACCCTAACCCAAAACCCTAGATTTTCAAACTAGGTCCTCAAACCCTAAGCCTCCCTCCCTTACAATTTTTAGAAAAATATTTTGCAATTTTTACAAATTATTTGGAATTTCAAAAATATTTTCAAAATTTCAATACTAGTAGTTATTTTATGCAAAAATTCAATTTCAAATTTTTTATTTTTGTATAAATTTTTGTGCATTAATTATATTCAAATATTTTTTTAGAATTTAAATTGTTGTAATAATTTTCAAAAAAATTAAAACCCTAAACCAAAACCCTAGATTTCTGACTAGGTTCTAAAACCTCAAGCCTTTCTTAAAATTTTTAGAAAAATATTTTGGAATTTTTGTAAATTATTTAGAGTGCCAAAAATATTTTTTAAAATCTCTATGTTAGTAGTTATTATTGTATTTATTTGCTTAATAGTAACTTTGCATATTCTTTTTGGTGAAAGAAATAAAATGGCCACTAAGGCACTTCTTCCCTCTCATCCCATAGATCAATTTCTAAATTTTTCTCATAATTATGACAATGAAAAGATAAATTTGTAAAATTTCACATTAGCTAAAAATTTGGAAAATGATTTCATTTACAATGAAGATAATTACTATTGTTGTAATGAGGAATATGATAATACATGTGATAGTGATAGTGAAGAAAAATTAGATGCATCTTCTTCTTTCAAACCTATCTCTTTTATTCCTTCTTCTAAAGAAAATCATTTTGATAAATGGAAAAGGTACTTTTCACCTCATTCTCCTATGCACAATGTACAAAATGAACAAATTAGTCATGCACTTTCAAGTGAACCTTTTATTGGTGATAATTTACTTTCATATGAACCTAATCTTTCTCTCTCTATTTTACTACTATGTTCAAAATACAACAATATAAACGCAATAAAATCAAATTTCCAATGCATAGTTCAAATGATGCATCTTATACTCTCAACTCTACTTTATCAAAAGAATGTCTAAATGATAACTCTATTACTCTTACTTCTCATATTACAAATGGAAATAATGCATGCACTCCATCCATGGATAAAATAGATGCACATAATATTCTAATTCCATGTGATAATTTATTGCATATTAGAAAAGAATTAAATTCTTCTCTTTACACCTCTCCGTAGTGACAATGGAAGCGATAATGAGTATGATAGTGAACATGCAAACGAATATGAAAATGAGAGTGATTATGAACAATATTTTGCCTATGATAATGTAAATAATAATGATGATTATTATGTACATAGTGAAGAAGAAAATGCATTTCATATTTCTAACTCTTCTCTCAATCCTCCTCTCAAACATAATGCACTACCAAATGTTGTTTCTACTTTTACGAATGATTTTATTTAAAATAATGCACATGTTAATGATAACATCACATCTTCTATTCAATTAGAATGTGATTCACTAAAACATAAAGATACAAATGAATCTCCCAAACCACCCCCTACTACAATAGCACCTATTTCTCACTCTTCACTTAAAGAAAATGATAGCCCACATCCCTCGACTAAGGTCCAAGTTACCATTCCTCCAAAGATTCAAGTGAGTACTCCCCCTCTCTATGATATAATTGCTAAATGTAGCATTCCCATGGCTAAAATTAATGATCAAATTCAACAATTAAATGAACCACTTCAAGATGTTAATATACTATCCTAGGAGATTATTTCTTTGATGCATGCATTTAGTGAATTACAACACCAAGCAGATCTCTTTACCTTGGAAAACAAGGCTTATAAGTCTTGGATGGATGCCAATGATTTACATGGTAACCCTCTTTCGAAGACATTTGTAAAAGATTCATTGCCTAAGCATTTTCAAATACCATCATTGCCTCACTTTGATGGAACTAGAGATCCATTTGTACACTTTCAAGCCTTTCGAAAGGCTTTACCATCTCATGCAAGTCCTTTGATTCTACTCAAATTATTTTAGTAGACATTAGTGGGGGAGGCACATAATTAGTTCTTTCATCTACTCCCTATCGATTCCTTGAACATATATGATGACTTAGAGGAGGCATTTCTCAGAAATTACATAGCAAACACGGGCCCTCATGTTACATATGAGAAACTTGCCACATTACATCAGAAGACTTTAGAGCTAGTTAGTGATTATAACTTATGATTCAAGACTCACATGTTAAGATTGATCTACAAACTAGTAGATTTAAAAATTTAGCATATCTTTATGAAGGGGCTTCATCAACCTCTTCTCGAGCATCTATTACATCAAACAGAGTCCTCTTTTAGGCACTTATGTTATATAGTTCTAGCCTTGGAAAAAAAAATAGGATTGATTGAGTCAAATTTAGTTGATCGAATTACTCTATATTTCACATCAGTACCTTCATATATGACTCCTAGCACACAACATCCACCATGTCCTAAATAAAATAGGATACCTCAACTAGAAAAGTAACTAGTTAAGAACAAAGATCTAATTTCTAGATCACAACCTACGATAAGCACTACATAGAACAATAACAAGGCACCATTATAATTTGATTAAGAGTGAAATAGCTATGTGTCATATTATCAACACTACTAGATAGGAGCTTAATCACATTACATTCTAGTCATCAATGAGATCCACATCACTTATATAGACAACCACATCGAACCTTTTATAACTATCATTGTATCCATGGACTTAGAGATAATGATTATAATGGACTCAGGAATTGCATTAATAGATGTGTTGATAATGGTATCATAGCATTCACATGGGGGGCACCAAGATCTCCTCCATCAGGGATTCTTAAACCTCATTCCTCCACGATTGAGTCATCCTAAGACATTCTTTCATTGGAATCATTAGTTCCTCATCATAAGAGTAATGCAACTTCTAGGATAGAGCCTCATAGGAGATCTCCTATTCCACCTATTCAAAAGTTTTAGAAACTAGTACAATGAGAGTAACGTACATATAGCATTGTAGTTTGAGGAGTACATAGTGCAGTTCCATATACATATCTAGCATAGTCACAGGCACCCTAACAAAGTACCACTCCAAAGAGATATTCACTATGACCAAGTTTTTTGGGTCCTATCTCACATATCAACCCGCTATGATTTAGATTAGATGAACCCACATTATAAAGTATTATTCTAGAGAGATATTCACTACAATCGAGCTTTCTAAGACCCATCTCATGTAGTAACCCATTACGATTTAGATTAGATGAGCCATCATCACAAGTTTTAGCTCCATCTTGATCTATCACTCAGTCATATGCATCATAGTAAAGGCCACATGGTAATATTTCATGTAGCAATCCACTACAATTATAGTAGATGGTCCTTCTTCACAGCACATAGCTTTAATTGCACATCCAAGAAGGTTACATTTGGTAGAATATCCATGCATAGGTACAGTTAGTGCATAGTAGATAGTATCAGATACAGTGTATGTTCTAACACACCTTGATCAGTATAGGCACTTATTCAATTGGCCATCATGGTTCAAATAGTGATACGACACACATTCATACTGGCATCAGTTCATAACTTCACTTCATAGGGCAATGATGGAGCCAAAGGGCCAGCCTTTATATTCTTGAGCCACCTACCCAGAGGGATTGGACACATAGTCCAAACATTTATTAGCACATGCATGATCACATAGATTTACTTAGTGCACAACGATGGAGCTAAAGGGCTAACCTTTGTATTCTTGAGCCACTCTCGAGGATTTGAGTATAGAATGCTCTCTTACATCCCCTTCTACTAACAACTAACATTCTTAATTTTGAATAGCCATCCCTAGCCAAACCAAATTATCCAACTCCAGACCTTTACCAATATCCTATTTTACCAAAGTTTAAATCAATTCACTTTATCAAAACAATTTACCAATTACAAAAACCAACAAATTTTTTGTTCACATATAAATTAAAAATCAAACCTAACATCACACTTGAACATATCATGAACAATCAAATCACATCCCAAAAAACATTTTACCAAAACATATGTAACCTCAAAATCAATACCAAATCAATTGTTTCTAATCAACTATTAACAAATTAATATACCAATATATTCCAAAATCCATAACACAACACACATGAGTCAGATTCAAAGTCAAACCAGTATCTATGTATATATAATAAATCTTTAAAAACATATACATCATATCAAACATAATCAATTGTGAATGGGCATCAAGGCCTCACTCTCTCCTCCAGTACTTGTCCCATAATCTAACCTAGCACTCAATGACCCCACACCTCCTCAAGCTCTTGAATGCCTCTTATGATGACTCTCTCACTCTAATAGTTGATAATGCTCCTCATGAAAGTCAACAGACTACCTCTAAAGGTTTGTGTACTCATCCATAATCCTCATACTCACTGATCCAAAATTAGGTGGCGGCATCCTATGCCTATCCATCTCATCCCTCAGCTCATCTCTCTCTCCCGATACTCGAACATATGTAGCTATCACTATCATAACTCTATAAAATAAATGAGTATGAACACCAGCTATAAATATCACTCACTCTATCAAACCCTCCTCCACCACATCATCAGGTACATGCCATGTGAGCTCTTGGAGTGTTTACTCAATGATGGTCTCCCATTAATCATCATATGCACTTTCTACCCTAGCCTTTACTTCATCTTGAGCACCTCCCACTCCACCTACACACAAAGTACAATGCTACATTAAATATACACTTTTAAATCCAAAATAAAAGCACAAATTCATACATAATTCAAATATAATTATTGCCTACCTACCATCATCTGGATCGACATAGGATCCTCATAATAAATAGCATCCCCTCCATCAACAAGATACAATGGAGCCTATTGATGCCTCATCCACCATGTAGTATATGCATCTGTACATCCAACACCATCCACATCAAGAATGTATATAGCTGCATCTCACACATCTAAAGATAACAGTGCTAGCTTAGCCTCAGTAGGCCTCACACAAGCTCCTACCCTTGTTGGTGCCTATGCACTCTTCACCCATACCCATGCTATAAGGGGCACATCATGTGGTAACCCAAACTATCTAGTCATGTGCTCATACTAAAGTGCTCATACACTCCAACCTAGCGGTCATGTATCCAACAACTGACCCTCATATACTGCAACTACACTCTATCCTCCATCCACCCATAAAATCCCATATAGGGCCTCTATATGATATCATGAGCCACCAATCTATCTAAAACTCATCTATAATGATCTATCCCAAGAGATCAAATAGCCAATGTACTCATCCACCACTCTTCAAATGGCCGTGAAGGTGCCCACTCTAGCCTAGGTAATCCAGTCGATCACATAACAACTATGTGCTCATAATCCCAATAGTGCAATAAATTAGTTGCATTCACACCCCCACTGAAGGCCTCCTATGTAAACCTATAAATATATCTATATAGGTGGGCAAGCATAGTCCTACCCACGAGAACATGGTGCCATATACCTCTACAGTGTGCATGATCCTATGCATCCTATATACAATCAACACTCCACTCTCATCCACAACAATAAATGAGGCCAACAATATGGCCAAACACTTCAATAGGCATATAACACTAGATTGTACTATAACTGATAGTAACACATCACTATCACTACCTCTTTGATGTATATCTGAAGGTACACTAGCAAAATACAAGGATGCATGATCAATAACATCACCACCAGCCTGAACTTGGGATGCCAACTGCTCAAATTGGGTCATGGTAGGTGCTCGTCTCCTTGGCATATCTTACTTCAGAGCTCCAAATCTCAACCTAGTCAATACACAAATGAATCATGAATTAATCCAACTTCTTATATTACCTAGCTTTCTCAATCAAAGAAAAATACCATTTTGCCTATAACTTGAACCCCATAGCTCTATTTTTCAAACTATTTCTTTTAATAGAATTATGACAATAATACCTTTGACATCATGTAAGCTTCACTCTCTTACTACTTTATGTGCCTACTATGAAATGCACGTCTCTATGTTTCTCTTACACCCAAACATATACCTTGATCATCACCAATCAAAATTTGTTCCAATGTCAACAACTCAGTCTAATCAATCAAACAACTTCTTAATCAATTCAAACTATACCAACCTTATTTCTATCATTATGTCACTGGTCATCATTTTTAGCTCAACCTCTTGTATCATAAATTTCATCCCTCTCCCCAAAGGGGGGCATCATTCCTATTATTCTTACACTTACCTAGCATACGCGTCCGCTCTCATAAGTGGATACACCATGGTTCTTACACCTCCAATATTCAGACTATCAAATTCAACTCAGATTGGTCAAAATATACAATGCTTCAGATTACATGGGTCACTCAGCATTACTCAAGACATTCAAGGGGATATACCTTTAGTTTATAGATAGAGTGGTTTAAATCATATGGATCTATAATGATTTTAGTTTATAGGTACACAAACTATTCAAATATAGTGGTTCAAATTAAATCGATTCATAGTGACTTTGATACAAATACAGACTTAGAAACTAGATTTGGGGGGCATGTATATTACAACACATCTCACACATACAACTTCATACAACATGACACAATTATAGGACCAAATAGTAGATTATAGACATAGTGCAGAGCACAGTGTTTTAATCTCTAGTTTTGCACATGGGGCATGGAACGATAGGTCATATCACATGTGGTCATATAGATTACCAGATTATACATACGCATCACTCATGTACTATATATGGGGGCATGGCATAGAGGTTCATGTTCTTCATCATCTAAGATTATACAAATCGAATGATAAGACATGCCATTATCTTCTTACACATTGACTAGAGTTTTAAATTGCAACCAACTGTACCTAAGTTGTCACTAGTTGGACCACACAACCATCTATAGTGGTTGGTCCATTATATTACCCAGATTAGAACTACACAAGTTTGTGTGGGATAGAGGATAGACATTGGTTTTGGGCCTATGAGCATTTCTCAATTCTATTTCAAATATTCAAAGTGGGGGCATGACATATTTGCTCTTCACAACATACAAATTCTATACACACATTCTATATTATATGAGTTTATGTGGGATAGAGGGTAGACATAGTTTTGGGCCTCCGAGCATTTCTCATTTTAGTTAGATTCAGCATAGGGGGCAAGCATTGCCCTTTTTCTCCATATTACATGATTTTCACTTTTAGAATCAGTATAGGGGGCATCCATTTTAGGGATTCTTTCTTTCTTCAAGCACTAAGCATCTCTCCATCCACTTCCCTAGATAGGGAGTGAGTTAGACCCTTTTACAACACATTTATCTTCATGTATGTAAGTTCAAGTACGTATTTTCTTATCTTGCTTTTACTCTAGTACTTCATTTCATTGCATCTCTAGAATAAAAGGGGGGGAAATGTATACTCCTTAAATTAGTCAAGAAACCACACATATCATGTCTTTTCAAAATCATTTCATAGGAGACTTTGACTAGAGAATATGAGCCTTGTTCACATTAGCTATGTCTTTTGTTTTACTTATCGTGGTCTCGTTTCATGCTCTAGACACCATTTTTGCTTATTCCCAGTCATCCTTAGCTTTTCAAATAGTCATTCCACCTCAACCAAATCAGATTTCTTGTGTTAATTCCATCCCCCTAGGTTTTGAGCCTATAGGACAGGAGTGTCAGAATTGGACTATAGCACTGGACCCTAGGGTGTCTATTTCTAGCACTCTTATCTAATGGCATTTCAAGTTTTGATGGTCAATTTGCCTTGCTTAATGAGTCCTAAACCCTTCTTAAGTTTGTCCTTAAGATTTGTTTGTCTTTTTAATGATGGCCAAATGTGAATAAAGCTCCTAGATTCAAAATAAAGAGTCTCCTATATAAAGGACTTCACAAGGCATTTTATATCTAGCACTTACTACTTTAGCACAACACATAATTAAAAATTAGTCAATAGTATAACTTAGCATTCTACATCACACATAGACTTACATTCTTGATTGAGAAATGGCCTAGGTGAAAGTCCATTCTTACATATACCATGCACATCTATTATGCATGTTCCCTAAGGGAGAACTACATTTGATCTGAGACCCTAGCTTGAGGATTAATGTAGGTAGCGATCAGGATAGTAGGGGTTTTAGATCGTGTGATCATACTTTCCCTAACCTATTTTTTTCCCTTATGATTTTGATGTATTTGTTGTTTCATATATGTAGATAGACTTAGGGTTTGAAGATTAAAATGAACCTAAAACAAGCTCTATCGACATTCAGCCTCTAAAATTTCATATACAAGTTCACACAAAGACAATAGATAAAACCCAAAAAACCTAGGTCTCTAAGACAACAGTGGTAGAAAAGGACTATAACACTAGAACCTAGGGTGTCCTATTTTGGTGCTCTTATCCTTTTATAAAACAAAATCTAGATCCAAGTTCTTAACATATTCCCAGTCCTATGTAGCAGATTTCAACCCCTGAATTATTAATTTTAACGTATTTTTCTAGATAAGTTTATTTCTTTATATATGCAATTAATTTTATTTAAATTTGATCAAACTTATATTTTACTGTATTTGATTGGTTTTATTCCCCTTACTCCAAACCCTTTATTGTTTAAGAACTAAACCCTAGTTTCCCAAAAATAATAAAACAATTTCTAATAATTTTCATGTCAAAAACCTAACTTGCTAACCAAAAATGTGGAAATTTAAAGCTCATAGATGTTACACAAAATATCATGTTTTTGCTCTATGTAGTACATTTTTATTCTCTATAGTCATGATATTGCACTGTGAAATAGTGATAGTTCATTGTAAAATTATATTATTGCAATCACAATATTGCCTTATTAAGTCGTGATGTTACCTTGATAAGTTATGATATTACCATGATAAGTTGTGTTTTTGTCTTTATAATTATGATTTTGTCTTAATATCTATGATATTACACTGTATAACCATGGTATTACCTTTGTAATCTATGATATTGTACTGTAGAGTCATGGTTTTGCACTAACCCTTTATTTTGCAAAAAATTATGATTTTCCACTATATACTTATAATTTTGCACTGTATACTTGTGATTTTGCACTATATAGTCACAATTTTGCACTAACACTTTATTTTATAGGAAGTTTTGATTTTGTACTAACCAATTGTAGTTATGTAGTAAAGTTACGGTATTGCTCTATGTATCTGCATTATTGCACTGTGTGAAAAACATAAGAAACACGATAGCTAAATTTTAAAAATCATTTTCTCACTTACTTTTAGATACTAAACATAAGGACCCCCTAACACTTTTTGTAGGACCCAAAGACCAAGGAAAGACAATTTTAACACTCTAATATTCAAATTGACATTTACATTTGGTGTTTAAAACTCATTTACTTGACTTATTTTCATTTTCTAGAGTTCTCAAGCAATGCTAAGGGGATAAAATTCATATCATATTTCACTTGGTGCTCTAAAAAAATGAACTCACGCTCTAGTTAAGTTCTCATAAGAGCTTTTATTTTTATGATTTTTTTTGTGTGTTTATTTTGTAAGCCAACTGTAACATGTATGCTCTCCCCCTACCCCTTTTAGGGAACCTGGGTGATAACAAATGCTTCACTTATTGCCTTTATCATTTTATCCAAAGTGTGGAAATAAATTCTCTAAGGCACTCCCCAAAGTCTGAATGATTTGGGTGATCGTAAATGACCCTAAAATCCTACTACTTAATTTTTATTTTTGTGCATCTTGGCTTGTGGATGGGAGTTCATCGCCTCCCCATGAGTTCTTTACGGAAGTGTTGACTAGATAATTCATCTCCTGGCATCGCTTCAACACCACTCCATGGTAGGGGTATATAAATTGAGGTTAACTTATTTAGATGCTTGTTTGAGCAGTTAAATAAGCTTCGTTACTAAGAGGTTGCCTCAGAATGTAGGTTTAACTTGAACATCACACTACACTGAGCAATTGATGGATATAGTGGTTGTGAAAAGGACAAGACCTTTTTACAGAAATCTAATTAATGTGTATCGAAATGATATGGTGTGCCTTAGTGCCAACCACACATATGGTACCATTTAGAATGTCCAAAAATTGATAGTTTTTAGATAACCCCACTTGTTATGGATATATTGTCAATGTAGGGTGAGTATCTTGAAGTTCCATGTCATCATACGAACTCTTGAGAGAAGAGGGGGCCTAAAAACCCTACATTTCATGTGTATTTAAATATTTTAATTAACAACATTAATTTCCTCTCAAGAGCAAGTATATAGATGAAATTTGACATTACGAAACCATCTTATCATTTTTTAGGATTAAGATGATACACTTAGATGTTTTTATTATTTTTCCTTTTTACTTGCATTGTATTAAGTCAAAATTATTTGTATGCCATACCACATTAAAAAACAACCCATGTTTTTCACATCACTCTTTTTTTTGAAGAGGTGTTATGCCATTTGATTGACACCACACTTTGGCTTGGTCATTTATTAAAACTTTTGTGTGTGTGTTACTTGTTTGAAAGGGGCATCATTATGCTGCCCATTTCATTCCAAGTCTTGTGCCTTAGAGTTTTTGTGAAATAAACCATTTGTTGTGCCTTTAAATCAAGATAACATCATTACACTGCTCACATTATTTCAAAGACTTGTTGCCTTGTCTTTAATTTAAAAAACCACATGTACCTTCTTAGTTTATGCCTAATATCGTTATGTCATCTATTTTGGTCTAGTTTGTTGTCCATTTAAGATTGAAGCCTTATAAATTGAGTTTTAAATTAATATTGATAAGTTTAGGCCTCACATAATGTTGGCTTAGACATTTACCTCTCGCTTTTAGATTGTGGAAACTTGGACTAATTCCTTGCTCACTTTAGTGATCTTCATGCTTAAATTTGGGTAGTGGTCTATCTTCCATGTGCCTAAAGTCCAATGTATTTTTCCAAAGGTCAAGTTTATGTTTAAAATCTGAATGCCTAGTTTGAGTCCACGTATTTCAAATTGTTAAATTCATTATTTTTCCTTTTAGACCTATTTTTTGTAAAGTCTAGCTTTTGTGTCATGTTTCCAGAAGACCTAGCAATTCCTATTTGTCTTAAATCTAGTGTGTTTTGAAATCTAGATTTTGTGTCGTGTTTCCAAAAGACCTAGCCATTCCATTTTATGTTAGACCTAGTGATTGTTTTAAAGTCTAGCTTTTATGTTTTGTTTCCAAAAGACCCAACATTTTACCTTTTGTTTTAGACCTAGTTGTTTTGAGCCTATATTTGTGCCTTGTTCCCAAATACCTAGCAAGATTTTTTAGACCTAGATTAGAATTATTTGAAGATTTTTTTTACCGAGTTTGGAATTTAGTTTTACCCATTCACTTGACCATTTGCATGAGACATTTAACATTAAACTATTTTAGACTAAGTTTATCATTGCCTGTTTTTGGAGAAATATCTCTATTCCTAGATCGAGTTTTTAGACCAAGTTTGGACCATTTGTCTTTTAGACCTTATTTTTAAGATTTTGTAGAACTCTATACCTTCTTCATGAAATGTCAATCATTGATTTGGATATGTCTCATTACACTCATAGTGGAGCCATGTACAATATAGGTTCTGATAACATGGTCACTAATAATAACTTTGTTCAAGATCCATACAGTGATGATGTAGTTTATGAGATAAATCCCTATCCTCCTTAAAATGCTCAATATAGGGAACAAATTCTAGATCCATTATCCCATTACTTGGTTAACACACCTCCCTATTCAAAACAAGACCAAGAGCAAACCATGTAATATCCTATTAACGTACCATCAGTTATGGAACAAGTTCAATAACAATTATCTTACATGATTATGTCATTGACATATGATCCTTATTTTTTTTATTGTCACTTGGTTGAAAATAAAGATGAGGTTTTAGTCAGAGCTATAGAGGTAGGGGCCAAGTTTTTGACAAACTTCCCCCATGAAAACTTACCTAGTCTAGTTAGAGTGCCTCTAAACATGCCTTATACCCAAACCATTGATTAAGCTTCTACTAGCTATCCTCAAGCACTCATGTTGATGTCATATCAAGACCCAAATAAACTTGTAAAAAAAGGGCCTAGTGGAGGACCACTTTATACAAATGCAACAAGCATATCAAACCTATTTGAATCTAGCACACAATTTTAATGTTATGGCCATGTCAAACGCTCCACTCATAGAGATAACTCCTTTAATAGGAGCAATAATTGAGTTAAAAGGTAAATATAATTCAAGTATAGACCCATTTGCATAAAGCACTTCAATTAGTGACATGTACAATAGCCCATCTATTGAATATGTGACTACAGCTTCTACGTAGAATAATGTACCAAACATGGTGGGTAACACATAAGTGTCTTCTAATCTAGGCCAAAGTGGTTTAAATACATCAATAAATAGTTTTCAAAAATAAGTGCCTTTAGGTAATACCATAAGTGGTTCACATCAGTAGGGGGTAGGAACTCTTACATCCCAACCACAACAAGTTACTTATAATCCTTAACCAAATACTTTGTCAAACATGCAACCACAAGGATTAAGTAATCAAGTGTCAGATAGTAATTTGCCTCAACAACAAGTGATGAATGTTATTCCACCTCAAAAGGTGATTACTAACATTCCAAATCAACTTGCACAATATAATCTACCATCGCAGTAAAGGCAGAACACTACACCACATCAATGGGGGTAACAAATGTTCCACCTCGATAGGTAGTGATAAATGTACCTCTACAATCATAGACCAATATGCCTTTATAATTTCAAACATTATCTAATCAATGTGTGTTAATAGGTCAAAGACAAATTCCAAACATCCAATAAGCATCTAGTTCACAAGTGTTTGCATAATAAAGAGGTACCACTATCTAATAAGTACGAATTGGGTAACAGTTACCTTTGACTCAGCACATGTCATAGATCCAAAAAGAAGGCCTTGGTCCATAATAAGTTCCCTTTATTCAACCAAGTTTGACTAGTCGGCAGCGAGTGCCTGCTCGACCTCAGTAGGCATAGTATTTTACCAAAAACCACATCCTTCTGTCGTAGCCCCAATTCCCTCAAAACTAAGGCTATATACCAAATCTGAACCAAAACATAGCATAAAAATGCATGCAATTTCAACAATCATATCCTAATCTATGAATGCATATTATTAGTCAATTCCCTCATAAAACTAACATTTCATAACAAACCATACCTCTATTATACCCTAGTCAAAGTAATCTACCTTTGATCACCCAACCACCACCTTAACCAAATGTACCATCCAGTTTATTGGCAAAATAATTGAAATAAATGAAGTATGTGATTGCCACCATTCAATTAGGACAGTAGGCCAAAAAATTCAAGTTAGATGATGTGTGTTCATACCCATTCAACATGGAGTATCTTCATATACCATTTCCTCCAGGTTATGAACCTCCAAAATTTGATAAATATAAGGATAAATGAGACCCTAAAGCATATTTGATACAGTTCTTTTTCACTTGTCAACTAGTGGATTACAGCAACATTTACCTCCTTTTGTTTCCTCAAAGTTTAGTAGGATAGGCTTTAGAGTGGTTCTTCAAATAACCAAAAAAAATTGTATCTGATTTTGACGACCTCTCAATCAAATTTATGCAGCATTTCTCCTATAATCTTAAACATGAGATTTTATTATTAGATTTGACTCAGGCCAAGCAAAAAGATGGTGAAATATTTATAAGCTATCTATAAAAATGGAGATCACTTGCTAGTCACTTCACCCATAGCTTAACAAATAAATAATTAGCCATTATGTTTACTAAAAATTTACACAATGAGATGTCCTATCATCAGGCACTTTAGTGTGTGCATACTTTCAAAGAGATCATTGACAAAGGTTTACAAATTGAAAAGGACCTTATTAATAAAGGGATTATCAAGTTAACCTCGTTGAACCAAAATCAAAACTAAGGCACAGGCCCAAGTCAAAACCCTAACCAAATCCAAGTGCAAGTTTCTACACCAGCTTAGTCCAAAAACTATGAGAACTACAAGCAATACAACCATAATAAAAATGTTATTGGAAATGGAGTAATTGAGTTGTGCCATGTCCAAATAGTGAAAATACCGTCTACTCAACCTACATCATAAATGCAACTTACTCCTTATCAACAACCTAGACCATCTCTAAAGATGCATCAAACACTACCTTTGCAAACCCCTCCTCCAAGAATAAAGCCCACTCCTTAAGTCTTCAATGACCTTGGTAAACCTATTAAAGTAATGTTTCGCAAGATAGTTGTGGCTAATATGATTAGTTGGCCAATTTTGAAGCACTATCTTGAGGGTATTTCATATCTAAATTGGTATAGAGAGCATGATTTTTATGAATATGATCACGTTCATGGACATTCCATATGTCATTGTGTGCAATTAAAGCACCTCATAAAAAATATATTGGAAAATAGGGATATTATATTGGATAATAGATCATCTACATCTAATTAGAATATGGATATCTACCAAAATCCTTTTTTGTAGAATAAACATAATAATCAATAATAATAACAAAATTAAATGCTACAAAAATAACAATAGTATCAACAACTACCATAATAATAACAACAATATTAGTCACAATAATAATAACATCAACCAAATGGAAGGAACCAAGGCCAGAATGATTCCAACCACCAACAAACTTACCATGCAATTACACATGAGTACAATAAAGTTGTAGGTCATACTGTAGGAGGTTGCATTTCAACCATCACCATTAATCCTAGACCAAGTGCTAATAGACCATGACCATTGCCAAACAATACCAATCAACCTACCTATGCTAGTAATCCTTCCTTGACCTAGGATCATAACAAGTGCAATAACAACTAGGGATTACTATTTTAGGACATTATAATGATAACTCATCATTGCCCCATGACCAAAACCAAGTGCACCAACAATTGATACTTATCCTATCTGGCCCATCTTCATCATCATCAAGTTACAATGGTCTTATATCCAATCTCAATTATACAATCATAACTCGATGATCTAAGATTACCATCCCTATTGTAGAAAAGGGCTCACAAAGTTGTCTTAGTCAATTCTTGGCTTATTACAACTAGGTACAAACATGGGATATTCCCTTTGTGCTCAAAATTTTACACTCAATTGTGGTGACATGAATTCACATAAGGCACAGGCCTTATGCAATCACTCAAAGCATAATTGAGAAGGAACTTGGGTCTGCATTGGGCTAGTTATGCCATGACACAAGACATCAATTATGGAACTTAGTCAATTCAAAGAAGGCTTTAAGTAGATTCATAGGCACAAGCCTTTCATGGGCTAAGCCTAATGGCATAAAGGCATAAGCCCTTTGGTGGACTAATCCTAGAGTCATATGGGCATAAGCCTTTGTTAAATTAAGCCTAACATCATATCGGTGCTTGAAGGGTCAAGGGGTTACTTTCACTTCAAGTACTCATACTAGGCTCATGCTTATAGCAAAGGTAGGAATACTTGGCACATGATATATATACTTAGTCTTTATACAAGTTACATTTGACGTCATTATTTATCGTAAGGACTCCATTAACAATGTAAACTAGAAATAAGCATAAACATTACTCAACATAACTAAAAATGAAATTATAACATTATAATCATCTCACATTCAAATAGTAATATAAAGATGCATAAACTAGATAACTTTATATGTTAACACAACCACCTTCATCATTAATAAAGTTTCAAACTGAGTATATAGCTAATGGCATTTAAAATAGAGTACACCTTGGTCATACTACTTAATGACCTAAAGGCTCACATGCGAGCTTGAGTGCTTATAAATGGAGCTTTAAGGGTGTCCATACTACCCTTAAGTCTAATGGATGTCATAAAAATGTATACAGATCATTTCCAATCTACCAAAACTTTATTTCACTATTTTTAAATCATTGCATCAACGGGTTCGATATTCTTTTATAGCTCTTCAGGTGCATCTCTACCAGGGTGGAATGTGCATATCGAGTGTCAAGATGGAGCCTTAGTGATCATTCCCATCAAATACATCACCTTAAAAGCTTTGAACTATAGTCACTGCATATCTCCAATCCCAGAATATGCCCTAAAGATTCAAGAACCAATTAGCCACCTGCCATTTAGCACAAGGTATGCACTGAGCCCTCCAATTAGTGTCAAAATGCCAAAATGTCATCATCACGTAAAATAATTCCCCCTTGCCAATGTGGATGTCATGATGCCATAAATCCTTACTTATTGAAATAAGGGGCCCAATATCACCCCATACAAAAAAATTAGTCCATCCTCAGACTAGGCTATCAAGGTCTTTGGAGTGCAGAACTCGGGCGTGCTCTCCTTAAGCTCGGCGTTGAAGCCTTTGTTGACAATTTTGACCTCACATGTCAAATTATCACCCATACCATTAAAAACTTTGCATACCATGCCAATTTGTCTTGTGAGTTAGTATTTTATCCTAAAAATTCCTTGAAGAAGCCATGGTTAACAGGTCTTAAGGTTGTTTAGGTGATTTAAGGTCTTTTCCTTCACTTGTCTTGTGTTTTCTAGTCATTTTTTTGGCCTTTTTGAGTCATTTTTCAATGGTAAAAAGACCTTGGAGTGTATTTATGAGTGTAACAACATTTTAAAATATCATTACATCCTATAAAAATTAATAATCAAGTTGATCACATTCTAGGCTAACTTTGTGCCTCATTTCTAAGCAAAATCTGACCTTTTTATGCCATTCAAAGAAGGTTTTGATAGTATATAATCAGAAGGAATATTGATTACATCTTTATTAAGTTCATCATACATTTTAAAGACTACATAATACATTTTATGCCATTTCAATCAGAGATCCTTGGTGAAAATAGCCTTTTTAGTGCGAAAATAGGCCTTTTTGAGGCATTCATTTTGGTTTTCACTATATTTTGTATGAGAAAAGAATCATGGAGGGTTAATCTTGTCCTTAAAAGGTCACATCAATGGTTTGTATTAATTTCTAAGTGAAAATTTTCAAAATCCAACTTCGCTCCAATTTTGACCTTCCTTGCACACCTAGAAGGGTAGTTTTCAAATGCTCAATACCAGAAGAGGAGAGAGAGTTAGGATCTGAAACTTTAAAAAAATTTAGGGGTCTGAGTAAGAATTAAATGAGTGGCATTTTTTTGTGTGTTTTTTTCCCCATATTTATGAACAATTGCTAAGAGTGACAACAGGTCAATATAGTTTATGCATTTGAGAGGGGTCTGTTCTTGGACTTTTTTCTCAAGATCAATAAACAATGAAGATAAATAGTTTTGGTTAATATTTTTAGGTTTCATTATTCTCCTTTTAATATTTGTATCATTTGATAACTCCTTCCATGAAGGAATTTATAGTCTAAAACTTGGTTTCTTTCCATATTTTTCTAAGTAGTCTCTTGGAGTGGTTTTAAGCAAAGTATGAGTTGTTCATTAGATTTTTCACATTTAGATGTTATAAATGGAGGTTATAAATTATGACACACATTTCTTATGGAATAAAGAGTTCATAGGTTTTAATTCAGAGTGTGACTCTTTTGAGAGTGTGTAAGCTAATGTATCTCTTAAATGAGGTATAAATCCATTTGTTGAGATGATTTTCCAATGATTCATGAGTTCAAGGTGATGGAATGATTCCATTTGATATCAATCTCCCAATATGATAGTCTAAGTCATACTCTTATGCATTGCTTTGCCATCAAATAACCTTATCTTGGCAGCGTGGAGCAAATTTCATGATTTATCTCAATCTGTACAAGTACATGACACTCACCTACAAAAAAATTTAAGTTTGATCCAATGGTAGATGGAGTGGTCTTTATGTTCTCATGAATTCTTGACCTTTCGATGGGTAATGTATATACCTTCTTAGGTTGATGAGAGGATACATAAAGTCAGTTCCTTTTAAGCACTCCATTGTGCATTATCATTAGATTCTCAGTCTGTACAATAATGTTTGAACTCTATAAAAATGGATGTCAAAGGGTCAGGACTTATCCATTTGGAATATATGCAAGAGGTTCTAAATGTATAATAGGATGGCATGGCAGGTCACTTGCCAACTTGCTTTCATCTTCAAATGCACCATGTATAATAGGAACTGTGTTTCAAGGCTCTAAAGGCATCTTAGCTCAAAGCATGTAGCATGGTTTTAGAATGATATGATATGCCTTAATAAGGCCTCAATGCAACCTTATCACTTTTTTTAAGGTTTGATAGTCTTCTAGTTACCTCAACACACTTCATGAAGATTCGACCTGTGTAGGATTGAAAGAACATTGCACCATAGACTGTATGAATAACTTCAAGCATCTACAAGATTTTTAATGCATCCCAAGCATAGTATGGTGTCAAAATGATATGAGATTCCTTAGCAAGCCTCAAAGCAGCCTTATTCACCCTCATGATGGTTTCACAAGCCCACCAACCAACCCTTATGTCTATGAGTCCAGTCAATCACACTTGTGCAAAGATTAAGGTTTTTTCATAAAAATTAAGGTTTTCTTAAAGTTTAAGGCTTCATTTTTTTCCCTTTATGATGTGTTTATGCTTTCAAAACCTTATTTTAGCCTTCCAAATGCCTATGTCTAAGTTCCCCTAAAGTATAAATGATGGGTCTTAGGAGGAGGTTTTATCATCCATTATGTGCCACATCCCTATCACTATCTTTTCATTCACCATCTTTGCCACCTTATTGTGTCATTTCCCCTATTTTGGTCTTTCCATCCTCATCTCTCTCCCATTCATCCTCCCTTCCAGGTCTAGGTTGTGTTGATAAACCTCCATACCTTTTTGAACCTCCATAAGGAATGAAATAATTAAGGGTTGAGACCATTGAGTCTTAGACATAATCAAGAGGCAAAACAAGTATCTACAACTAGTGTTTGGGCCACTATAGAAGGGCATTTCAAAGAAGAATGATAGGGTAGACTCCTTATAAGGATAAGTAGGTGTTCAAAGAGGAAACTTAGAGGGAGATATAATCAGGGATCTAACTCTATATGATCACCCAAAGGGGGTTCAAAGAAATATTTACCCGAATTGTCATATGTGGACAGCCTCTATCCGTACACAAGGCTATAAACTCAGTTAATAGAATACAATCAAGGTCCTAGCCTTAAGATTGGAAGGACATTAGATAGCTCCATGACCAAGTTGTTAGAGGGCTTATCACTCCACTATTCATCAAGCCACTCTCTCACAATTTGGTAAAACACCTATACCCACCCCATCAAGGAGGCTTAACATAGTTAAGTAAGCACCTATAAGTCTCATATCTAGCCAAATAGTCACCTAAAAGATCAGGCTTGTCACATCTTCTCAAGGAGGCATGTCTAAGCCATGAATGTATCTCATAAGATTGTGAGGTGTTCTTATAGGGTCTAAGGTATTAATGTTGTAAATAAAACCTATCACATGAGCATTAGACCTCACCTACAGCCATCTCACTCAAAGATGCCTATTACATGAAATGGATACCTACAATGGTCTAATCTGACCCTACAATCAACATTCCTCAAGGTAAGGTATGAAGGCTGTAATGAGGATGAGTTTCTTAGAATGGAAGGTCTCTAAAAACATAATGACAACTGAGCATAAGATTATCTCAGGGAGAAATTACATATTTTATAGTGGTAACATCATCTACAACCACCATTTGAGACATCACCTACAGCCAACACTGAGATAGGTCTCAGTTAAAGCCTATGAAAAAAGTATCATAGAAATGGAAGACTTGTTAGTGAAGGAGAGGTTTCTTGAAGGGGTGCCAAGATGAAAGGAAACCTTAGTTGAGTGTTGAGGTCTTAAAGTTCACTTCACCATCTACTTCCAAGGTTCCCACTACCCTAAAATACTCACCTACAGCCAAGTGAAAAAGATGACTCGCAACCATATGTAGATTGAGGTTTAGAGATTTTGTAAAGAGTAAAGGTTTATGTGGTTTGATGAGTTTGAAAATAATGTTATAGGATAACAAGTGATGTGAACTTGAACTATTCAATAATATAAAAATTTGAATATTAATCTACAGTTCACCTACAGTCAACTCAAGCCAAGCTACAACCATGGTTACCAAAGATGTTGTCTTAAGATGTAACCCTAGGTTAGTCATTAAAGAGAGGGAAGTTTTGAAATTTATAAGTGACTATAAGTAAGGATGAAAGAATTTTATTAGGCCTTGATGGTTTATAAGTGAAATACCAATGCTCTCCAAGCCATAACCCTATCCATAAAAACACAAGTACGGTCAAGTTATGAGCTAAGCATATCTCCAAATGATGAGTTTGATGCATAGTAGCCTAGTGATAGTTTAATGAAAATGCAAGGTTCAAGGTTTATGAATGTTTCTAAAAGAAAATGAGGATTTAATCTCATAAATTTGATTGAGAGGATACCATGGCTCATGCACAATAGGCACCCACAGCTAGCCTAGAGAAGTTATAGCCAAGTACATGAAACATACTTAAGGTGACTTCAAGATTTTAAGCATCATCATGAATTTTAAAGAGTGGTGGGATTAATTAAGTAATAATTATACAAAATTTCAGATCATAAAAACTTTTTGGATCACAACTCCCATGGCATAACTACCTACAACCCTGATTCATACAAGCACCTTAATGAAGTCTATGATCCAAGGGAAGTATAGTGAGATGTGAAGAGTTTTGGTGATACAAAATATGTTTCAAGAAGAACCACATTAAATATTGGAATGAGTCATTAAATGATTTTTATTATACATTTATAAACCATACTATAGTCATTAAGTGGCACAAAATACACCTACAGCTATACAAGGGTTGTGAGAACAAATACAGTCATAACATCATCCTATGGAAAGCTGTGAGGTCAAATTTGATCATAGTTGAGTAAAATAAGGTTTTTAAATGATGGATGTTTTATAGTTTATAACACATTGATTGGACTTTCGCAAAAATCCTTGTATTATTTCCTCTCAAATAATCACAGTCTCAAACACAAGTATGTTTCCAAGTTAATATGCAAATTGATGCACACCAATAGCCATGCTTTGAGGAATTTGCCAAGGGTTGGATGACCAATATCCTTGAAGCAAATCCATAATGATTATTTAAATTATACATCATGATAATCACATCTTGTAAAAAATACAAGGCAAGTTAAGGTTTCAAATGTTTACTTTACAAGTTCATGTTTGCAGCCTAACACAGTCAACAGTCCAAAAGTCTGCCTTGGCATTTTTTAGGTTTGGAGGTGCTAGAAGCATAATTTTGACCTGAAATTTTGTACAAAGGGTCATCATGAAAAAAGGAACATCATAATTTATTTATTTTCATGAGAAAATAGTGAAAATATTCTTTTTTTTACTCATAAGTAGGCCACTTTTAGGCGTGCATGGAGGCAAACAATAGTGAAAATATGACCAAAATGAGTGTTATTTGTCTTGAAAACACTTTGGGACACTTGGAGATGCTGTTTTAAGATGTATTGAGTATAAAATAGCATTAATGAATCTCAGGAATGATGAGAAAAAACTCATAAGTGTTGGTGGGTGGCCATTTGCACTCAAACCCCACTATCCTAAACTAGGCCTTTTGCCCAACAGGGGGTCATTTTCACTTCTAAGGTATAATGACCATTCCAAAGAATTGAAAAATATTAAAGATGATATTTTAGATGTATTTAATCTATTTTTTTTTACAAATTTTCATGAAGAAGCCATTTTTGGGTTCAAAAGCAAGATAGGGTGCACATAATGAAGGAACCCACTTGAGAGGCCAAGTTTGGATGCTCACCCCATCAATGAGGTTTAGCATGGGACCTAAAGGAGTTAGGGAATGTTTGAGGGGGTATAATACTTAAAATTTGTGGAATTTTTTCTCATTTTGGACATCACATTTTCATGAACAAGGTTAAGAGTGAAAACTATCAAAAACCCTTCAAAAACACTGTTTTGAACTAGTTTGCAAGTTTTGAGTTGGAAACCCCACTAAAACACATAGTTGATTCATTAAACCTACCAGAGGTTGTAGGGGACTCTCATAGGGTACTTCACATGGTTTTTTTATACCTTCACTTGTAGGGATTTGTGAAAAAATAGCACTTTTTGAGCTAAAATGAATGTTCCAAAGAGTGTAGAAAGATGTTAATTGATGAAAAAGGAAACTTGAGACATTTTATACCTTATTAAGCTAAAAAAATTAAGAATAAATCATCCAAAGGTGACCAAACCATTCCATTCATTTGGGCAAGTCAGAAAATGCCTTCAAAAGACACGCCTTCCAAAGGCCATTTCATGGTTTTGGTACTTCCAGGTGGTTCTAGACCACAAAAAATGACATGGGGCATGGTGGGGGCATGATAAAAGTGAATCAAACATTTTTTTAGGTTTCAAACCTATATGAGATTCCAACAACAAAATTTCTCTTCTAGGGCTAAAAGGGCTAATTAGGCCTAATTTGGCAAGCTAAATGGGCTAGAAAGCATATCAAATCTTGGAGTTTGGCCATTAAATTTTTTATGGAGATGTGGAAGAATAATGGGTACCTATAACAAGTCTTGTTTTTACATCATCACTTCCATTTTCTCCTAGACATGGATCTTTTCAGGAAAATAGGGCTACAAAGAATACATGGAAAATGCATTATTTGAGTATCAAATCAAGATTTTTGGAGTATTTGGTGATTTAAATAATCTTTAACGAGGTCTGGTGCATCCTCAAGAATACATCCATGGTGTAAAAATGCAATTTTGATGCAAGGATGAAGAAAACTCTACCTTTTCCCTCTATGCCATAGTGCAAAATGAGCCTTTTGAGGGGTTTGAAGGCTAAATAGGTGCATATAGCCTATTACAAAGACTTGGAAAGTTGAGGAATGATGTTTTACACCATATTAAGGGTATGAAGAAGTCAAGGAAGATTTATAATGAAAGCAAGCTTTAGAAAATGTCTCCAACAAGTGCAAATATGACTCTTCCTCTTCCAAAGCCCACGTGCAAGACAAAGTCAATTTGTTGAAGGAGTCTCATAACCAAATATTTCCAAGTGTTATATAATCATATAATGGTTCAAATCAAAGACTTTAAGGGAATTAAAGACCTATAAGGAATACATAGAAAATGCACGATTTGAGTATCTAATCAAGATTTTTGGAGTAGCTGGTCCTATAAATCATCTTGAACCAAGTCTGGTGTGTCCTAAAGAAGCCATCCATGGTGGAAAAGTATAGGTTTTATGCAAGGATGAAGAAAACTCCTCCTTTTCCCTCTATGCCATAGTGCAAAATTAGCCTTTTTAGGGGTTTGAAGGTTAAATAGGTGCATATAGGTTATTACAAAGGCTTAGAAAATTAAGGAAGGATATGCCACACCATATTAAAAGTAGGAAGAAGTTAAGGAAGAGTTATAATGAAATAATTCTTTGGAAAATGTCTCCAACAAGTGAAAATAGGACTCTTCCTCTTCCAAAGCCCCATGTACAAGACAAAGTCAATTTGTTGAAGAAGTCATATAACCAACTCATGCCAAGTGTTCAATCACCATTCATGAGCCTAGAGAAGGGTTAAAATTTAATACTTTAAGGGACTTGAGGACCTACATCCATGGAAGAGACTTTTTCATCAAGGGAGACAAGAAAGCTAAAATCTAGGAGCTGGTGCAAGAATATAGGATCCCTCCAAGTGCTCTAAGCTTGACCAAACATAATGATGAGTCTCATAAGACTCCTAAACATTGGATAACCTCTATTACATGCCCCCCTACAAAGGATAAATATTTTAGAATGTGGAAATGCTACATAGCACTTTTGGAGGAGTTTTTTGAAAGGACATTTTCCTAGTTTTGAGGCTCTTGACTCCTTTCTCTTCTCTCTCAATTCTCTATATGTAAGCCAATTTTTGGCATTTTAAAGGATCATTAACTTGAGTTGTGATAACTCTACACTCAAAAAAACATTTGTACTTTCCTATTTTGATGAATAAAGGCATAATTCATACCTCCTCAAAAACTTGTTTTAGTGTATTTTCATGGTTTGTTGGGAGATGAAAGTGATAGTTATTTCTTCCTCTTAGCTTATCCATTATTTTATACCTATTTGCAGGTGTTAATTTCATCCTTTTAGGTTGCATAGTGTGTTATAATCATATTTTTTATATGGCAAGTGCAAGCTTTCTTTAGTGTCTTTGAGAGACCTATTGAACAGGTACCTTAGATAATGCATCAAGCCTAAGCCTCTATGTGAAATATTGATGTTTGGAGGTTGACATTTGAGAAGTGTAGTTAAGGTTATGCTCTTGTCCATCCTCTTAGTGCATACAACACAAGTGGAGGTCACATTTTGGTGTATCACCCCAATTAGATAGGTTTTCCTTTCAGTTTTCCTTCTTCCCTTTTCGCTTGCAAGCTAGTAGTGTAGAGTAGGGATCCTAATTGATATACCAATGGGAGATAGCCCTTAGAATCTAGAGATTCAATCCACCTATTAGGCTACCCAAAACCTAGGATTGTCTCCATGTTACTTCAAACTATGAAAGCTTAAAACTACCTTCATAAGGGTGCAAGTCTAGAAGACAACAGTCTTCAAAGCCCTTAATGACAAGCTTGATTTATTTAGTGGTGTTGTCTATTTTAGTGGAGGCAACACTAAGTGTAAGCACATCAGTATTCTCTAGCTCCTTATGGAATGCCTCTACATATGACTTTGCCTTTTCCAAACTCCTATCTAGGATTACTCCTTGCTCATAGGCTTAGTCTGTAGAGTGCAGAAGAGTGCTTCCAAGTTTTGATCTTATTCCTTTATCTAATTACTAAGTGTATTGATGCTTCCTATGCTCTAAGCATGCTTGAACCTACTCATCGAGTATGCCTATGCTATTAGTTTTTCATTCTCCTCCTTTGCCTACTTAAAGTGCATGTCTATGACTGAGGCTTGGTTTGAGAAGCTCAGAAAAATGGCATCAGTTGCATTTGTGCCCTCTTGTAGTTTCACAAAGAGGTCTTCTACCTCCTTGAGCTTACCAACAAGTTCCTTCTATAGTGTGATGTAGGGATCTTCTTCTTATTTTTCTTGTGCTAACTTGGGTTTTAACATGGGGATCATCTACTCCACTAGCACACAAATTTTAACAACCTCATAGAGTTTTGAAGTATCGACACCAATCAGAATGGATGGTTTGATTATCTTTATGTGCTTATATAGATACTATAGATTGAATTTGGTGGCTTATACTTCATCTTTAGCTTCTTTATGGAGCTTCTTTAGTTTTCTCACCCTACCGTCATTGATGATATTTCGATGCACAACTTCAGTGCCCATTCTAATAAGTGCATTCCCATACCAGACTAGATTCATGGTGTGAGGGTTTATAAGGAGGCAGTCCTACCCCTCCTCTAGCTTGAGGTGGCCTATCTAGGTGCCTTGAAGTGAGGCTCATCCATATAATGATCAAACACAATGCAAGCTGTTTATGCATCCTAGTTGTTGCAGCTTAGGGGCATGATGTCATACATGTAAAGGTCTTCATCCTCCCATCCCTTCTACACCTTTTCCCTTATGCTTAGCTCTAAATCATCCTTTTCAATGATGGCCATCTCCATTTACTCTTCCTCCTCTTTACTAGCGTCACTGTTCTCTTCGATGCTTTGCTCAAAGGACTCATCTATTTATTCCTTGGGGGTTTCTTCCTCAGACTTCTCCCCCTTGTTCACTTCTTCTTCCTAGGGTTTCTTAATACTCACCTCTAAGGTAATCCCTTTGGTGTCAGCATCACTTTGTTGATGTTGGGGTTTCTCTACTATCTCCATTTATTTTTACAAGGTGTTAGTATCACCTTCTTTTTCTTTAGGTTCCCCTTCACTACTTGGGCACACCTCTTATACAAATTTTTCTACCTTCCTGGTGGGGGCGTTGGGTGCTTGCTTGACTACTTCCACGATTGGCCCTACACTTGCGAGAACCTTCTTGGCCTTTTTCTCTAACTTGGCCTCTTCTTTTTCCTTAGCAAGTTTGTGCTTCTCTTCAAGTGTTAATGCCTTCTCAGTGTCTTTCTTGCTCAAGCCCATTTTCTTCTACACCCTTCTCTTCTCCTCTTCTATTTGTGGAGGTGGTGTAGAGGGTTCTTTATTGGATGAGGAGATTTTCATCTCCTCTACTTCTTCAAGCATGTTGGTTGTACTACTTTTAAGGGCCTCTTATACATCTTTAGTGCTTGGCTCTTCTTCCTCTCTATCTATAGGATGTAAGTTCCTGGTCTTTCTTTTGTAGTCTCCTCTACTCTAAGTGCAAGGGTCACCTCTTTCTCCATTTATGCTAGAGTTATAGTTGGGAAGGCAACTGGTCCCTTAGTCTTATTCTTCTTTTGCTTCTTACTGAAGGAAGCACTCTCTGGCATGAAGGTCACATGTTTCTTGGGAGCTGGGTGTGTAATTTGTTCTCTAAAGGTAATCTTCAACTTAATGTGCTTTGTGATCTCCTCAAGTTTCTCTCCCCTTTTCTTTTGGAGAGGCTTCTCCTGCATCTTTGGTATAACCTTTCCTTCCTCATTGACTAGGAGGGGGTGATCATCATATTTTTCAAGATTGGTGCCCTTATTACATGGCTTCATTTCATAATAGAGATTGAAAATGCACCCATTTATTATTTCTCTTTGGAAGGGATGGAGGTCCGTCTTGTCAGAGTCATCCTCCTTGTCCTTAGTGGCCTTGGCTCCAAGGTACACATACTGGTGCCTCAACCTATTCCTATCTTGATCCATGATCTTGACTAGGTTCTCCAATTATTGTGCATTGGAAATCCTCCTTAGCACCACCATGAATTACTTGGTGGAAAATGCATAAGTCAACTTAAGCCACCCAGATAGGTTCCCATCTATGAGCACCAAATGCACCACACATAAATGTTGCATTATGGCAAAGGTTGTCATTCCTACCAAGTGTTGGGAGAGCTCTTGAGGAATGTGCCATTCAATCCCAAAGGCCTTGACATATTTATCGCACCACCCTTGCACCCTTATCTTAAATTTTGTGAAAAGTTGGGTAGGCAGATAAAGTCTTGATACTTCATCGTAGGGGAATAATGGAGGGGTGGGAACACCCAAAGGTTGTCATCATCTCTATCTATCACACTTATCTCCTCTATTACTATTAATATCAGTATATACCCCCACCTAAAGGTTTTGTGTGCTTTGTGTCACTCTAACACATTCTTAATAATCTCCTTGGTAATGAATTTGGAGATGTTGAACTTCACCTCTTATACCATGTGGTGGGCAATGTATAAGTAGGTCTTGCTAATGTCAGACCATCGATCACCAAGACATAGTTTGGAGCTAACTAGGTATGCCTTAACCCTCATTTTGGGGTCCTATATATCTTTGATAGGGAATGTGAACCTTGGCTTGTAGTATCCCAAGATTTTCATGACCCTCTTGATCTTCACATCATCCTCCATCATCTGGAAGATGTTTTCCCTTATGTTTGGGAGTCATGTGATCCTAATAATGAGGTACATTGAGATCTTCATGCATCACCCTATGAATTAAAACCAATTTCCATGTATGCACGAGAGGAGGAATTACACCAATTCCTCTAGCTTACTAAATTTTAGAAGCTTAAATAGTTGGGTTCTACTTGTGGTTGCCAATTTATCTTAGATGAAGACATCAAAGAGTGTAGCACCTGCCTTCATCTTCTTTCCTATGTCAACCATCTAGTCCTAGTTGAGTTCCTACATGTTGCTCCCTATACAGTGGTTGTAATCTTTTAATTTGCACATGTATGTAAAGGATACCGACTTTTCCCCCACCATGACCTTGGGGGGCAACTACATCTCTCTATAAGTAAGCTTTGCACTTGATTTTAGGTTTATCACTACAATGTTAATGCCTTCTACTAGTTGCACCTCTCATTTCATAGTAGCTATTTATTTTATTATTTGCACCTTCTTGACATCTTTTTGTGCCTATGATGGAATTGTACTTAACCTTTTCTTACCCATTCTAAATCAACTACTATTAAAGCATGATTGGTTGATCTTTCTGAAGCCCTTAATGGTGCTTTGTGCTTCTTCATAGCTATGAAAACTATGATTGTGTCTTCAGCTCTTGAGCTTTGTGCACTGTTAATGGTGGCTTCCAATTTTTGCAAAAGTTATACTACCTTATTTCTCTCTCAATCTCTCTCCACTCACCTCCTTTCCAATTCAAAGTGGAACAAAATATTTATCTTTATTCAACCATTCTCACTTGGCAACTTGGATGCTCTATTTTTCACTGTGGTAGCATTTTCTAGTTTATGTAGCTTTGGTTCTATTTGGCTCTCTATGTCTAGTTTGAATTCACACAAGGTTTGTAGCCTAGTCTAGTTTGTCATTCACCTTTTTATACTTTATTTTTAGCTACCTCCTTAATGGTTAGTGATTAATGGCATGGTGGCATGTGGATTTCTTGAAATCTATTAAACCCATGAAATCCACAAAAATATGCCACCAAATTCTCATTTATTATGGATTTTGGTAGTTTTACCATCATAACATTAAAATTTCTTAATGGCTTATTCGGTGAAGTGACAGGCGATTCAAATAGTCACTTCTTGCCCACCATTGGGTGGGTGCTAGCTTTCTCAATGATCTTTATTTTGCACTTTGTTCACCTTGGTGTGACCTTTGCCCTTCTTATGACAACTTTAGTATAGTGCTTCACATGCACATGATTCAGCCTCCTTGGTTCCATCTTTTCTTAGTGTTGCACTTCCTTACAAGTGTGCCTCTCTTTCTTGGTCGATTTATTACGCTTCCATGTCTCTTGGTTCAACCTTTCCTACCCCATACAAATCTTGGCACTAGTCCTCTAGTGCTTCATTATATTTTCCTAATTTATTATGCATGAGCATCTTGTGTGCCTCCTTTTGTCAACTTGTACTCACAACTATTTGAACCTAACAAACTTCATGTGCCCAAAAACTTAGGTGTCTAGCCTCAAGAACTTGGAGAGCATCTGTGCTCAACATACCTAACTAGATTTATGCATGAAAGCACCATAATATTTCTCCTATAGTCTTATAAGCACCACACTTATTCACCTAACATAAACAAAATAAACATAAGGAAAGAATTGGCTTGTACCAATTTTTATCATGGTCAAAACAAAGCAACTAACTTGTGACTGGGAATTCAGTGTCTAATGGCACAAGTGCCATCCTAGTGACTATAGGGTTTCAATTTATTACCATTGAAATGCTCAGGGAGCATTTCACCCATCAACGTGTGTAGCTTACATGCACTAGTCTCTAATATAATATGGATTGTATAAGGTCCCATCCACCTAATCTACAATTTGCTTAGGTGTTTGAGGTACTTTGAGTCATGTAACAAGACTAGTGTACCTTTGGTAAAAACCTTGTGTTGGATGTGTTTATCATGCCATAGCTTTTTGTGCACCTTTTCTATTTACTAGCTCCATCTTACTTGGGTGTGTGTCTCATCCAAGTGCTTTAAGTCTTCTAGGCATGTGCTCAAAACCTCTTAGTCATCTAGTCGACCAATATGCATGATACATAATGAGGAGACTAGAAAATCCATAGGTAAAATGGCCTTTGTGACAAACACTAGTTGAAATGGTGTAGCTTTGTTCATGCATTTGTACATAGTACAATAGGCCCACAATACTATTGATACATGATCATCCCAATCTTTTTGACTAACATCACATATATTTGAGAGGCATGTTCCTAATATCTTATTGAATGCCTTAGCAGAGCCATTTGCTTAGGGATAATAAGGTGTCTTTTTATGGTGTGCCACCATATATTTAGTCAATAAGATCTAAATGGTTTCATTGATCAAATGCATGCCATGATCACTAGTGAAGCTAAGTGAGCATCCATAGCGACTGATGATATTATCCTAAATAAACTTTGTTGTGGTGGTGGTTGTGTAATATTTAGTTAGCACTACCTCAGCCCATTTGGTGAAGCAATATTTGGCTGCTAGAATGTATCATGTACCTATGTGTCTTGCAATAGGAGTAATAGGCCCAATAAAGTCAATGGCCCATTTTTCAAATGGTACCTAGGCAAGGATTGGGGTGAGAGGCATCTCATATTAGTGGTTTGGTTTTCTCATGCACTGGCATATGTCACATGCTTTTACATCCTAGAATAGAGTTGGCCACCACAAGCTTGATTGTAGTACCTTGCATGCTATAACATCTCCAATAGAGTGGCCTCCAATAATCCCCTTATGCACCTTTTGTAAGACTAAGTCTCGTTCATGCTCTAGGACACATCGGTGTATGACTTCATCATGACTCAATTTGTATAGTTCCCCACCAATGAGTTGAAAAGGGGTGACACAAACTACAAGTTGCTTCTTTTCCTTAGTTGTCATGGTCTAGGGTGTAAATTCAGATGTCAAAAATGTGACTATTTCTACCAAGTCTTCCAGGATGCATTGGACCCTATAAAATTATGCATCATACATATCATCTTCTATAGGTGTTGTCACATCACTAGAGTTGATGCAGGACAAATGGTCTAGGCCCAGGTTTTATTTTCCATGTTTTAATACAATAGAGAACTAGAACTCTTGAAATAAAACAATGCATTGACAAATGCACCCGTGGAGAATGGGTTTATTCACAAGGTCCTTAAGTGCCTCGTGATTAATGAAGAAGATGAAGGGGGTTGCCAATAAGTACTACCAAATTTTTTTTAGCGTATAGACCATGGCAAGTACCTCACACTCAATTTTAATGTAGTTATAATCTATCTTGGTTAGTTTTATGCTTACAAAAGAAATGGGATGGTCAATTTTACCTTTGCCTAGTTACACCTGAATGACACTGATAGTAGTACCAAATGCATCAACATGGACATGGAATGGAGTCATTTGGTTAGGAAATTTCAATATGAGCATACTTACTAGTTTAAGCTTCACGGTCTCAAATGCATCTTCTTACACTATGCCCTAATAGAATGGGCCATCCTTTTTCAAGAGCTCTTCTAGCAATGTTGCAATTTTGGAATAGTTACTTATGAACTTCCTATAGTACCCATAATGGCCAATAAAGGTGGGAACATATTTCTGTGTTGATGGGGTCTGGAGTTGAAGGATGATTGCAATCTTCACTAGATCAACAAGCAGACCATCTTTGTACATGATGTGCCCAAGGAAAGTTCCAAATGGCACTATGAAGACACACTTCTTGAGGTTCAAACAAATTTGTAATTGCTTGTACCTTTAAAACATAAGGCACAAGTTGTCATAATCATCCTTCACTAACCCATACACAATCCAATCATCTAAGTATATTTGGAGGAATTTGTGAATGAAGTCCTTGAAAGTGGTGATCACCACTCAAGATAATATGATTGTTATATTCTTTATCCCATAGGGCATCATATTATATGCAAAACAACCCCATTTTATCATAAAGGTAGTTTTGGGCTTGTCTCCATCCTCAATTTGGACTTGATGGTATCCTAAGAACCCATCAGTAAAAGTGTATACCTCAAAACCTGTGTTGCCATTCAAGACTTCATCAGTGAACGGAGTTGGAAATGGGTCAATTATGCAAGTAGGCATTCAACAATCTATAGTTAACACAAATTCAGATGTGCCCATCCTTCTTGATGCTGATGACAATGGGGCTAACCCATATGGATTCCTACATAGGGTAGATGATGCTTATAGCTAGCATATCATTGATTTCCATCTTGACCTTGGTGCAAAGATTGGGGTTCATCCTATAAGGTTGCTTTTTGATAGGTCTAGTGTCATTAACTAGATTGATGTTCATCTTCCCAAAGGATGGGTGTGTGACTTTCATGTCTCTATAGTTTCAAGGGAATAAGCCTTGGAACTCCTTCAAGAGGTCCATAATATGCGCTAACTCCATGTCAGACCAATAGGTGCCCGGAGTAGCAATCTTTGGTTCCCCTTTAGAGTTGATATCTAGCTTTGTAGTTTTTTATGGTGTGTAGTAGGGTTAATTCTTCTCTTGATGCAAATCCTCAACCTGTCTACTACCTTCTTCTAGGTTGTTGTCCTCAACTTGGTGCTAACTTCCTTTTGCCTATCAAATTCTTCTAGTTGTGTGCCTTTAATGTTTCATCATCTTCATCACTAGAGTCACTGTTGAGGGTTTGTTCTTCAAAGAAAATCAGGAGAACCAACCATTTTTCACTAAACATGTCTTTTAGGCACTCTTCTAATATTGCAATGTCCTCAAATATTGACCTTTGAACTACCTATAGTGGTTTAATCAGTTCAAAGTTTTACAAAGAAAAGGAGAAGGTGTGAACAAACCACTCTTTAAAGGCATCCCAATTGGTTGTCTTACATTGCATCTCATTAACAATACACCATACCCACATACAAGTCTTTAAGGTCTTATAGAAGGTGTGCACCCATAAATTCATTGGGGCATTTTCGCTACAGACAATCCATGTTTCTTCACAAAGCTGTACATCTGTTATATGGTCAAAGTCACTAGAGTAGGCTAAGATGTCCAAGTCCTCATTACTCTTTCCAAATCTACTAAAAATGGTTGCCTTCACATCTTGCCAAGTTGGCAAGCTAGGCTTGTGTGCAACCCACTAATGAGCAGTAGTGTTCTTCAATGTATACATTAGTGCACTTATTCTATACACTTCTTATGGGATGTATACTTTGAGGTCATGGACTAGTCTTCCACTAGATTACTCCCTTCATATCTTAAGAGTGCTACAAGTTTGCCCTTACTAAGGCAAAACACTCTCTTTCCCTTTTTCTTGGTGTAAGGGACCCACCTTTTAGAAGCATGATCAAGCTAGACCTAGCCTGTATTTATTGGTTTTGGTGCCTTTGTGTGTACCAAGCAGCACCTTTGACCATTGGTCTCATATGATTCCTTGACCTATTGATCACATGAAACATTTGTGGTGTTTAAGACTGATTTTCCATCTTCTCATGAGAGGACTCTTTGATCATTTAGGTCTAACATCTTGCCACCTTATGTCATGATGTTATATATGTGGTTGATTTCATCCTTGATGTCTATACTCTTAACATAGGGGGATCCTCGGTCATTTGAGATGGGTATAACCACCCTTTAGTTTCCATTCTCAAATGTCATGTAGTGCCTTTTAAAGTGCATATTTGCATTGCTTGCATAACACCATGGCCTTCTTAGAAGCATCGAGCAATTGTCATGTTCTGTTAACTCGATCACTTCAAAGTCAATGTAGAATATGATGCCCATGATATCTATAATTGTGCTTTTTAGAATTTTGATTGGTTGCATTTGGGTCTAGTTGGCCACAAAAAGTACATGAGGGGAAGGCTTCAAGGTTGGCCAACCCATTTTCTCCTAGGTGTTCTTGATTAAGATGTTGACCTTGGTGCCTATGTCCATAAGGACCTCACATATATACCATCCATTAATAGTGGCATCCACGAAGAGCCCTTGGTCATATTTAGCATTCTATGTATGTCAAACTTCTCATTCCCTCTCCATGTGTGGCATAATGACCTCAACTTGATTTTATCTTATATGCTCTAGGAGCAAGTTCTTTAATAAGGGCAACATTCCCTCTATTTGTAAGAGGTGTAGGATCTTATTTAATTATAGTATCTCAACTTCTTGGTTGTCTAATTTATTTTGAGAGGCAACAACCTACACTTCTAGGTCTCATGTTAATTAGATCTCCCCTTGCAGGCTTTGGATGACACTTATAGCTTGTTGTAATACATCTTTCTAGCATGTCAGGTTTGGGTATGATGTAACTTTGGGTTCAAGCCATGTTATACACTAATTATGACCCTTATCCCCATATTCTAAGTGTAACTTAGGTATTGGCACAACTAGTGGTTGAGTGGTGAATCCACTATGAGTAGTCGCATGTACCTTGATTGTCTTTGTACATGTTAGTTATGCCTTAAGGATCCATTTTTCCAGCTTCAGCTCATGCCTGATCATTCATGCACCCTTTTCTATACCAGGCCTATCTTAAGAAAAAATTTGTACAAGTCAAGGCATTCTTTGACCTTATGGGACCCTCAACAATACCCACATGTAGGATGTGTAGGGCAATCATGTTGATAATGCTCTATCAAGCCACACTTATAACATGAGCATGGTGGGAACCTTACACCACCGCATCCTCCACCTTGCCCTCTAGTGCCTTGTTGCATCCTAAAACCTATATTATATTAACCATATCCTTCATTTCCTTATTTATCCTACCCTTTGACTATTGTGGTGGCCTATCATATGCCTCTTTCTATGTTTTCATGCATCTCATCAATCACTTGGTAATCAACAGTGGTATGGATGTAGGCATCACACAATCAATAATAGATGGTTGTGTTGACTTGGTTGGTGCATTACAACAATGGGAAGTTGCAGACATCATGCACCTCTTGATAGACTATGCAACTTAGAAGTAAAGTGTGCACATTCTTTCATGGGTAGTTAGTCTGATTAGGTCCTTTTGCTTTGTAGTCAATGTACCATAGTCCACATCGAGTATCATGCAAAAAGCTAGTAGTAATTTATTGCAGTTGGGAAGCCATAGATATAATCTATGCCTCCATAAATGGGTTGATCCTAGTATCTACACTTCTGACTATCTCAGCTCTAAATGCAGTTTTAAGCACTTCACAAGGGTCTGTAAAAGTCTTCATGGAAAGTGCTCTTTGAAATGACATTGGCAACCCTCTAATGAACCACTATGTATGTTGGGAGGGGTGAATATCATATGGGAACTTTAATAGAAGACTCTTGAAACTTGCATCGTACAAGTGCAATATTTTTGAGAGTCCTTGGGTAATCTCTTTTAACACAGTGATGCTCTATTGTTCAAACTCCAGAATGTCAAATTCCTTCAGGATATCATAGTCAACCATAACCTAATTTGGGTCAAATTTCCTATACTAGGTGTGGTCATGATCAAGTAAAGTGGTCACAAACTGGGTAAACTTACACTCTGATTAGGTTATGCCCCATGCACACCACTGTAGTTCACACTTAAACACATGAATTATGACATTCTACATTCCTTAATGCTTTGGCAAGTGCATAGCCATTTCATAGTAGATTTACTGGGGGGTAGCTAGGATTTGAGGTGCTTGTCCCCCCAACATCTATCTTGGTGATGATCCTTCAATGCCTTCAACCATTGGGTTAGGCACTGGTCCCATCATCACTGCTACCATAATTGATAATGATGGTGTTATACTACTTACTTTTGGTGTCAAACCACTTCTTATGGGCTATTGTGCACTTTGCATTACTAACATTGACTAAGTTGGTATGCTCACATTCAGGTTCTATTGTGGTGAGGTAGCACCCAATGGTCTAGAGGTAGTTATACTCACCTCCTTATATGGAATGATTTGTTTAATCACAGATTTGTACTCCAAGTCTACAAAATGTCAAAGATCTATGTCAACAAAGTCAATTATTACTTATATACTCTTTTCAAGTGGGGGATCCAGTGTGTGAACATGCACCATAGGTTCAAAAGGGGTAGGTGTATCAAGTGTATCTTCAGTCACCAAATCCTAAAAGAACCCAATAAATTCTACATCTATCAACTAATGAGTTTGATCCATCACTTTATTATATCTCTCATCTTCACACTATTGTATTTCAAGAGATCCTTCCCCGTGCCCTCCTCACTCGCTATGGGTTATCTCAACACTTCCAAATTCCAGATCTTCCATCAATCTATGTTGTCTCTTATTACAGGTCAATCTTTTGAGCTCTTGAGTGTCAATTTGCTCATCCCCTTCCATTACACCTCACCTACACATCCCTTTCTCCCACTTTGTACTACTCATATGTGAAAGGACTTTAGCCTTCCATCCCCAAAGTTTCAAAACCATAATCCACCATTAGCTTTTTGAGCTCTATGTTGAATCCTTCATAAATGTGCCTCTAAGGTCACGTAAAAATTGATACTCTTATTTCTCAGGGCATGAGTACGTTGAAACTATGAACTCAAGTATGTATATATTCAACACTGCTTACCACCATTTATCCACTACTCTAGTCCAAGTGGCATCTAGAATCTCAAGTCCCTCTAGCCGCTCTTTCATCCACTCATAACACTATCCATAGCTTCTTTTATGGGTTGAATATGTAGCTAACCATAGGTACACATGCTCAAGAAACTCATAGAAAAAGGCTTCATACAAAGCATCATATAGGTTGTTCTGAACCCATTTTCATGGCTTCTATCCTTTTTAGGTAGGGTGCTTTAGCACAAAGTTATCTTTCACCTATTGCAGCCAGTGCTTGATGTTTTCAAGGGAGAGTCGGTACATCACTTTGTTACACTATCGCAATAACAAAATTCAACATGAGTCTTGACAATAAAACCAAAATATTATATAAAAGGGTGCACAAAGTGTCATCTCCCCTTTTTAGTTGACATGTTCAGAGTTGATGGTTAGCCTATTATGCGACCCTCGTAGGCTAATAGGATGGTTAGAGGGTCTTGATGGAGATTGGCTTGGCTTCATTTAGCAGAATTTTTCCAGTTGGCTTTCGTTTGGGCTCGATTGGACATGTATTGAGGGAGATATTAATATTTGATTGATTTAATCAAATATTAATTATTTGGTCTAATTTTAACTTATAAACCCTAATTCTAATTTAAGAAAAACCCTAATTAGGGAAAGCATATCTTTTTGAGGGTATAAGGGTTTCTCATGGGAGGCCATTGATGATTATGAAATGATTATTGAATTTGATATTGAAGAATTCTTCTGTGAAGACTGAGCCAAGGGTTCCAGGATTCCATTTACATTGGAGAACGTCCACTCTTTAGTGTGTATGATTCAGAGGTTGTGAAAGATCAGCCAATTTATTGCCAATTTGAGAGATAGCTTCATACAGAAGTTATCACAGAGATTTACAGGGTTGAGAGATAACTTCACACAGAAGTTATCACAGATATTCCAGGTATTTATTTTATTATGTTTTGCTTCAATAAATTATATAGATAGAGATCTTTAGACTAGGGACTAGCATATAGGCTATGTTATATTGTATTTCACCGCTATACGAAATCCGTATAGATCCATACCAGGTCGTACCAACCAAATCTTAGATTGAAGAAGGGCACCGTAAATAGTTGCAGGCCGCAGGAAAGTGCAGGAACTGACATCGACATCCCAGTGACTGACATCGGCTGACTGAGAACCAACATCGGTAGGATAGCCTATCGAAAGTGACCGACGATGGTAGTTTATCGACCGACGATGGCTTTATAATCGACGTCGACGACTGTGTGTCGACACAGCAACCAGAGAGCCATTCCAGATTTGAAAAAGGATCAGGTTTTGAGACAATATTTGTATTACTTTATATGCATGCCAGAGAACTTCTATTGTAACCATTTGAGTGAATAAATAAGAGATTATATTGTGGTATTATTTATCTATTTGAATATATTTTGCAAATATCGCAATTTATTCTTATTTCATACAAAAAATCAGAATATCAAAAAAGCATATTAGAGCTATTTGTATTTTTATATTCCCTATTTGAAGGGGATATTACAGTGGTATCAGTGCTTTTTGTTGTCTAGATATCCCTATTGGAAGGGGATATTACAGTGGTATCAGAGCTAAATCCTGCCATCCTGAGGGTTTATAGATCTTATGCAGCCACAAGAGTTGGGACCACACAGGTATAACACACGCAGTAGAGCCTTGCTTGAAGGTACCCAGGTGTTAGATCAGCCATCGATCATCATGAGTGATAGATGTGAGGGTAGCCCACCCAGGAGCCACCGACATAATGATGACCCGAGTACCAGAGAAACCTATCGTGAGATGACACAGGCACTACAGGCACTTACTACTATGATAAGGAGGATGAACGCACTTGATAGACAAAATGGGGAACAAGGAGATAATAAGAGTGCTACTGTTAATCAGAGACCATAGCTGACCCATTCCAAGACCGTTGATAGACCTACATGGCCTACATTTGTACAGGATGAACCAGAAGAAGCACCAGCAGAGGAGGCGGCAGGTGATTCCCTATTTGCAGATACCCTCATGCTTGCAACTGATGAGTGGGACTTATTAGCTCCTCAAGTTTAGGAGAAGATGTCCTTTGATCATTTTATTACTCTGAGGAGAGAGCACTACAAATTAGTTAGATAGGAAAGGAGGCCTAGAGTTCAACTCAGTGAGCTGAAGAAGGCTATTGGCAAGCTTTCTTTGACTACATTTGACGGCAGCGGCAAGATGACAGCTCAAGCTTGGGTTCATAAGCTTGACACCTTTTTGGCATTGAGGCCAATGACAGAGATAGAGGCCATCAAATATGCCACTTTTCACTTGGATGGAGTAGCACATGATTGGTGGTACCATGGTATGGTAACACTTCAGCATAACCAAGTGACAGAGTACCAGGACTTTGTGGATAGATTGGTTGAGTGGTTTGATAGGAAAGATCCCAATGTTTAATTTCGAGATCTAGCACAATTGAAACAAATAGGTAACTTGGAGTCCTTCATTGGTGAGTTTCAGAGATTGGCAGTCATGGTGCCAAATATTTCAGAGCGTAGATTGGTAGTTCTCTTCATGGAGGGATTGACAGAACCATTGAGAGGTTGGATCAAAGCCTTTGATCCTCCTTCATTACAGATAGCTATGAAGAAGGCGCGTAGTATGGAGATGGCAGCCCCATCCAGTAAATCTAACTCAGGAGGTACTTCTTCATCTAGGGACCATAAGTGCTTCAACGGTAATAGAGAGAGCCTGGATTTTAACATAGATAAATCAGGTGTTAAGAATGATTCTAAGGCAAATCCTGCAGCACCACCTTTGGATTGAGAGGCTCTTAACGATCTACGTAGGAAAAAGCTTTGCTTCTATTGCAAAGGTCCCTATGATGCCAATCACGATTGTCCTTTGAGGCCTAAGGGCAAGGCAAATCGTGTGATGTGGGTGTATTATGAGGATTTAGATTTAAAGGATTTCAAACAGCAAGATGGTTCTAAGGAGGTAGAGGCTTTAGAGCCTAAGGCAGAGGCAGATTTAGAGCTTCATATATAGGAGGCACACCTATCCAGCATTCAGTCGGATGAGTCATTTAGACTCTGTGGAGTTTTGGCGGGACAGAAAGTCATCACCCTTCTTGATACAGGAGCCACACATAATTTTATAGATGCTAGATTTGTGGAGAAGCATGGACTCACTACTGAAGATTTTGAGGGCATTAGAGTTAAGGTAGATGATGGTCACACTCTTAGGTGTGAGCATATGATTAGAGACCTCCCATTGCGCTTGAACAACTATGAGTTCAAGGCTGATTATTATGTGGTGAACATGGGGGATATAGACTTAGTCTTGGGTATGAAGTGGCTTCATTCATTTGAGGAAGTTACTCTTCATCTCAAGGACATGGAGGTTCACTTTGATGTTGATGGGAAGACACATATTCTTAAGGCAATACGGGGCAGCAGCTTCAAATATATGTTTTTTCATCGAATGGAGAGGCTCATACGACATGACATGATTGAGTGCGCTACCGCGTGCACATTGGCACCAACACAAGAGAGACAAGTGGACGAGCTTTGTCTTGAGGTGAGTTCAGTTTAAGAGATAGCACATGTGATAGGAACTCAGCTTTCTGTTACAGTCAGGTCACAGGTTGATGAAGATATGAGTATGTCTAGCATTCATATTCCAGATTCAGATATTATTCAGGTAAGGAGTTTACTTGAGTTGTCAGTTGATTTTCATTTATGGATTGGATGTTGGGATTCTTATCTTAGTACTGAAGATGATGTGATGCCATTAGATGAGAGTGGTGATGGACATGGCATGGAGTTTGTAGTGATTGACAGCGGTGGAGATCATGACTACATTTGGGATCCAGGTGGATTGATTGGTTTGTCATTCAGAGATTGCTTGAGGGCAAGCAATTTCAGGAGGGGCAGATTGTCATGTCCCCTTTTTAGTTGACATGTTCAGAGTTGATGGTTAGCCTATTATGCGACCCTCATAGGCTGATATGATGGTTAGAGGGTCTTGATGGAGATTGGCTTGGCTTCGTTTAGCAAAATTTTTCCAGTTGGCTTTCGTTTGGGCTCGATTGGACATGTATTGAGGGAGATATTAATATTTGATTGATTTAATCAAATATTAATTATTTGGTCTAATTTTAATTTATAAACCCTAATTCTAATTTAAGAAAAACCCTAATTAGGGCAAGCATATCTTTTTGAGGGTATAAGGGTTTCTCATGGGAGGCCATTGATGATTATGAAATGATTATTGATTTTGATATTGAAGAATTCTTCTGTGAAGACTGAGCCAAGGGTTCCAGGGTTCCATTTGCATTGGAGAACATCCACTCTTCAGTGTGTGTGATTCAGAGGTTATGAAAGATTAGTCGATTTATTGCCAATTTGAGAGATAGCTTCATATAGAAGTTATCACAGAGATTTATAGGGTTGAGAGATAACTTCACACAGAAGTTATCACAGATATTCTAGGTATTTATTTTATTATGTTTTGCTTCAATAAATTATATAGATAGAGATCTTCAAAATAGGGACCAGCATATAGGTTGTGTTATATTGTATTTTGCCACTGTACGAAATTTGTACATATCCATACCAGGCCGTACCAGCCAAATCTTAGATTGAAGAAGGGCACCGTAAATAGTTACAGGCTGCATGAAAGTGCAGGAACCGACATTGGCATCCCAGTGACCGACATCGGCCGATTGAGAATCGATGTCGATAGGATAGCTGATCGATAGTGACCAACGATGGCAGTTTATTGACCGATGATGGCTTTATAACTGACGTCGGCGACTGTGTGTCGACACAGCAACCCGAGAGCCATTCCAGATTTGAAAAAGGATCAGGTTTTGAGATGATATTTGTATTACTTTATATGCATGCCAGAGAACTTCTATTGTAACCATCTGAGTGAATAAATAAGAGATTATATTGTGGTTTTATTTATCTATTTGAATATATTTTGCAAATATCGCAATTTATTCTTATTTCATACAAAAAATTAGAATATCAGAAAAGCATATCAGAGCTGTTTGTATTTTTATATTCCCTATTTGAAGGGGATATTACAATGGTATTAGAGCTTTTTGTTGTCTAGATATCCCTATTGGAAGGGGATATTACACAAAGTTATCTTAGTTGGTTTTTAGCTTATTACAACTAGTTGCAAACATGGGATATTCCCTTTACACTCAACATTTTATACTCGATTGTGTCAGCATCAATTCACATAAAGCACAAGCCTTATGTGCTCACTTGAAGTACATCTGAGAAGGAACTAAGGCCCATGTTGGGCTAGTTGTGCCTTGGTGCAAGATATCAATTATGGGACTTATTTAATTCAAATAAAGCTTTAAGTAGATTCATAGGTGCAACCCTTTCATGGGATAAACCTAGTGGCCTATAGGTGTAAGCCTTTTAGTGGATTTATCCTAGAGTCATATGGGTGAAAGCTTTTATTAGACTAAGCCTAGCATCATCTCAGTGCTTGAAGGGTCAAGGGGTTGCTTTCACTTCAAGTGTTCATACTAGGCTTGTGCTTCTAACAATGGTATCAATACTTGGCACACGATCTATATACTTAGTCTTTATACAAGTTACAACTGACATTATTATTTCATAAGGACTCCATTAACGATGTAAATTTGAAGTTAGCATAAACATTTCTCAACATAATTGAAATGGAATTATAACATTACAATCATATCTCATTCGAATAGCAATATAAAGATGCATAAACCATATAACATTATATGTTGACATAACCACTTTCATCATTAATAAAGTTGAAAATAGAGTATATAGTTCATGGTATTTAAAACATAGTATGCCTCACTCATACTACTTAATGACCTGAAGGCTCACATGCGAGCTTGGGTACTTACAAATAGACCTTTAATGGCATCCATACTACACCTAAGTTTAATGGCTGCCATAACAATATATACAAATCATTTCCAATCCACCAGAGCTTCGCTGCACTATTTTTGCATCATTATATCATTTGGTTTGACGTACTTTTATAGCTCTTCAAGTGCATCTTCATATGGTGGAATGCACATGTTGGGTGTCAAGTTGGAGCCTTGGTGATCATTCCCATTGGTTCCATCACCTTGCGAGATTTGCATTGCATTTGTCACATATTGCCAATCTTGAAAGATGCCCTAAAGATCTGGGAACTAGTTAGCCACCTAAAAATTGGTATAAGGTATGTGTTGAACCCTCCAACTAGCACTAAAATATCATCATCACATGAAATGATTCCCCTGCATCGATGTAGATGTTATGCTGGCATGAATCCTTACCAAAATAAGGGACCCAACAATCCTAGGCACACAACCTCCACCTGATGAAGTAATCCAACCCACTATGTTAGCTAGGAACAAGCCATTTTTTAATGTTAAGGAAAAACCATATGACATTATGGAACAACTTTAGAAGATGCCCACACAAATCTTTATTTTGGACTTATTGTGTACATCTACTATCCACAAGAACATCCTCAAAAAACTCCTAGGCCAATCCTAAGTTCCCAATAACATAACCCCATACAAATTCTAATCTTTGGTTGGACACCTAGCCCTAGGCCAATAGTTGACCTTTGAATAAAGTGATATGTCATCCCTTGGCCCTCTCCATAACAATCCCCTGTACATCAAAGTTATCATAACATGGCACAAAGTCAAACGTGTCCTCATAGACAATGGATTGAGCCTAAATATTATGTAAATTAAGCTCATCAAGCATGTTGTATATACAACAACCAATCTACAATCAGAAACAATTACTATCAAATCCTATGAAAATGAAGAATGGGAATCACAAGGCACCATAAGCTTGCTAGTTATCATTGGGCCCTTGACCCACGATACACTTTGCCATGTGTTAGACCTAAATTTATCATACAATTTGATTTTGAGGAGACCTTGGATACATGAAATTTGTGTAATCCCTTCAACATTGCACCAGTGTCTCAATTTTTCTACTGAATCATGGAGGTCACTATCAATGGAGATTTTTAACCCTATGAACATTGCAAAAATTTGGAGGCTAAGTATGAAAGTTACAAATACCATTTTGGCCTAGATATAGTTCCTAAAAAGGACAAAGATAAAGAAATACTTGTCAAATTGCCTGAGGCCAATTATATAGACCCAGATAGCCTTGACTCATCTTCACATATGTCTCCTCTTGAAATGTCTAATCATTTTACTATCTTGGCCAATGGACTAATAGAGTGTTTTACCCATGACACACTCCATATTTATAAACTTCCATAGAACCCCAAGTCCTATGGAAGACCTAAAGTTAAACCACCTTCCATGGAATGGCAACAAAAAGGCAAGGGCAAACTTCATAGTCCAGCTCCTATCATTTTCACACTAGCCATTGGCCAATAAGAATACCCACTTGCCAATGATGAATCTTGGTTGTACATTGATAATTTGGATGATTGCTACAAAAATGCAAAATATCTCATCCCTAATAGGATCATGGAGAAATAAACCTATGAAGGTAGAGGCCTTGAGCAAAATCAACAGGGTACTCTTGAGCCAATTTCTATAACTCAGTAGAAGGGAACTTATGGTCTTAGATTTAAACCACCTAGGTGTGACCCCACGTATCTTACTCATGTTCTAATGCTAACATCTAGTGATGATGATGATGTTGACAATGAAGTAGGGTCGACCACAAAATTTATGAAAACCTTGCCAATACCAACCTATTAGACTCGCATACCATTTGTACCATCACCCTAACAATACGATGTAACCCAATTCCTCTTTATCACCCTCAACTTATAACTTGGGACCAACAAGAATCCACAATTCTTGTACACAAGTTTTAGAATGATGAAGCTTTTTGAAATTTTCCAGGTCTAAGAAACAATGTTTTATTGGGAGACCACAAACAATGGTTCTCTATCAAATTGGATTTTATAGCCTATTTTTGAGAACATGTGAACAAACTTAGCTAAAAACAAAAGAATAAAACATTGAGGTCCTAAAGTGAAAACCTCTTTGAGGCACTTCTAGACTAGGGTAAAAGTAAAGAGAAAGGCCAATCTTTTGGTGAAAACCTATTTTAGGTGCCATTAGATGAAGATGTTCACCTTTTCTTAAACGAAGCTCAAGTGGCCACCAACAATGAACTTGCCTTTCGGTCCAAGTTTAGTTCAGAAGAATAACATGCCTTTGATCGAATTACCTATGAATTTATTACAATATTTGTGACATGGTCATCATTGCCATTAGGAGATTTAGATTCATCATGTTTAGGAGAGCTTGAAGAACTAGTCTAACCAGAGGACTTTATAGTTGCATGTTAATTCACATCATTGTCAACCATTATAGAAGATAGCTCGACTATCCTCATAGAAGATACTACAAAAGCCAATATCAGGACTCTAGACAACCCAAAATGGATTAAATTAAGCACATCCTTCACTAAAGAGGAACATGAAGTTTTTACAGCCCTTTTGAGGGAATTTATTAACATTTTTACATGGGCTTATTCAGACATGCTTGGATTGAACCTTGTCTTAGTTGTACATTATATTGTGCATCTTGATGTCAAACGTATGAAACATAAATTATGCAAGATGCATTTTCATATTACTATACTAGTAAATAAAGAGTTAGAAAAGCTCTTAGAAGTGAAATGCATCCAGTTGGTCGACTATTTAGATTGGATCTTATATGTTGTTCATGTTAGTAAGAAGCTTAAAGGAATTATAATCTGCACTAATTTCAGAGACATCAACAAGGCCTACCCTAAGGACAACTTTCCTTTGCCAAATATCAACATGATAGTTGAATCCATAGTGGGGTATAAAATGCTTTCACTTATGGATGGATTTTTAGGGTACAATTAGATCAGAATCATGCTAGAAGACCAATACAAGACAACATTCACCACTCTATGGGGAATGTTTTGTTATTAAGTTATGCCATTTCGTGTTAATAATGTTGAGGCCACATACCAAAGAGCCATGACTATCATATTTCATGATATGATGCATGATATTTTTGAAGACTATGTTGATGACATATTGGGTAAATTAAAGACCCATGTCAATCATCCAACCATGCTACGAAGAATATTTGAGAGTCTTTATGAATACAAGGTCAGACTTAATCCTAAAAAGTGTGTCTTTGGTTTCACTTTAGGTAAATTATTAGGCTTCATCATTTCTCACTGAGGCATTAAAGTTGATCCTGCCAAAGTACAAGCCATTACCGAGATGTCACCACCTTCTATTTTAAATTAGCTCCATAGTTTGTACGGAAAAATATAGTCTATTAAATTCTTCATTTCATAACTGGTCGACAAATTCCACCCCTTCACTCACTTGCTGAAGAAATGTGTTACATTTTTTTGGGATGAAGATTGCTAGAAAGCCTTTCAGCACCTAAAGGAATATCTTACCAATCTATTAGTTTTTTTACCGCCAATACCAGGAAAGCCATTTCTATTATACCTATCTACCACAAATAAAGCATTGGAGGCACTTTTAGCTTAGCATGATGATAATGGAAAAGAGCATGTCATGTACTATCTAAGCCGTACACTGGTTGCATATGAACACAATTATATGCCAATAAAAAAAGCTTGTTTATCTATGGTTTTTATAGCATAAAATTTATGGCATTACATGATTAAAAATAAGACCATAGTTATTTCCAAAGTAGATCCACTCAAGTATCTACTATCCAAGACAACTCTACAAGGCCACATGGCTAAATGGATCATGCTTCTGAGTGAGTTCAAGATCGAGTATGTCAAACAGAGATATATAAAGGGGCAAGTACTTACAAATAAACTTGTTGGATATCCCCTTAAAGATACCAAACCCCTCAATTTTCAATTCCCAAACGAGTCCATCATGACCATCATAAAAACACCTCCTGAGGAGTAGCATTGGAAGTTATATTTTAATGGATCACTCACATCACATGGATCGGGGGCAGGCTTATTATTTATTACACCACAGGGGGATCTTATTCTCAAATCATTATATATCATATTTCCTTATATTAATAACATGATAGAATATGAAACACTTATTACAGGGCTTCATCAAGCAGTACAATGGAATATTTAATATCTCACAGTTTATGGTGATTCTCAGTTAATCATCAATCAGGTTACATACCACTTTTAGATAAAATATGACAAACTAGTGCCATCCAAGGCCATGGTGGACACTCTCAAATAATGAATTTCCAACAAATAGTTTGAACACATACCTTGGGTTAATAATAGGAGAGCAGATGCCATGGTTACCATCAGTTCTTTGATTTGCCACATAGACAAGGCAAAAGAATATCAATTCCTCATTGAAAATCTTCTAGCATCTTCTTATAAACATTTGACCATCACAATGATCTATGATATTATTGGTCTCAACTCTATTTAGTACTCAGACCTATATAATTACCTACATGACCATATCATGCGACTAGACCTATCACACAAACAACAAAAATTATTTATGCATCAAGCCTCTCGCTATACCTTACTTGGCCTAACCCTTTATGCCAAAGCTTTGATGGAATTTTGCTTCGTTATTTAACTTTGATAGAAGCAACATTAGCATTATAGGAAGTTCATGAAGGAGTATGTGGAGTCCACACCAGTAGGGTTGTCCTTGCCAAAAATCTCCTACATACTGATTACTATTGGCCAACTATGGAAGCAGATGCAACTACATATATAAAAAGGTGTAATAAGTTTCAAAGGCACGCCAATTTGATTCATGCCCCAACCAAAACATTCAAACCTATGCTTACACCATGGCCATTTGTAATATGGGGACTCAATCTCATTGGGAAGATTAACCCTAACTCATTTGATGGCCATAAACACATCTTTACCACCATTAAATATTTCATTAAGTGGGTTGATGCTATACCCCTCACGTGATAGGAAAACATATTTCCAAATTCATCTTCAATCATCTCATCTACCTTATGGTATCCCATCTAAAATTATATCTCATAATGGCAAATTGTTTAAGAACAAGGATGTCAAATCACTTTGTGTCAAGTATAATATCACCCAACATTTTTCTACCACATATTACCCACAAGGTAATGGTCAAGCAAAGGCATCTAATAAAACTATTGTCAACATTCTTAGAAAGATTGTCAATGATGCTAGCCATGATTGACACCTTCAAATCTTCCATGCCCTCTGGGCATATCACACTAATTAGGGCACTCCAACTAGAGCCACTCGATATTCCCTAGTCTATAACACTGAGGCCATTCTTATCATTGAGGTTGAGTTACCTTCTCTACATATGTCATTAAAACACATCTTAGATGATGAAGATTACAGAGTAGTTCACTTACAAGAGCTAAAGTTACTTGATGAAAAATGCATGGTCATTGTTAACAACCTTCAAGCATACCATAATAGACTTTGTGACTAATATAACTAGTGGGTCAAAAATAGAGAGTTCAAGCTTGGGGATCTTATTCTCAAAGAAAACCAAAAGAACACCACGTTCAAGAAGAAAAATAAGGTCAAGTTTAAACCTAATTAGATAGGCCCATATGTCATTGTTGTAAATTATGGGTCTAGAGCATACAGGTTCGCTACACCAGATAAAGAAGCACTCGATGAACTGATGAACATTATACACCTCAAACATTATTTTACTTGAGAGGCTTGAACTATTGTTTATGAGGTACATTTACATTGTATCATATCATCATCTTATTTGTACCATACCCTATATCATTCTACCATGCCTTCCCTATCAACCAAATTTGTTTTTAATGTTCACTCCAACCCATTTGACCTTGGTTCTGCTCCATTGGTTCTTTAGGCACCTTCAATGAGGGTATTCATACCAAGTTTCAGCAGTTGATTCAGTATTATAGATAGAGGCAGTATCTTGGAATAGTATGATAGTGGTTTGGCAATTGCATCATTCATTTGTTATTTCATTTCATTACAAGTGTTGTTAATTATAACCACCTTTGGAAAAATTAGTGTCCCACTCTATGCTACTAATTCTAACTGCCTTTGAGAAAATTAATATCATTGACCTTTGTCATTATTTCCTAATATAATTACCTATGGTAAAATTAGGAACAACACCTTTACTATCATTGCCACATCACCTTGCTATTTCTATTCTATACTATGCCATTTGCCCAATTCATGAACTTATTGCTACCTAGTTGGATTCCTCTATTGTAAGGCATAACTACAATGACTTGAGGTCCTAATGGCACTATGTAGGTAGTGTTTAATTGATGTCAAGGTTAGATCAGTCAACCTTTTACCATGATCTCATCATTTTATGAGCAATTTAAGTTTGAATGCTCTCACCATTTTGTGAATAATTTAAGTTGGAACGCTCTCACCATTTCACGAGCATGCCTAAGCCATGCTCTCATTATTTTGTGAGTTAGACTATTTAGTATCTCATCATTCTTTATCAAGTTGAGATGCATAGAAAATTTTAAAAACATTTTATAAAAAGATCTAGCAAATCACAAAAATCACAAAATCATGAAAATTGGCTTAGAATTTCCATGAGTGATATAAAGCCATCAAATTTTTTGGGTTGGGCCATCTTCTTTATTTAGTTTATTTATAGACCACCTTGGTCTTTTCCCTCCCATTTCTAAAAGAACTACATTAGCCTGAGGTCTACATGGGTTATGTAGGCAATATTTAGATATATGAGCTATCTTAGATTAGCTCAGACGCACCTTCCTTTCTTTTTCAACCACTTATTTACCTTAAAGATCCTGGGACTCCTAAATATTCCATGAGTAACCACTTGTCACTTAGTTTCCCCATCCTTATTGGTCTTAGTCATACGCTCTCGTTGTTTTGTGAGTTCATATCATGAGCATTGTGTATTCCAATTTGATACACTAATGACCACTCGGCTTCATCTTACGCTCTTGTTGTTTTATGAGCCATTGTTATTTAAATACTCTCACCATTTTATGAGTATTTTCTATTTCAAAATGCTTTCACTATTTTGTGAGACCATTCCCATATTCCTCTAAAACATAATCATATTTTTCTTGATCATCATTTTCTTATATCCCATATCTTGGGAGAATTACATTTGATCTGAAGTTCATGTTGGATCTTGCATCCAGGAAACTATGAAGGCAACATCCACTTTCTTAGTGCATCTAGAGTCGGCTCAACTACCCCTTCCCTTTTATCTATTGCCCTCATCTTGTTTGTTTGTCTCATTGTCTCTTATAGCCTATGGGCAATACCTATCATATTGTTTGTGTTGTTGCTTCCATGTAGCCTAGGGTAACTTTGTGCCATTACTCTTGTGTTGTTATATCTATGTCTTATTGTCTAGCTTAGGGGTCACCCTGTTGCCAAGAGTAACACCTCTATTGCACATACACAAATAATTTGTTTTCTATTTGCACTAATATTATGATTAACCATTATTTGTGTTTGTTTCATGTTATTTTGATTATTTTGTTCACTTTTCATTTCATGGTGTTTTGTTGTGTTTTTTATTTATTGATATTTTATCTTTCTATTTGTTTGTTTCTTTGTCTATTTATGTTTTTTCATTTTTGTGCCTTGACTTAGTATATCTATGTTCATTGGGAAATTCCTTGTGCATTATACTTAAGTCCATCCATATTCATATGTCAACATTATCATCATGATTTTTATCATTGGCATTATTTTTAATCATTTATGGGATCACGTGTCAGTTTTTATGCATATTACGACTAAGTTATCATGATATTATATATCATGATGCATATCATCACATGCTATAACAAAAATCAGCTTGAGAAATCTTACAAGCAATGATGCCATGGTACTTATCCTTGGTCACCTAAAAAAATCCTGATCTATCCACATCATTTCCTAAATACAGAGTAATTAAATCATGAATGAATTTTAGTCCTTGCTAGTTAGGATGTGCATATCCATACTAGTAGGTTACCCAAATTCATATTTCTCCTCTGTACTGACTTTCTCTTACTCCATGAGTATGGATTCGGTCTATAGGCCCCTTTTTTCAATTTGCCATATTGTTCTAACCATAATGCCAATGATTAAAACCACCTTTGGAAAAATCATTATATTTCAATCTATCTGGATAATAATTATTATAACCACCTTTGGGCAAATCATTATCCTTATCTTTCTCTCCTAGGGCATCATTTTATTGTGTTAATGATTCTAACCTCCTTTGGGAAAATCATCATCTCTATCGACCCAACTGGGGCATATTTTCATTTGGCTAATGATTATAACCACCTTTGGGCAGATCATTATCTTTTTACCTTTTCATTTTTCTAATGATTATAACTGCCTTTAGGCAAATCATTATCTTTTTTTACCTCGCTACGTTGATGATTATAATTGCCTTTGGTCAAATCATCCTTTTTATCTGCCTAACTGGGGCATCTCACTGTGCCACTGATTTAATTGCCTTTGGGCAAATCAATATTTTCCACCCCTCTTTACCTTTTGGTCCCATCATTTTCCTTCTTTTGAGGGATATATTGTTGACCTTTTTTACCTCCCACTCTTGCATTTACGGCTCATCCATTGCTTATTGAGGTATTAGGCATTAAAGGCCTTTTTAATTCTTTGAAAAGATGTTATTATGCCTATAGATTACAATGCCTTCCCAAACAAGGGAAAACTATAGACATCCCATTCTGGCCACAACTAGCTCCTGATCGGACTTTAAATTGATTTATACCAAACATTATAAAGTAAGCCTAAGAATCATCGAATGTCCTAATTTCATCTGCACATCATTCATTAATACACAAAATCATGTTGAGGCATCCCTATTTGAAGTTTTATATCATACGCAACAATAATCTCTTATAGATTCATCTTCAGTCATCTTGCGATCTAACAACTGGTAATTTGGCCTATGGATCTATTAAGCAGGGCACTTGAACAATTCTTAAAAGAGCTAAAATACTAATCAAAATGAATCAATTAATTAAACCAGATTTAATGCTTAGCTAAATAATCTATTTATAACTAATGAATATTTAAAAATGAGAGTTCAAAAATTCAATATATCGAGCTTCTTCATCATTGCCTTTATGAGTTGTCAAACTCTCACAAAATATCTAACAAATATATAATTTGTGAGCCATGCTTATTAATTAAATTTTTTAATTATATGTAACCTCCTTAACTCAACTAAAATTGACTTTAATTCACCTAGGATTAATTTGAACTTATTCCATGCTTAAATCATAACCTAACTCATCTTGGATAAAAGTTAACTTTGGAGGCTATAAATACAAGGCCCTACCTATTGATCAACAATTTTTTTTGGTAGAATTTTATTATGCTTAAATAAATGCAAGAAGATTTTATATCATTGTTACCATGCCCAATTCATAAGTCAAGCTAAGACAACCAACATTACCAAGGTGCCAAGGAAAAGGTGGAGCAATGGAGCTTCATTGACAAAGATTTCTTGAGCACATAGCTGAGCAAGCTAATTCAACAAGCCATTTTGGAGCTACAAGGAAGGTAAAAGGATGATTTTTTTTTCTAGTTGTATTTTCATTGCATTCTTATTACATATGCTATCCCTAGTGTCCATACTAGAGGTGTTAGTGTTTAGTGTGTTTGTTTAATTTAATTTTATTGACTAATACTATACTAATCTCCCCTCTATAGATTCCTTATTCACAAAGTGTGAAAAATATTTTAATTTTGAAAGTCAAATACAAGTTTTCTTTTTTTTTTTAATTCAATTTCGATATTGATATTTTGGAACGTTTTATAATTTTTTGGTTTTTGTTTGATTTTCAATCTAAAATTGCAAATGATTTTATGATTTCGTATGTTATTTTTCAAGTAGGATAAAAAAAGAAGATAGTGTAGGAAGAACTTAAATAGCTAACACTTTTATTTTTAAATTTAGTCGAAATAAAAATATCAAATATCGAAACTATACATGTGTCCCTATAGCTGAGTCACATTGAACATGGAAAACTAATATTATATTTATTACATTGGATTGTGTGGTGATGAGGTGGATATGAACCTAATATTCACTAATATTAGATATCATACGATATCCAACTTCTACATGCCACACATCTTATTTTATGGGTGATGAAATGTTATACCCTATAACCACTGTTGAAGATTCAAGTGAAAAGTCTATTTTAAATGCAAGTTTCATTCTATCTTATTACATGTTGATGGAAACTAAAAGTTTGGAGGCCATTATAATACAAATCAAATATTTTAGCTTTATTGAATATATTATAGCATAATATTGCTACGTTGCATCTATCGAAACCATTCATAAGTAAAAAAATAATTATTGATTCAATGCAACTTCATTCCTATTTTTGATGCACTGATGACACTGCGTATTTCTTAAAGATGCATTGTTTTTTTTTGCTATAACATTACATCGTCTTACCATGTCATCTTACCATATCATCAAATGGTGTCATCTTAATGTCAGTGCATTTGTAAGCCTACTTAATACTTGCACAGTTAATTTTTTTTAATTTTTCGACCCTCAAAAAAATTTAGTGCTATTTTAATTCATCTACAGACCTATCAAGGTCAAATACTATTTTATTTTAAGTTGGCTATTTTTTCAATGCCTACGCACTCTTAACCTTTAATTTATATCATAGTGTTTCATGTTCATGAAATTTATAGTTTTATCTCTTAATTAATTAATCAATCATCTTACAATCACTTTTTGAATATATTTCATATATCTATTTAGATTTATTTACATTTTACTTGGTAGATTGTGATCAATATTAAGTACTACTGAAGAGCTTGACAAATAATTGATGCTTAAAAATTATGTTAACATTCTACTCTTAACACTATCATTGTTGCTAGTTAAATTCATATTGCAACAAGTAATTATACAATATCAAATTTATATTGATTTATAGTTATAACAAATAATGTTACATTTCATATTTATTAACAAGTCCCTGCCATGGTATTATGGTTTTCACTTTTCAATTATCCTTTTTTCTTTCAACCAATTAAAATACTTAAAATACAAATTATATTAATAATTATAATTTTTTACCTAAAATTTGACATATTAATTTTGAAAATTTTCATAGTTACTTAAGCATATTCCTCTAAATTAAATATAATATTAACATGTGTCTCTTACCATTACACAATTTTAAATGCTCTTCATTTTATAGCTATAAGAATAAAGTTAAAACTAGACAACTCATCATCAAATAAATTATCCAATATATTTTTCATGTAATAATTTTTATTAATAATTAATCTAATTTAATTTAATTTCCAAGCCCTTCAAAGTGGGGCACAAGATGAATTTGTTAGTTGGATGTGATAGAGCTCTTAAGAATTTAAAGTACCCACCAAGTATCTCAAAATTATTTAAATAATATATTTTATTTTATTATTTTATAATTAAAATTAAACTATAATGCATCATTATTAAGAGTGTGAAGTAGTATAACTTTCACTTCTAAATCATCTTTTTTCTTTCAACCACTTAAAATATAAATTACATTAACAATTATAATTTTTTTATGTAAATTTTTGACATATTAATTTTAAAATATTATAAGTGTTATTTGGGCATATTCTTCTAAATTGAATGCAATATTAACACGTGTCTCCTACTATTATGTAACTTTAAATGCTCCTCATTTTATAGCTATAAGAATAGAGTTATAAGTGGACAACTCATCATCAAATAAATTATCCAATATATTTTTTTATCTAATAATTTTTATTAATAATCAATTTAATTTGTAAAGGTGCAAAGCGGGGCTCAAGATGAATTTGTTCATTGGATATGATAAAAGTATTAGGAATTTAAAATACCCACCAAATATCTCAAAATTATTTAAATAATATATTCTATTCTATTATTTTATAATTAAAATTAAATTATAAATATCATTATTAAGGGGAATAATTTCGTGTAAGATGGGAAAAAAATAGTATTAATATTAGTTGAAATATACATTAGAAATTTACATCTCTTTAATGTATTATATAAGTTTATAATATTCTTTAACATTACTAAATATGTAATATTTTATCATACATGCTACTTATTTTCAAAAATAAATTATTTATTAAAGTATATATAGGAAATTATCATTTTTTTTTTAAAAAATTTTAATTATTCAATAAAATCTATTAATTTTACGTCTATTATTAATCACAATAATTTTAATTTCTATAACTTTAATACAAATAATAAAATATATTTCTCATTTAAAATAAAATTATTATTTTAAATAATTTAATTTTTTATAATATCATAAAAATAATTTATTAATTATGGCTGAACCTAGAAGAATGGCACGATTGGGGGTTTGCAGTGTGAAGCCGAGCTAGGGCAGTCATGCCCTAGCTGTTCCAGGTCGTGAATTGGGTTGCACAAGAGCAGAGTGGGGGGTCAGGTGCGTGGGAGTGGATTGAGGCACCAAACAAACAATCAAAACGGTCTCAGGTGGGCGTGGCAATGGCTCAGCAGGAGCCTCTAAAGACTACGTTTGGGAGGAGTTTCAGCGAAGCTATGGGGTTGAATAGAACAGGGCAGCAAGCTAACACACTTGGAAAGGAGCCTTCTTCCCAGGGTACTGATGCTGTGGATTGGAGCTTGGTTGGAGGGTCCCGTATCATGAATATTAATGGATGCCTGGAGCAGTGTAAGGAGCATCCTAAACTGGTAATCCCCTTTGATATGATTTCTGAGGATGTGGAATATTATTCTAAGCACTCGTTGTACTGTAAGTTTTTGGGATTGAGAGTCTCCCTTTATTTCCTAGAGAGTTGGGCTACGCGAGTGTGGGAACCTAAGGGGGAAATGGAGATCATGTTATTGGCAAATAACTACTTTATGGTGACGTTCTCATGCTTGGCTGATTGAAACAGGGTCTTTGAGGGAAGGCTTTACTTTTACAATCAAGTTGGACTTTTTATTAAACCCTGGCATGCAAGCTTCAATCCTTCTGAGGAACTACCTAACCGAGTTTCGATATGGGTTAGGCTACCCAGATTTCCTATCGAATGTTGTTGTGAGGATGTCCTCCAGATGTTAGCTTCGACGCTTGGAAGGCTGGTGGGGTCTTCATCACAGACTTTAGGTAAGAAAGTCATGATATTTGCTCGTATTTGCATAGAAATTAATTTGAGCAAACCATTGCCTAGTGTGGTGGAGATGAGTGCAGGGTCATATTCCTGGGTACAACAATTGGACTATGAGACCCTGCCCTTCAGGTGTTGCTTATGCCATGAATATGGACACTTGGTGCGTAGATGCCCGAAGGCAAAGCCGGTGGAGCAACAACCTCCACTACTTCCTAGTAATACTCTGAGTGCTGAAAAAGGGAAGAAGTTTGGGTTTAGTGAGGGTAAGGATGTTGAAGGCTTTGTTTAGGTGAAGGCTCAAAATCGCAACAGAGGCCAGAAGAGGCCCCTTATGGAGCGATAGGAGGATGACTCCTTCAACAGGTTTGAAGTTCTGGATGATTTGGGACAGCAAGAAGTAAATTCGAGACTATTGAGTGTGGAGCAACTTGTGAGAGGACTCGGACTGGAGATTAACTCAGCCAATCTTCATTCAATTCTTCAGGTGGAGTCAGCCTTACCCATGGTCATGGAGGAGCAAGTAGGAGAACAGATGGCGGTGGAGACAAATGATGACCTGGGACAACACATAGAGGACGTGGACCTCCAAGCAAGGGCTGCGGTGGCAGAATTAGATAAGCAAAGGAAATTTTCTCCTCACTTGGGCATTCTTCAAAAGGAGGGGAAGAAGGGGATGTCAGAAAAAAGTGTTAAAATGGGGTGCAAGAAGGACACTGAAAAAATTAAGATGATTGGGGAGACCCTGGTTGAGTCAGGTGCTGTTAAGACCCTTGACTCCCACTTTATATCTCCTCAGAAATGATCATCATTTCATGGAATGTAAGGGGCCTGAACAGTGGCCCTAGACAAAAGGCTATTCGAGAATTAGTCAAAGGTCAAGTTCCTGATGTTCTTTTTCTCCAAGAGACGAAGGTTTCAGTGGATGATATGAGGAGTATTACACCTAAGTTATGGAGACATGGTCTATGTCAGTGCATTGGTGCTCAGGGGTCTTCAGGGGGTGTGGCTTGTTTTTGGAACTCGCAGAAGATCCAACCAGTGGCCTGAATCTCCTTTAAGTCTTCTTTATCTATGGTGGCTTCGTGCAATGAGTTGGGTGAATCAGTCCTTTTTTCCAACATCTATGCTCCTACGAACTTCCAAGGTAAACATCTTGTTTGGAAAAATCTCCACGTAGTGCGCTGATTATTTCCTTACCTGCCTTGGATTGTTGGTGGGGACTTCAATGCTATTCTGGATTTAACAGAGAATATAGGGGGCAATGCAAGGCTGGAGCCATCTTCTTTATTGCTCCAGGATAATATTGCAGATCTCAACCTGGTGGATATCAAGCCCAGCAATGGACGCTTTACCTAGAATAACAGAAGGCTAGGGGACAGATGTGTAGCTGAGCGCCTAGATCGATTCACGACCTATTGTTATTGGGTGGGGGGTTTATGGTCGTCTAGCATGGAAATACTTGATTGGAGAGGTTCAGACCATTGGCCCATTCAATTGACAATCTCTTCAGCCCATAGACCTCAAAAACTGCCATTCAAGTTTCAGCTCATGTGGTTAAGGGACCCGGACCTGTTTGGGTGCGTGGCAGATTGGTGGAGGATTGGCAGGCCTGCTGCTGGGACATCAATGTACACCTTCACTAAGCTTCTACAATTCGTCAAATACCAGCTTAAAAGGTGGAATCGACAGAGTTTTGGAAATATCTTCCACAAGAAAAATGAGGCTCAAAGAGAGTTGAATGCCATTACTAGATCCATTAGGGAGGAAGGGATGAACGAGTTCTTGCTGAGGAAGCCAGGGCTTTAAAAGCGTTGGAGGAATGGGAGCTAAGAGAGGAAATCTTTTGGAAACAAAAGGCCTAGATTGATTGGCTTCAAGAAGGGGATAAGAATACTGCCTTCTTTTTCAATTTGGTCTGTGCCAGACAACATGGAAATGTGATTACTTCCTTGGTGGCAGACATCGAGGAGACTATCTCTTCTACGCAGGGGATCTTTAATGAAACAATGCAGCATTTTACTTCTCTTTTTAAGGATGAAGCACATGGGGACTCGGCGGCTGAGGCTCAGGTCCTTTCCTGCATTCCTTCTTTGGTGACCAGGGATATGAAAGAGCAGCTGATGAAGGAGATATCCATGGAGTTAAAGAGAATTGATTTCATGATGCTGAAAGGTAAGGCACCTGGCCCAGATGGTTTCCTGATTGAGTTCTTCCAGAAATTTTGGGAAATCATCAATTCAGACTTATTGGCCATTGTCACTTGCAAAATTATATCTAAGCTGATTGCTGAGATGTTAAAAATGTGGCTGCCAGTGCTTATTTCTGAGGAGTAAGGAGGCTTTGTGGAGGGCCAACAAATTTTAGATGGGGTGGTGGTGGCAACTGAGACTATCCATTCCATGATTCAGTCTAATGATAAAGCGATGTTTATTAAATTGGATATGTCCAAGGCCTATGATAGAGTTTGGTGGGCATTCCTCCAGAAGATCCTGGGTGCCTTCGGTTTTGAGGAGGACTGGATACGGTGGGTTATGAGTTGTGTGAACTCGACCTCTTTTTCTGTTCTGATTAATGGCGAGCACTCCAATCTCTTTGGGGCTTCTCGCGGGCTGCGGTAAGGGAACCCTTTATCTCCCTACTTGTTTCTTTTGTTGGCGGAAGGCTTGGGTCGGTTGATCAAAAGGAATGTGGATGAAGGAGTTATTTAGGATTGGCATTGGGGTGGAGGTCTCCCAATACAATCCCACCTCCAGTTTGTGGACGATGTGGCTCTGATGGGCATGGCTACCATGAGGGAGGCGTCTAACATCCACAAAAGTTTGGATTCCTACCTTGTCACATTCAGACAGGTAATTAATGAGGGCAAGTCTTCTATCTTTTTCTTTAACACCCCACTTTCTATACAAAGAAGAGTGGCTCATTTCCTCAAGTTTCAAATTGGGAATCTCCCATTGCTATACCTTGGGATTCCAATCTCAGTTGGTCGGTAGTCCAAGGAGTTTTGAATGGTGATTTTGGATAAGTTCTGAGGTAAAGTGAATCATTGGACCCATCGCTGGTTATCTTTTGCTGGTAGGGTGCAGTTGATTCATTTAGTGGTGCAAGCTCTCCCTACTTATAGGAGCATGATACAGGTGGCACCGATGAGCTTTGTTAAGGACCTGGACTCCCTCACAAGATAGTTTTTGTGGGCTGGTAATTTATCTTCAACCAAGTGGAGTCTTATTAAGTGGGAGGCAGTTTGCAACCCAAAGAGGTATGGTGGTCTGGGATTAAGGCAATCTTTGTTGTTTGGTATTGCTTTGGCTGCTAAGTTATACTGGCGCTGGTGTGTGGAACAGGAGCAGATTTGGGCTAGAGTATTATCTCACAAGTACTTCTTTGGGATCCCCCGAAAGGATATCCCTCGGTATGATTTGTCAGGGAAAGGCTCTGCGATTTGGGTGACTCTCAAGAAAGGTGTAGCGTTGATTAAGAGGGGCCTTTTTTGGATTTGCAAGAGTGGGGTTGAGGCTCAGTTCTTGCATGATTCATGGGACGGTTACCCTCCCCTCATTATCTAATATCCTCAGCTAAGTACTCTGTCCCAGAGGTTCTGTGATGCTGGATGGACAAGGGTGTGTGATTATAAATCCCGGGCCCTTCAGGGGCAGCTGTTGGACGCCAGATGGAAGACCCTAGAGGAGTGGCCGATTGTTGGTATGGAGGAAGAGTGCGCGAAACTGCAGTATATTCTGTCTTGTCGCAGCTGCAATGCACTTATGGACAATGATGTGTTAGCTTGGTCCCCGAATCTAAAGGGGAAGTATACTGTGTCTTTTGGCTATTAGGCACTGATTTCTCAGCAGTATGAGGGTAGAGAGGAAGTTCAATGGTGGAAAAAAGTCTGGAACGGATTCTCCTAGCCAAAATGTAATTGCTTTATCTAGACTTTAGTATGGAACAGATGTTTAAACTGAGATAATATTCAGAAGCAGGGCTTTGCTGGCCCTTCGAGGTGTGTTCTTTGCAATAGTGAGGAGGATTCCTCCCACCTTTTCTTTCGCTGCTCTTTCACTTTGTAGTTATGGCATCTTTGGTGGGACGCGTGGTGGAGCCATTTTATTCACGCGGGGTCCCTGGCTGATTTCTGGTCTAGATTGGGCCGGCCACCCTCTTCGACCCCTTTCATGCAGGATGCATGGTATGTGGGCCCCATTTTCTTGCTGTGGCAGGTATGGCTAGAACGAAACCGCAAGATTTTTTGAGATGAAAAAATGGAGATTCAGCAGGTCTGGAATAGAATTAAAGGAATGATACAGGAATCTATTGAAGTGAAGAGTGAAGTCACTTTGCCGTTGAAGAGGGGGGACATTGAGACGGTGGATAGGTTTGGCATTCGGGGGCTATCCCCGGTTTCGGCGTGTGTCAGGAGAAGTCAACGAGGGAAGCAAAAAGTTCATCAACTGGGGAAGTGGCTGCCCCCGCCTGTTGGTCTTTTAAAAATTAACATGGATGGATCTTCCAGGGGCAATCCCAGGTCGGCTGGGATTGGTGGGATTGGTAGGGATTCTTCGGGATCGGTGATTTTTATTTTTTCAGCTTATCAGGGAGTTCAGACTGTTAATAAGATGGAAGGTTTGGCTATCCTCTATGCCCTGAAGCGTGCTTATGCTTTAGGGTGGAGGAGGGTGATCTGTGAAGCGGATTCTCAAGTCCTAATTCATTTGCTCATGTAGAGGAAAATTTCTGAGGTAAGCTGGCAACTAGCCACGATAGTTCAGCAGATATTACAGGTCAGTTCCTTAATGGATTTTGTATCTTTTGCCCATATTCCAAGGGAGTGGAATAGGGCGACATATTGCTTGGCCAAATGGGCGTCAGATGGTGGAGATGACCGCAAGGCAGACGAATGGGAACAATTGTCATGTGAGTTACGTCAGGAGTTGCAGTCCATTCTTGTTGAAGAGGTTAGTGGGGTTGAGACGTGATGCTTTGGCTATGGATTTTCTGGTTTTTGGTTCGTGTTGTTGGTTTGTAATCTGATGTTTTAAGTATTAATAAAGTTTTTACCCCTTCTTTAAAAAAAAAAATAAAAAAAATATTAATTTAAATTTTAAATTTTATGCTAATGAAAATAATTATTAAATTCTATTATAAAAATTTTAATAATAAATTTATTAAATTTTTTATTAATTAAATTCTCTAAAATATCAATATATTAATAACAATAATTTTATACTCAATCATAATTAAATATTATTAACGTTAAACAATTTAATTACTTTCAATTCTTATATTTATAACCAAATATTTAACCATTTACAATATAAAAACAATGACTAACCACTATCACAATTCTTATTAAAAATGTGTTTCATCTATCTACACATTTATATTAATATCTTAAATTCAATAAAATAAAATATATTATTTAAATTATTAAAATAGGACGCTTGTTAATTAATGATGATTTGTATCTGCCACACGTATCCTTCCTAAGTTTAAATGAATCTCCTCTAGTGACAACGTATGATATGAAGTCCGGGGTGTTGATTTGAGAAGAAAAAGGTCAAAAGGAAAAAGAAAAAATGGCGGATGGGCAGACATCAGGTTCCGCAGGCCCGCCATACAGCCCTTACAAGCTGCAACACACTCTTGCAGGCCACGCCAGCGCCATTTCCTCTGTGGAATTCTCGAAAGACGGGCACTTTGTGGGCAGTGCTTCTCTGGACAAGACCATCCGCTTATGGTCGTCCTCCAACGGCGCCTTCAAGCGGGACCTACGCGGTCACACGGATGGCATCTCCGACCTCGCCTGGTCCTTCGACTCTCGCTACCTCTGCTCCGCCTCCGACGACAGAACTCTCAAGATCTGGGACGTCACCACCGGCGACTGCGTTAAAACCCTCAAAGGCCACACTAACTATGTCTTCACCGTCAACTTCAACGACCACTCTAACCTCATTGTCTCTGGCGGTTTCGACGAAACCGTTAGGATATGGGACGTCAAGACGGGGAAATGCTTCAGAGTTATACAGGCGCACACTGATCCTGTCACGGCTGCCGACTTTAACCGCGACGGCTCCCTGATTGTCTCCAGTAGTCATGACGGCTCCTGCAAGATATGGGATGCCTCCAATGGGAATTGCTTGAAGACGCTCATTGATGATAAGACACCCGCTGTTTCTTTTGTTAAGTTTTCGCCCAATGGCAAGTTTATTCTCGCAGCCACCCTTGATGATACCCTGGTATGTATGTTTTATTTATTCCTTTATTTTGTTCTAAGCATTGCCTTCAATATCATCTCCTGTAAGGGACCTAATTTTAGCCTCGCAGCTGATTCCACAAGACACTCCCAATTCCTAGGAACCCTAGACCCACAAAAAAGAGAATGGAAATATTAAACATGGATTGATAAATTATCAATAGGAGCCCCCAATTATTATGAAAAATCAACATATTAAGAACGCACCTCAATCACTATCCAAAAACTGATACCCCTCCATCCGGCAATACCTTCTTTATTCAGCACCAGAGCACGAACCTCTAACCAATTCCGCCTATGAGCAGGAAAACAGAGTCCAGCCTAAAATACTGAATCAGCATCTCACATAATACTGATAGGGAGCTTCTATCAATCGAGCTTCACTTCATACTCTGCCAGATTCCCTTCAATGGAATTCTTTTAGTTCAACGCCCACATGAAACATCTAGGTTTTCCAAGGCATTGCACTATTGATCTCAACTAGACCAGACAGGAGAGACATAAATTTTGCCTCACAAACCAGAGACAAAAGGCCTCTCCATTCTGCATCATACTAGTTCTTGGATCAGAAAACATCTCTTTTTTCTTTATTTTCAACCTCTCTGCTTTTCATATTCAGTCTAATACAATAGAATTTGTGGAAGAAGCAATCAAATACGATGCATAGATACATTTTCACCTTTATAAATTCATTTCTCTCTGACTCTCTTTCCTCATAATCACACATACAAGTGCAGTAGAGAAGGGAATATAGAGAGGAGAAGCAAATTGTCATACATCTCTTGCCTAGCTAACCCTTCTTTTCATTTTTTCATTGCCAACAATGCACTGCAACAGAGCATACCATTTTTTTGACTCATCTCACTTCCGCTCCCACACTAAATTTCTCTCTTCCTTAAGTCAAGTAAACCATAGAGCAATTCTAATGAAGAAGATCCAAAAAACATAGACACAGGAGGAATTTATGATCTCTCTATTTTTCACCTAATTCTTTAGCATAGCAGCAACATACATTGTTCTCTACTCCCTCATATTCCTTTCCATAAAAATACATATTGATCAGACATAAGATTAAGTCATCTTGCCTTTACATTGTTTCCTTACCTTTCAGCCTCTCTCATCCTCTCAATGTAGATGTGGATTATATGCAGTGCAAAAAGAATGTTTAAAATTATTTCCAATCACTCCCTCTCTCACTCCAATAATAATGCAATTGCAGTTAGGGTGCTTAATTAAGAGATTCCTTAGACTAGGCAGCCATCAAAGCCACACAATGAAATGTGCAAATAAATGCAACAAAACAACTCTGATCTTTATTTGATTTCAATAACAAATTACAATTGACACACACAAGGACGACAACGACAATCACAAATGAGATGCATTGCAACATTAGATCTTTAGATCTCTACTTTCGAAGTCATGGTCTTTGCAAGTTTTGATATATCTTAGAACTAATACCATGATATATCCTTAAACTCTCAACTAAAAGTTGTAAAAAGGAAGTCACTCCAAAAACAGTAGTCTCTTTGCACAATTGTAGGGGCATTCTTATAAAGGCGCAAGGCCCACCTACTTACATTAAGTGCTTAACAACTCACTTAACAAAATCCTGATGATAATACATTGCAATAGAGCATATTACAAAGTAACAAACTCGATTCACTATAACACATCATAGGTAACGTGTTATCCCTTTTTGCCATTCGAATGCAACCTACCCAACAAGCAACAGTTAGATAGATGAGAATTTGACGCTTCTGCCATCCGTTGGATCATCAAGGCCATCAAATGCTCCCAAGGCTGCATTCAGAGTTTGCCAAAATTTAGAGGTCATATGTGTATCTATGTCAAAAATAATCTTCTCCGGTGTTCCATGCAATCTGAAAATTTCTTGTACAAATATTTTATCTAAAATTGGTGCACCATTTGTCAAATTACCCGATATAAAATGTTACACCTTTGTAAGCTTATCAACCACTACTCAAATCATATCATGTCTATTTTTAGATATTGGTAGCCCTTGGATGAAGTCCATGCTAATAACCTGCCATTTCCATTCTGCAATGTCATGGGGGTGTAATAATTCTACAGGATGAACATGTTTTGTCATTACCCGTTGACACTCCAAACATTTTGACACAATGTTTGCTATGACTTTCTTGATTTCTTTCGAGAAATATAATGGCTTTAATTCTGTCATTAGTTTGGTCACCCCTGCATGAGCAAAATAAGGAGCATTGTGTAGCTCCTTGAGCATTGTGATTCTCAGATTCCCTTGATTTGGCACATACATCCTTCCCTTGAATCTTAGAAGTCTATTTTTCGCAAAACAAAATCTTTCATATCTATGGTCTTGCGGATTTTCTGCAAGGGCTTTCTTAACCTGTTCATAGTATTCATCCTCTGGAGAAAGTTTCAAACCCTGTTCTTGGAAGGTTGTTTGAATAATAGCCATTGCGGCTATGTACCTTATATGACCAAGGACATCTGCTACTTTGTTCTTCTTGCCCTTTATCTAGCTTATGTTAAAATCATAATCTGACAGAAACTCGAGCCATCGTCTTTGCCGTGCATTCAAATTGGGTTGAGTAAAGATATACTTAAGTCCCAAGTTGTCTGTTTTGAGATCAAAGGGTTTTCCCAACAGATAATGTCTCCAAACCTGTAATGCATGCCCTATGGCAGCCAATTCTAAATCATATGAGGCATAATTTGCTTCATAAGTTTTAAGCTTATGAGATTTGTAAGCTACTACTTGGCCTTCTTGGAACAAAAGTCCCCCCAAAACCATCCTCCGAGGCATCAATTACTTCTATAGGATGGCCATTTGGATCAAGAACATGCAATACGGGGGTAGATGTAGGCCTAATCTTCAAGAGTCGAAAGGTTTCTTCACATTTGTCGTTTCATAGGAAGCACTGCTATTTTCATTGTAGAGAGGTGATGGGGTTAGCTATCTTTGAAAAGTTAGGCACAAATTTCTTGTAATACCTTGCTAGACCCATAAAGCTATGCACCTTGTGAGCGTTTTTAGGCCGGCCATTCCATAATGGCTTTTATCTTTGATGGATCTACGTAAATCCCTTCAACTGATATGATACGACCTAAGTGTTGTACCTTCTTTTGAAAGAAAACGCATTTTGACAATTTCCAATAGAGTTTATGCTTCCTACCAAAAGTGTTGTAAGTGTTCTTCATCCTTGGAATATATTTAAATATCATCTAAGAAGACAAACACAAAAGGATCTAGGTAATTCTTGAACACACTCTTCATAAGATTCATAAACATTGCAGGGGCATTAGTTAAGCCCAAATGGTATGACTGTAAACTCATAGTGCCCAGACCATGTCTTAAATGTAGTTTTGGGGATATCTTCCTTGTTAATATTCAACTGATGGTTCCCTACTCTAAGATCAATTTTTGAAAAGATTGCTGCACCATGCATTTGATCGAAAATATCATCAATGCGGGGTAAAAGATACCTGTTCTTTATAGTTGCTTTATTTAACATTTGGTAGTCTATACAGATATGAAGAGTTCCATCCTTCTTAACAAACATCGTAGGTGCTCCCCAAGATGTTACACTAGGACAAATTAATTCTTTGGATAACATTTCTTGCAATTGAGCCTTTAATTCCACAAGCTCAGTTGTTGTCATTCTATACGATGCTTTGGTTTGAGGTTCAGTACCTTTTTGGGGGTAGTCCAGGGAATTCTTTTGGAAAAACATGTTGGTACTCATACAAAAATGTGTAATCCGCAATGGAAGGTTCCTTAAGATCATCTATCTCATCTACCTTAACCATAAATATCTCACAACCTTTCTGTTGAACTTTCTTTAGTTGTATAGCTAAAAATTGTCTTAGTTTAAATTCTTTTTTCTCGCCTTGAATTTGAGCTTGATTCCCCAAATCGTCCAAACACTCCACTTTCTTTGCAAAACATTCTACCTTTGCCCTATGCCTCCAAAGCCAGTTTACTCCTAAGATCACGTCATATGATCCTAACGGGGTTGCATACAAGTCTACTACAATAGTGAAGTTAGGTAGTTCCAATTCTGCTTTTGTGAGGCATTTGTCAACCTTGACTTTTGATTGGTTTCCATATTGCATAGTCCATGCATTTGCCATATGTTTAAATTTTCTAGGTAGTTAATTAAGTAAATGTGGAGAAATAAAACATTCAGTAGCTCTAGTATCTATCAAATTAGTAACAAAATGACCAAACAATGTATCTGACACTTCAGTAAGTGCAATTTGGAAATCAGCGTGACGATTGTGAACTGTTGCATACATTTGTTGTTGAAATGTTCCTTGCTGTGATGATGAAGGAATTTTGAATTTGTTACCAGTTTTCAATTGTGGGCAATCCTTTGCATAATGGTGTCCTCCGCAAGTAAGACATCCTCTTGAGGGTCACTTCCTTTCCGATGAGCTACCTCCTTTGCTTCCATTTTTATATTTGAATCCATTTCCTGGCCTCCTTTATTGAACCTGCTTTTGAAATACCTGTTTCACTTCCAATTCTTTTTTTTCAAATGTTGGCTTTGGACTTTTCAACTTATTTCGATATTTATTTCTAACTTCAGGTAGAGATTTGAGTTTCTGTTCCCGTTTGACCGCTTTGTCGAAGACTTTATCGATGGAGTTTGGTCCATGTACATCCACCTCACATTTGATTTGCGGATTCAACCCCATAATGGACGTTTGAATCTAGAAACGTTTCTTCCTTTGATACTGGGGTACATATTTGAGAAGCCTTTTAAATTTCTCCTAGTATTCAGTTAATAACAACTCTCCTTCCTTAAGATTTTTGAAATCTGTCAGCGTCTGATCAAAATAAAGTTGTGGCAGCTACCTTGCCCTGAAATGTGCTACAAATTGCTCCTACGTGGTGGTAGTGGAATCAAGGCCCATATCCATTTTCTTGTTGGCCCACTAGGTTGTCGTTTCACCTGCTCGTTGGTGTACTCCTCAAATTGCCTTTTTTACCTCCGAGTATTTTCAGATTTCAAAGTGCTTTCCCATTTCTATGAGCCACCTTTCAACTCCAATCTACCAACACCATTCCATCAAATTTTGGTGGATTCACCTTTTTCATGTCACCTACAAGTTGTACTGCAACTTGAGCTCTTGCTACTTGGTGTCCTTCAACATCCTCTTGCTCTTGATTTTACTTACTATTCAGGTTTTTCGATTGTTCACCTTTCCCTTCCCCATCATGGCCACATACTTCTTGTTCCAAACCTGTCATTCTGTCCCATGTCTCATTGAGGGCTGTGAGGATCTGATCTAATTTAGCAGCTTGTTCCTTTGCTAACTGGTTAGGGTTAGGTTGATGGTTTTGGTTGGATGGATTTCCATCTATGTTACCCCGTACATGAACTATGCTCTTGTTGTTTTCAGCCAAGAATTATGTGTATCAACACCAGTGGGCTCATAAGGTCATAGCATTTGAATCTACGCTCTAATACTACATGTAACAACCTTATTAGATTTGTTTACCAAAATTACGAACACTTTTTAACAACAAACATAATCACAATTTCTAGTTTCTAATCATCATGAAGAATGACAATAATACATTATATTCAGTTTCATTTTTCTAACACAATAGAATTCTGTCAATAGTAGCAAGCAGACGGCACTGTAACAAAATGATTCTACTAAATCAAGTTCAAGGTTTCATAGATACAACAGCCTCCTTGGGGCTCAAATTTTACAATTACATAATGAATTCAACAATGTCAGTTGCGTATTACAACATGTAATAACAATATCACAATAGTACTGTCAAGTACGTATAGAATCTATTCCTTTAATAATTCAGTAGCCATGAGTATGCATCCAAGATTGGTTCTGATCATAGTTACCATGTTCGAAAAATTCGGTTTGTTCGGAAGGGGGAAAAAGTTCGGAAGTTCGGAATTTTGAAAAAAGTTCAGTTCGGTAAGTTCGGAATTATATATATATAAAGTTCGGTTCGGTAAGTTCGGAAGTTCGGAATTATATATATATATATATATATATATGCAAAATATTTCAATCTACTAAGGAATGAACATTAATTTAAGTTTAACACTTGCAAAAATGAGAAATGCATAAGAATTTCAAACTTGAATTACATTAACAGATAGCAAAATATTCATGGTTTAGAGCTTAAGCTCAAAATTGATATAGAACTTAAGTTTCAAACATTTGCAACATCAAACCCAGCTTCAAAATCAAAACTAGCACTAGCACTAGCACCATCGTTCATTCATTCATTACTTCAAAGACAAAATGTACATTCAAATCTAGAATAAATCATCTCGATTGCCCACAAAATCATGAATGCCACTCCCATTATTTTTCAACTTTATCATTTACTGACACTTTCTCTCACAAGGGCTCATTGGTGCATTGAATCTCACAGAGTGCATGCCTTAAGGGGTGCACTGGGAATGGGGTGGGATCGGCTTGTGGCACTTTGCGAGAGATATTTTCATACTATTCTATCACGCATACATCCCTTCATGCAGCCTTCATACCTCCTATGATGTCTCCTTGAAATCTTGAAACCCTGAAATATGGCTAAGTTTGAAACACTAAAACCCTAGAATCTGACTAACTCTGAAATATGATAGGATCCTCCAAAACCTAGAATTTGCATTATAGCTCCTAGCGGTCCGAAACCCCTCTCAAACACCCTGAAAGTATATAAATAAAATATAACTTATAGTATAAGAAACTAGATGTCCATGTAAACTTATACTTAAATGTTTATTTTATTTATATACGGTTGGGTTCGGAAAAAAAAAAGGTTATTCAGTCAAGTTCGACCACACAAAGTCGGTCCATGCCATTTGTTCGGTTTGAACCGAACATGAGCCATGTTCGGTCGAACATGGTAACTATGGTTCTGATCAATTGTTTGGAGGGAGAGCATCATCTGTGCATTTTTCCTTTCTTTCACGAAGGAGCAGATAATGACGATGCAAGCATTTTGAACCGTTTGAGAATAAGTATGAAAGTACAATCCCTATCACATACAACTAGTCACATAGACCATAGGTACGCCTCTATCTGTTTGACCTCAAGCAAGTATGCAACCTAGAAAGTATTGTGGACTAACAATGTATACAACTATAACATTACTTTGGCTAAAACATTTATAGAATTCAGACTTCGAAGAATCTTGATCATTGTCAACATATGCAATACTCTCTGCTATCAGATGCTTATTAGAATTTCCCATCTGAATGAGGATGAGAGTTGGAATTCAGGCCCACAACCCAATCATTCATCATCCCTCATACTAGAAAGATGTTATCTAGGTAATAGTTAGTCAACCCAAAGAAAATAACAGTTGCAAATACATACAATAGATCCCTTATCCATAACAATATATAATCATCTACAACATAAAACAATGTCTTATTGCATGTTTTCTACACAAGAAATTAGAATACAATCATAGCTAAAACTTAAAATCTTAGCACAGTCATACATATAATCCTTTATTATTGCTCGATACATAGGACTGTGATAAAGCATTGTACTTAATAAATATTAAGATATATATGCTTTATATCTTATTTAACTCAGCATAAGTCTGTAGGGTGTTTCATTGTCTCACTTCAAGCCCTTGCATACCAAATAAACGTCTTATTCACACCATGTATATATTTACAGCCACAAGCACATCAAAACTATCTATTTCAGCAGGTAGAATAATCACAAACAGGTTGTAACGGAGATTAATTTCATAAATGTTAACAAAAAGTTATATCTTCTTACATTGTTACTAAACCCAAGACATCTTAAAACTAAGGCCGTGCTCATTTTAATCATAGGCTTATAGGTGGTGGTATCCACTACTTACAAGTCTATGACCGTCGTGCATGCACTTATTTTTTTGTACATGATAACTTAACAAAGCCTATCCACACCAGAATTTCTGGTTTCTATATTACTAATCATTATGCGTAATGTCCCAAACTCGAACAAATCACTGAATTCTGAAATTTTTGCAAACCTTAAGGTAAAAATCAGTTTTTTTATTTTTCCAACGACAAACCCTAACTGAAATCAACCTTCCAAAATTAGTTTAAAAATAGGGCGAATTAAATGGCATAAAAGGCAAGCCAACAATTGAGTCTTTCCAAAAACAGAGATTCCTTTTCAAACCCTAAGCACCAAAATTAGAAGAAAATTGCAGAATAAATACTTGCTCTTCAACTCCAAGAAAAGTACTTTTGGACCTCACAAATGATCCAATAAATTATGAAATAAATTACCAGAAGTATTGACAATTTTTCAATGACTAATGGAGCACTAAATCATGAAATTTCAACCATAAAATATGCCAATTTATACCACAGTCCAGATCTGAATATTTGAATAAAATGCTGAATTTTCCTCAATCCAAAGTGCTGGAAAATTCTTCAAAAATAAGGAAATATATGTAGGAAAATTACAAATATTATTTAGGCGTGGAAAAGCCCAACAATCCTCTCCCACAAGTCAAAACTAAGTTGCCCTAGCTGTAAAAAATCACAATGAATTCCAAAATGATGTTAGGGAACAAAATGACTCTCCAACAACAATTCACTCCCCACTCCAAGCGCCAAACTCCACAAGGAAGTCGCCCATCTGAAAAACCCTTAATTTGTTTTTTTCTTGAATTTGAAGAACAATGGCAGGTCTTAAATGAAGTTGTCCCATAGAAGAAGGTTTGCGTCCTCCATCTCTTTGCTTTGAAGGTTTTCATCTTCAAGGCAATGGCTCAAGCATTTCATGCTCAAAGTCCAAGATTTGAATATCCAAATTAGCTTGCCTTCAAATGATCCTTCACTTTCCTTTTATACACCTCCTCAAGAGTGGCGTCCAAATTGGAGGGAAGGATTTAATTTAAATCTAGAAAAAGAGTAACTCTTATAATTTCCACTTAAGTCCTTGGGCTCCCATGACCCTCAAAAGAACACAACTTAAGTGAAAATTAGAATAATAAAGTGACTTTTATAATTACTCTTAGAAACCAAAGTGTTTTCCTTTTCTTTTTCTCTTTTTCTGAAGCCCTTGGGAAACAAGTGAGGCTAAGGGTATTCAATTGCTTCATGTCGAAAAGAGGGACATGACAATCCTCCCTGCTCAAAATTGATTGTCCTGAAGCAATAGAAGTAACCAAGGGGCTATCTCCACCATGGGCCTCATGTAAAACTCAAACCTTGGTTTTTTCCAATTTAGAAAACCCTCATGACGAAGCCTTCTAGTGCTGTAGATGAAGATTCTCTCTGTTTATGCAAGTTGGAAATGAAAAAACAGCAGCTCCTAGTCTTCTTTCTTTGTTCCCTTGATGCCTCATACTTTGGATGTATCAAAAAGATGAGGAAGAAAGAAGATGCCTCCAAAATTGTAGTATGGTAGTGGCAGGAAAAAACTAATCTAGCAAGGTAGTATTCAACAATTTGGGCCTTGATTGCCCCTAAATCAGCTCCTGCACATGACACAAACACATTGGTTAAAACATGAGTCTCTTGCTTTTCTTCAATGCATGCACTCTTGATGATGCCCTCTATGATGCGTGAAAGTGTTGGGGACCTATATGTGGCTGCCCTTGGAAACCAAGAAAAGGTGTTCATGCTGCCCACACATTCAAGAGTGACCCCAAAGTTCAGAAATATTCCTTCTAGAGGAGCTGGAAATCCTCTTACCTTGCTAGTGATCCACTTTTTGCCAAAAGACATGTCCACATATTTCAAAAGAAGGGTAGGACCAGCCATGTACTTTTTGATATGTTGGCTGTGTATGCACATTACAACCTTATAATCATCTCAAAAAATCATTCTTTTTACTCTCCACTTTGTTGGGAATATGACCAACCCGGAAGCACACAATTGATTACCAAACCAAACAACTTAATATGCGGAAATTAACCAGATTCACCAAGTAACTAGAATTCAGAATAACACAGAATATGAGAGACAATACACAACTTGTATTAATAACTCTTACAGAAAAGAATACAATAAAGAAGATGCCACTTCTTCTCCACCACCTCTTCAGAGGTTTCCCACACCTCAAGTGAACAGTAATTCTCTCCTCAAAGCTCTCTCTACTAGGTCCCAACACTCAACTCAAACACAGAGTTGGTGTACACCTTACACCTGTGCTCCACGCACTCTACAAGTGCTTCACGCACTCCACAAGTACTCAAAGTACTTCAAGTAGATCTCCCATGAACCTGCAACAACCTGCAATTCAACAGACCATACTTATGGAAGGAGCTGCCTTGCCTTCCTCTTAGCTCTCCATGTACTCCACGTACATACCAATGAGTACACACCGTACTCCAAGTAGATCCTGCCTGATTCTGCTCTTTGTTGTGTTGCTGTCCTATCTGATCTCCAACCTACAGATCAATAATGGTTCTGCACACCTGTGAACTTTGACCTTGCACATACACACACCTGCAGATCAACGATCTTACTTACTATGTAGATCTCCTATAAGCCATGCTCCCCTGATGACCAAGATCATACATCCATGAAGAATCCAGCTGACTCTCCAATCCAGCACCAACACAACTGGTACTGTGGCACTAGGAGGAACGCACCATTGCTCTACCTCACACACCGAAGGAGCTTATAAATATGCTCTTACTCCCTAGCACTAATTTACAATACAACCATGAGTCTATTATATAGATCTCATCCAAACAATAATTAGACATCTAATTACAATAATTAGATCCGCAGCTCTCAGTCTAAAAATAGATCTAAACATGCAAACACTTGGTTCGTTAGCTAACAGCCCGTAATAAGCTCGCAGTCGAACCACACAGGCGACCGACGTCGGTCCCTGTCTGTCTGGGGGTCGCCGACGCCGGCCGATCTCTGACCGACGTCGGTTGCTTCCTGTCTTCTACCTGCCGACGTCGGTTGGCCAGACCAACGCCAAAGACTTCTGACACTCAGCAACTCATCCTGCAACCTCCTCCATGTCTGCATCAGTGAAGCTTTTAGTTCCACAACCTAACAATCTCTCACTTGGAGATAAACAGCTGCACTGTACCTGTACCTGTACCTCGTCTAATCTGTTTCTTGGTTTGTATCCCTCTTCAATCTCAATTCTGAAGACAACCCACCACACGTACTGTGATGTACCTCCTGTCATTCGAGTACCCTGCCACATCCGAACCTACAAACACATGTAGTGAAGCCCTGACCCTGCATAGCATGAATCTCTGCTGCTGGTCTCTCTCAAATACCTGAGAACTCACTTTCCCGAATTGGCTCCTAACTCTCTGATAGCTCCCACTGCATGGGAATACTCAGGTCTATACTAGACCTCATGTGATTTCGGACACTGTACCTGTCCAGCCCTTAGTGTGCTCCAGCTTTGCATCCTGAACCTTGCCAACACCTGATTCACATCAGCCCCCACTCGAGATAAAATCAACTTGTGATCTCCATGTCTCCCATGTCAAAGAATTTCGCTGCTCCAAACTCCTCCTGACATGCCACCGAACTAATCTTACCTTTAGCTCAGCAAAACCCTGTATGTACAAACTCTGCTAGCAAATATACCATCCACATACAGCAACAGAATGATGTCATGACTCATCATCCACCTGGTAAGACAAACCACAGTAGTTATCTTGACATTGATTGAAGCCATGCTTCGTCCTCCACCTGTCAAAACCTGTACCACTGTCCTGCAGCTTCTTCAAGACCATATACTTGATCTTCCGTCTCACGTATCCGTTCTCTCTATTCTTCAACTAAGGTATCCATTCGTCTCTGTGCTTTCATTCAGCTGGCAACCTTACCAAAAACCCCTGTTTGGTTCACCTCCAAAGAATCACATCCTCATCCATGCCAAGCTCACACCTGTTTCCTGGATTCTTCTTGCTCTACAATCAACAACATGTATAAAGAAGAGGAACAACGAATTTGAGGGCCTACTTATGTCTTCAGTCCTCCGTATGGGTGTTTGAGACTCCTTGACAGCTTGCTGTCCACCCAAAATCCGTTACAGTGACCGACCTCGGTCACTCCACAGTCTGCATCCGATCGACGTCGGTTTCCATGCGTCTGTCCCTGACTACCGACCCTGCAGTGTCCCTGCTGCCGACGTCGGTCTTCTGACCGACATCGGTCTTACCTACTGCCGACGTCGGTCCTCCTGACCGACGTCGATCTTACCCTGCTCGACATCGCCGGCTTCGGTCTGCACATGACCGACATCGGCACCTGTCTGTTCGACGCCGGTTCCTCCTGACCGACGCCGGTACCTGTGTTCGCCTGTGAGTGATGACTTTTTATCCGCGAGCTCATTTGAATCAATACCCATGTCCAAACTGCCCTGCTCAGAAGTATCCATCACCATCCACTGGGTTCTGTCCGCCATCTCCTCCAAGAACACCAAGGCTTTCCAGTTCTTAAGCCTGTCAAATATATCTGTTTTTCGCTTAAGAACATGTATCTCCTTCCTGCTCATGTGACCAAGCCTACGAAGCCACGTCTCTGCAACAGAAGAAGAATCAGTAATATAAACAAGTAGATAAAGAATACCTGTTTTCTTACCACCAGCGAATTCAAGTGCATCCGCTGTGAGAGTTCTTGTGCATCTCTCATCACCCAATCTTTCTGAAGAAATTAGCCATATCTCCAAACCTGGGACCTGCATGACCTTCATCAACACTTGTGTGTTGGCCGCCTGCAATTTCAGCTTCACTTCCCCTTTGCCAATTCTTTGGCAAGGCTCACCAGCTCCTCTACCTGGGGCTGCATGGAAAGAGGCAACCGAATCTTTTATCCAAGATTCAACTTTATCCAAGAAACCTGCAAACACATCCTGTGCAACAAAACCTTCTACATCTGTATCTTCAGTTTCTTCATGCTGATCTGCTACCAACCAACAATCTTCTTTTACCTGCTCTTTCTTTTCATGGGACTTTAAGTAACCATCTGTGCTTTTCAACTCCTCCATCCTTAGCTTACTTTGATCTGCCGTTGCTTTACTCCCACTCAATCAGAAACCCTGAGAGTGCCCTGTAACCAAAAACACAAAACCTGCTTCCTGCAACCTTAGCTCTGATACCACTTGTTGGGAATATGACCAACCCGGAAGCACACAATTGATTATCAAACCAAGCAACTTAATATGCAGAAATTAACCAGATTCACCAAGTAACTAGAATTCAGAATAACACAGAATATGAGAGACAATACACAACTTGTATTAATAACTCTTACAGAAAAGAATACAATAAAGAAGATGCCACTTCTTCTCCACCACCTCTTCAGAGGTTTTCTACACCTCAAGTGAACAGTAATTATCTCCTCAAAGCTCTCTCTACTAGGTCCCAACACTCAACTCAAACACAGAGTTGGTGTTCACCTTACACCTGTGCTCCACGCACTCCACAAGTGCTCCACGCACTCCACAAGTACTCAAAGTACTTCAAGTAGATCTCTCATGAACCTGCAACAACCTGCAATTCAACAGACCATACTTATGGAAGGAGCTGTCTTGCCTTTCTCTTAGTTTTCCATGTACTCCACGTACATACCAATGAGTACACACCGTACTCCAAGTAGATCCTGCCTGATTCTGCTCCCTGTTGTGTTGCTGTCTTATCTGATCTCCAACCTACAGATCAATAATGGTTCTGCAAACCTGTGAACCTTGACCTTGCACACACACATACCTGCAGATCAACGATCTTACTTACCATGTAGATCTCCTATAAGCCATGCTCACCTGATGACCAAGATCATACATCCATGAAGAATCCAGCTGACTCTCTAATCCAGCACTAACACAACTGGTACTGTGGCATTAGGAGGAACGCACCATTGCTCTACCTCACACACCGAAGGAGCTTATAAATATGCTCTCTTACTCCCTAGCACTAATTTACAATACAACCATGAGTCTATTATATAGATCTCATCCAAACAATAATTAGACATCTAATTACAATAATTAGATCCGCAGCTCTCAGTCTAAAAATAGATCTAAACATGCAAACACTTGGTTCGTTAGCTAACAGCCCGTAATAAGCTCGCAGTCGAACCACACAGGCGACCGACGTCGATCCCTGTCTGCCTGGGGGTCGCCGACGCCGGCCGATCTCTGACCGACGTCGATTGCTTCCTGTCTCCTACCTGCCGACGTCGGTTGGCCAGACCAACGCCAAAGACTTCTGACACTCAGCAACTCATCCTGCAACCTCCTCCATGTCTGCATCAGTGAAGCTTTTAGCTCCACAACCTAACACACTTGCTCCAAGATGAGCCTACTACCTTTACCATCCCAAGAGGGGTCAAAATGAAGCTATGCACCATTGTAGAAGATCTAGAATTGTTACAAAAGGATGTGCCACAGCTGCTCCTTATAAAAAGGTTCATTTGAACTTTAGACATTGAGCACATACTCCCTTGCAAGCTTTTATCAATTCCTTAGAGTCTCCCATGTGCCATGACAAACCTTTCTCTACTTACAACTAGAGAATAACATTGATCCTTGTTGAAAACATATCTTGAATGGATGTATCATGGAGGTGCAAGCAATCTTGCATTGACATCCTTATGTGTGCCTTATGCTTTCCTTTTGGCTGCATCTTGACCACACCAAAATTCATGTGTGGAATATATTTTGTGCATAACAAAGATCCAAATTTACAGATTAGAGAGGGCTGTACCATACTGACACTATCCAACCTCTCTCTTCTTTCACACCAATGGCTGTCTCTGCTGTAGTTTTCTATGTGGGACCAATAGCAGCTGTTAACCTTCTCCAAACCATCTTTCAAGTTGGTCATTTCAAGCTCCATAAGAGTTGGAAACTTCCTCATAAGGGCTGTCATCCCATCCTTGGCCACTAAACTCAATTGACCTCCCATCAAAAAGAAGATCATCCTAACAACCTTGTACTTGCTGATATAGAGGCTGTATATATGATGTACAGCCATGCAATTACCCCCAAAAGTCAACCAATTCACTACTAAGTTGACCTCCCATGTGCTCTCCATATCTATATTCTTCAAGGATGCCAATATGAACACAAACATTATACAAAAAGAGCTACAGCTGCGAAAGGAAAAAGATTTGGAAAGTAATACCTTGCTGCCCCGATTGGAAAGATCCTTTTGCTCTTCATTCATTATGTGCATGCTAATGTGGCCACCCTTCAACAATTCTTTGGCAGCTCCTACATGCTTTGGCAAAACTTTCCAAGCTTGTAAACAATTGGCAAAATTGGATTCCTTGAACAACATACCTTGGAAAGAAATTTCAACAACTTGCAAACTTTCCTGGATGAATTCTTTCAGGGGTGCTATAAGTATCATCATTGGCTGCCCTTTCTCCACGCTTTCATGCGTATGTAGAACCCAATGTGAGTTCACAAAGAATTCATTATGATAAGCAAAAAAGTGTTGTATCATACCTTCATCCTTCACCCTTCATGCAAGTTGTGCCCCTGAACACAAACATTTTCAGAAGTTGATAGCAGCTGTAAATGTACAAAAAACCTTCATGAGGTGGCTGGAATTGCACCCAAATCTCAGAATTTTTCGAGTGACGAAAATCAGACTTGATTGGCACCTTTTTCCTTCTCCATGTGGGTTGTAATATGTTCCAATTTCCTACTTTTTGGCCACCAACAGGGTGCTGGAGTTGTTCCTCTAACTCAGAAATTTCTGAGTCAATAAAATCATACGTGGCACAAGTAATTCCCGAATTTGTATAGGGCTGTAATATGTCAAAATTCTGATGATTTTCTGAGTGTTGCATTGGCTGAGTTTGCCTCCTTTTTTCTCCTCTTTTACTTTCATTTTCTTTAGAATTTTCCAAGATTTTAAAACATGAAGCTGGGTGGTTTCCACCACCTCCACGTGGCTGCCCATGCACAGAAATCAGAGTATCCCTTGTATTTCTCTTGGTCATTGCAAGTGATTTTCCTAATGATCATATATATGGAACAATCACATTAGTAAAAACATTGGTGTTTAGCAACACCTTTAGCATCACTTCATCATGCCTTATGAATATGATATGGCCTTTCTTTTTGTGTCCTAGATTTCTCTTATCATGGCTGTAGCATGCTTTTTCCCTCTTCAATCTTCCCTTTATAGTGGCTGGAATTCCACTTATACATGCTTGAACTACTCCCATGGTGTTGGGATGTGAGGGGCACACCTTCCTAGGGCCAATACTCAACATGGAAACAAATTTTTTTAGGGAAAGCAAGCTTATAATGTAGAAAACAACAGTAAATGTGTTACTTACAGCCCTTCCTTTGATCCTTCGATCATGGTACTACTTGCTTATGCCCCTTTCCATAAGGGTCCAAGCTTTGTCCTTTGTTTCAAAACATAACATAATAACAAAATCATGCTTGTAGGGCTCACCTGGATCTTACAACCTTGTTAAAAATTTGTCATGCCCAATTTTTGAATTTACATGGGAGAATCCCCTTCTCCAATTAGAGTTCTCTATCTCTTTCTCATTGTTGGCAATATCAATATTAACATTTGCCCCTTCTAATTTTGTTGCTTCCATTGCATACTTGATCGTAGGCAAATCAACCTTAGCAACCATTGCCTTCTAGTGTTCCCCTTTTTTATTTGGCATCCTCCTTTTAAGGGATCCTTCTCCTTGCTCTGCCTTTGGAAGTTCTAATTTTTCTGTTACTTCCACTTTAGTGTCTACAACTTGCAACCCCAATGGTTGCTTCATAATTTGTTTAAAACCTTCACTAGACTGCCTTTGAATTTCTGGGCCTTGTGGCTCAGAAAATTCAATTATTGGCTGTCCCAAAATTTCTGATTTTTGAAGCCCTTCATTCATATGTAATTCAATTTTCTCTTCTTCTAAAAGAGTCTTTTGAGGTCTAGGGCTTAACCCCATAGACTTTGCCACATCCTTGGGACTTAGTGCATTTAGCTCCCTCTGATAATTCTCCATGGCTTGCAACAATTTATCCATAGCTTTATCCGTTGTCCTCTTTTTCATCGCTACCTTTTGAATAGGATCTTTGTATTCCTCTTTTGGCAAAAACTTAGGTTGCCAATCCATCAAAGTCACTCACACCCCACATTTGGCTAAGAAATTAGCTCTGATACTATTGTAATGTCCCAAAGTCAAACAAATCATTGATTTTTGAATTTTTTGCAAACCCTAGGGTAAATATCAGTTTTCTGATTTTTCTAACAGCAAACCCTAGTTGAAATCAACCTTCCAAAATTAGCCTAAAAATAGGGCGAATTAAATGGCATTAAAGGCAAGCCAACAAGTGAGTCTTTCTTTCCAAAAATAGAGATTCCTCTTCAAACCCTAGGTGCCAAAATTAAAAGAAAATTGCAGAGTTAATACTTGCCCTTACAACTTCAAGAAAAGTACTTTTGGACCTCACAAATAATCCAATAAATTATGTAATAAATTACTAGAGTTATTGACAATTTTTCAATGACTAATGGAGCACTAAATCATGAAATTTCAACCATAAAATATGTCAATTTTTACCACAGTCTAGATTTGAATATTTGAATAAAATACTGAATTTTTCCCAATCCAAAGTGCTGGAAAATTCCTCAAAATAAGGAAATATATGTAGGAAAATTACAAATATTATTTAGGCTTGGAAAAGTCCAACAATCTTCTCCCACAAGTCAAAAACCAAGTCGCCCTAGCTATAGAAAATCACAATAAATTCTAAAATGATGTTAGGGCACAAAATGACTCTCTAACAACAATTCACTCCCCACTCCAAGTGCCAAACTCCACAAGCAAGTCGCCCACCTGAAAAACTCCTAATTTGTCTTTTTCTTGAATTAGAAGAACAATGGCAGCTCCTAAATGAAGTTGCCGCATAAAAAAAATAGAGTTTGCATCCTCAATCTCTTTGCTTTGAAGGTATCCAACTTCAAGGCAATGGCTCAAGCGTTTCGTGCTCAAAGTCTAAGATTTGAATATCCAAATTAGCATGCCTTCAAATGATCCTTCACTTTCCTTTTATACACCTCCCGAAGAGTGGCGCCCAAATTGGAGGGAAGGATCTAATTTAAATCTAAAAAAAGAGTAACTCTTATAATTTCCACTTAAGTCCTTGGGCTCCCATGAGCCTCAAAAGAACACAAAGCAAGTGAAAATTAGAATAATAAAGTGCCTTTTATAATTACTCTTAGAAACCAAAGTGTTTCCCTTTTCTTTTTCTCTTTTTCTGTAGCCCTTGGGAAACAAGTGAGGCTAAGGGTCTTCAATTACTTCATGTCCAAAAGAGGGACATGACATTATGCATACAAGGCTAAGTCCGTATAAATTATTGTCATAGTATCAACTTCACAAAACTCCATTAAGAAGATATATATATATATATATATATATATATATATATATATGGATTAAATTGGGGTTTACATTATATTCTGAGAAAAATAAAACAGTAATACCCAACTGGGATATGCACCATTGTATTGGGTTGTGGAACTGCATTATATATATTATACATTATATTCTGAGAAAAATAAAACAGTAATACCCAACTGGGATATGCACCATTGTATTGGGTTGTGGAACTGCATTATATATATTATATATAATATATATAATGCAGTTCCACAACCCAATACAATGGTGCATATCCCAGTTGGGTATTACTGTTTTATTTTTCTCAGAATATAATGTATAATATATATAATGCAGTTCCACAACCCAATACAATGGTGCATATCCCAGTTGGGTATTACTGTTTTATTTTTCTCAGAATATAATGTAAACCCCAATTTAATCCAAATCCTAAAGTAATCATATAAACACAAATTAGAAGCACAGTGAAGGTCAAATTCTTGGTAATTCCTTAAAACTTCTTAAGGGTTTATAATCTCCCAAAATTGAAGTGTAAAGTTCATATGTATAATGTCACTCCCATAGGCCTGTGGGCGAGAACGAATTCTCACTCCTAGGGCTATAGAGGTGAGAATAATGTAAAAAAAAAACCAACTCATATAAAACCAATATGATACAGAAAAACATTTTAACAGAACAAAGTCTTCTTCGCCTTTCTTTTACAATACAATTAATATCAAATATGTCTATTCAGTCAAGGTATAAGTCCGTGCTCAGAGTCATCAAGAGACCCGTATGCCTTCAAAGCGGTAAGTGGAACTATAGTATAACAAATACAGTCAAGGTACAGTTCTTTTTCACTCAAGAAAATGGCTTTTGTCCCTCTAGAGACCAACAGACCCTAAAAGCTTCTTATTGGTAATACCAATTTTTGGCAAATCAAAAGTATAAAGTTTATGTATATATATATATATCGGTCACTTCTATAGGCCTGTGGATGAGAGCGAGCTCTCACCCCCAGGTCTATAGAGGGTAAATATCCCGTAACATAGCTTATATAAAAACAACCAATATGTTCACTAAAACACCTTCAACATAAAATGATTTTCCTTTCCTTTCAACTTTCAGGCAATGTTTGTTCAAGTATAATAACAGAGATGAGTGCAGGTTACAACCAAAACCATGAAATCACTTAACTAGAAACTTTACAATAGCTAGGGTTTAAATCCATTTGTCCGCTACTTGAATCTCAACATAATAATTCAGGTAGTTTAACAAAAAATCATAGAAACCCTTTTCAAAACTCATTGCTAAGGATTTAAGAGTTTAATACTTGTTGGTTTGGTTCTTGGATGGCAATGGCTTTGCTTGGAAATTACCAGGCTCCTCCTCTCTTTTTTCCAACTCCTTTACTGCCATTTTTTGCTTTTTATTTAAACATTCCTTTCTCCTTCCTTATAATGTTCAATTCGGGTTTTTGAACACGTCACATTCCATACTTTGTTCTGCATGTAGGCCTTCATTCTTGCCGAGTAGTAAAAGTCATGCAACCACTTAACCTTCTCCTTACCATTAAACTCTTCCTCGTTTAGCCTCTCCATTAAAGAACGAGGAGTCACCTAGAACATGCAAGATGGAGGCAAAAGAAATCAAAACCCACAATACCTCTTTCTCAGTTGTGCCAAAATGGATCTTTTGATTGAGTCATGTGAGCTCCCCTACTATGGTTTCCACCTTGAGTCCATTGTGAATCCCAACAAAACTACTCCTTTGAACTCAAGTTTGTTCCCATTGACTTGCATGGGAACCCTAATCATCCTCTTAATCCTTGTTTTTTTAATGATTAAACTTTTTGACCTGTTGATAGGTTCCACATCTGCTTAGAAATGATTAAGCCATGTTCACCATCTAGGGGGTCAAACATTTGATTATAAATTCTAAGTACCCCACCAAATGGAAATATTTCATACAACACTTCTCATTTGACTCATGATGAATAACATACACATTTATGCGTTAATAACTTATTTGTGAGCAAGCTTAAGACGACAGGCACAAGACTGTAAGCAAACAAGGTTACAAACGAGGCCAATATGCTCCATACCAGATTCTAAATGCTCAAGTATTCCTATTGACGTATAAATGCAACCGAAACTGCTACTCCCAAGTCAATCTTGATAATAGAAATCAGTACAAATGCCATGCCATAAAATAAACGGACATGCCATGCAATATATGGAAATGAACTGTGTAATCAATACTAAAACTAAACACAAATTTAATTGACTACTAATCAGACAACGTCGTGCGTGTGTGCTTGTTCTCAAATTTCTCTTCCTGCCTCTAGCTCAGGACTCCACTGCGAGGGAAAAGACAAGGACTGCCTTGCATCCACCTTAGAAAAGAAAATGGTAGTTAATCATTTTACCCATACATATATAAACATCTGAAAGATCTAATTCAGAAGCAGTGCATCTAGAAACTGCAACACATAATCAGAATATAGATATAAGTCAACATTTACATACATTTTCTGGCTGAATAGATATTCTATAAATAAAAATTCAAAAAGAAAGATACTGCAGCCATAACCTAAATCTAATAAGTACAGCAGTATAAATTTAATAATCCACAACTACTAATAGTCTGAGCTATTCATTAATGATGAAGTACTTCCCATTAGGGGCAGGATGGGATGTGACATTTCTGAGAGGTTATGGCAACATCATACACATTCCTCCTGCCATATATATTATCAGGATTCTTCATTATCAGACTATCTCCTGCACGGTGCAAATGTCTTCACCATCCACCTCCTTCCCCACTTGAATACAGTTTTTCAGCCACCCCTGAATGGAGTCAATGTTGGATACAGTGTTGAAGATGGTTGCAAAATTCCTCAATCAAATTCTTTGCATTTGGGCCCTTCTCACCCTTCTTGGAATGATCATCACCCAGAAATTTCTTTCCGATGCTCCCAGCAGCTGGGGTAGAGGCAGAAGCTAGCTGTCTTGTAGATTTATGAGGTTGTGGGCTTGCAATCCTTTTCCCGTTTTCTATCTCCTTCCCATGATCACTGAATCGTCCTGCAAAGTAAAGCATCATTTCCACCATAGACAAAAATTAGCTCTGGAAATTTAGGTCTTATCAGAGGAAAAGGGTCTGGAGAGAGAGCATTGGTTCTCCCTTCAAAATTCTCAAACGGCAGTTTTCTTATGGGTATCCATATTTTATCAACAATTCTTGGTATAGGGCTGAGCAACAGCAAAAACGTTACTTTTTTTGCTTTTAACAATGAAAGGGGTATTTTCCAAATCAAAGGCAGTAGGGACGGATGGTGAGAGGTTGCAGCCACCGTGGCCCATCCCCAATATGTCAGAAACTTATTGAACTTCTTAATCAACAAACTTTGAATGCAGTAAAAGGAAATAAGCAATTCACAAGTAATCCTTTTAACTGAAGCTTTTAAAAGCAAGCAAAAAACTATAGATCCTCCTCTGTTCCAATTTTAGAATCTGATCTCACCTCAATTGACAAAGAACACAGGAGCAGAGAGGAATGGATCTCCCTGGAGAAGAGTCGACCCATTGTTGCCGTAGAAATTACCACACAGAACGGGAAAATGTGAAATTACCTTATGATCATTTACCTTTTCCCAAATGATATATGCCTGTTACCCGTTACAGCCCCTATTTAATTTATGATTGTTTTCTCCTATCTATCTCTTTCATTGCATGAGAGAAGCAATTGGCTTCAATGATGAGTATGGGTGGCAACAAAGATCATTATTTTCCATGTTAAATCAATGCCAAGAGCTAAGGGTAAGGTTCAGTGGGTTGGGGATAGGGATTAGATGGGTACTTAAGAGAGAGATTAGGGGTTAGGGTGGATGGGACAGGCTGAAGAAGCACCTTCGACCAAAGGTTTTTGAAAATTGTGGGAAGGATCAGTCCCAGAATTTGTCTGGTGCATCTTCAGAGGAGAGGGTTCTTGCACCTCAGTTTGCAGCAAGACCAGCTACTTTGTTATCTTTCCAATTTCTAATGTGACTAAAGGTAGTGAAGTTGAGTTTACTTATAAGCCATTTAGATGCTTCGATTATCACCTTTATCAGCCAAGATGAGACCTGTCCTTTATTCATTTCATTAATTATTATCTGAGAATCACCTTCAATGATCAGCCTTTTCCATCCTCTTATGACTACAATCTGGATGCTTTTTAGCATGTCCAATACCTCTGCTTGATTGTTTGTATCATGCCCAACATCCATTGTTTGTATCACGCCCAACATCCATTTCATAGATTTAACAGAGGTTGACACTTCTCATCTCTAAAAACTCCACCTCTAGCCGGAATCAGATTGCCTTTTCCTGTGCAATCAAAGTTCAATTTTATGGAGCTAGGTGGTGGGCAGCTCAAACAATCTTAGGCTTCAACTAACTGTTAAAACTATTGGGGGGGTTACTTTTGCTTTTTAATTATTGCTTCACTTTTTTATATTTCTGGTGTATTTTTCACAAGTCAAGCTTTTAGGATTGGAGTTTCCATGGCATTTTGTGATTGTGTTTGCTTTATGGATGATTATGACATAGTTTTTTTTAAAATCATTTTCTGGCTTCTTGTATGTTTGAAGTTATTTTGCAAGTTGGCAAATCTTTCTGTTATAAAAACAGAATACCATGAAAAACTATAGGCTGATGCTGGAGGAGAAATATAAAATGGTAGAAACGATATGTTGATATTAATTTAAATTGGCCTCATGGTAGATAAATCCTTGAAGAGTTATGCTCATATCTCAATAGATTGGTTGGCTTATTAACTTAACACCGAGCTGGAAACCAATGGTTCACTACCATTCTTGGATGTACTTTTAACAAGGACAAAAAAATGTTTACTATCTAGGCAAGTTTACAATAAAAATATGCATACTGATCTATACCTTCAAGCATCATCACACCATCATCCATCACAAAAGATTGATGTGCTCAAAAGACTTAGAAACAAGGGTTTCCAAATAGCAGATGAAGATATTGGAAGAGAGAAGATATATTTGGCAAAACATTTTCAGGAAGAATGGCTCCAGCATGAAGCAGATTTCTGGGGTTTTCAAAAGCTTTGAAAAGAAGAAAGTCAATCAGAGTTATAATGGCAATGAGGTGAATGATCTTTCTAGAGCATATTGACCATATAGTGAGGGGTATCAATCAAAATAGCAATGATCTTAATATAGCACAACATAAAAGCATTATTGTTGCTGAAAAACAAAATTGGTAGTATGTTCAAATCTTCCAAAGGTCCTTTTAATCATAATTTGAGCTGTCGTGTTTATCACATTGTTTGCTCTTGCGGTTATCCTTACATCAGAGAAACAAGGAGATCTTTCAACAAAGTTTCAAAGAACATTGTGCAGACATCCAACGTGACCATGTCAAAAGCTCTGCACCAGCTGAACATTCACATGCAATGACACGAGTTTTGCATTGAAATGGCTAAAATTTTGGTGAAAGAAAATCATTTGCTGAAGAAGAAAATAAGGGAAGCCACAGAGATTGGTAAACACCCCAGCAACCCAAACAGGGATGAAGGCTTGGAACTCAGTGACCCATGGAAGACAATCATTCACATAAGCAGAAGCCTAAATGAAAATAATCAGTAATGGGAAAATACGTAATGCTTGTGAAAATCATTATCTTTGTTATGTATTAATTATTTTCTGTGATGGAAAACAATATATCTCCCCTCATGATGTAATTGGAGTTATCCATATAAAGAGCTCCTATCTGTAATATTATTATTCATCCTAATGATTGGCCACAATGTGTGGCCCAAAACGTCAATCTGAACCCCTCTATGCAATTTTTTTCCAAAAAACGTTTTCTAAACATTATGGATTACGGTAGTTTTAAATGTTTAATACTGCTTTCCTGTTTTTATTGGTAAATTTATCTTTTTTAACCAAGGGATGTCTACATAGCTAGCACAACCCATGGGCATGTATTTTGTCAAATTAACACAGGGCTTTTATCTAGCCTACCCAGGCCCTGATTTTACAGACAATATGCATCTCTCAATTTTACACACGTGTCTTTCCCAATTGATTTTTATCTGAGTTTTTGTTGTGAAACGTACTTTCACTATTTTGCTTGCATATTGTAATTTTAAATTTCATGATATGCCTATTTGGGATGCCTTGAACTAGGTTCCATTGCGTGCATATTTGTCTTGCTTAATCACACGAGTTTGGTAGAGTTTGGTTAATTAAATCTGGGACATAGTCAATGGACCCGTGGCCGGTGCCGCAAGCTTATGGGAAATAAAACTGTTTTCTCCTGACCAACAATTTTGATTGGAAACTTCTGGGAAAATTAACAATAGTTCCTATTTTCCCCAGTACACTCATGCACCCCTCAGCCCCTCCCTGCCCACATGCTGATTACACATTAAAATATTGGTCCTATGATTTTTGGGAAAATTCAGTGGAACATAAAGTTTAAGGTTTTGTTTTAGGTTTCAACCAAGCCAATCACCAATTTGGCATATGAGAGAGCCTCTTTTCCTCTTATTTTCCAAATAATAACCCCATTTCTATTTGACTTTAGTCATAGCCAACCTGCTCAAGAAACACGGGGGATATATGCCCTTTCTTGGAGATGATTTATAACTTTTGCCATGACTCTAAATTCCCCATTTGCCGTGCATTGGCATGTGAAATAAGGTGGGTAGAGTTTAAAAAATCCTTGGAAGATCATTCCATAATAGACAGTGTCAAACACCAGCTGCTTCCATGACATAAAAGTTGTCTCAGCAAGATCAGCAACAAACTCACTTAGATGAAAGCAATCAACGCCCAAAAGGCTGTGAACAACTAAACCCACATCCCCCAATATGAAACAAACAACAGGTAAGATGGTACCACAATGAACAAATATTATCATTTGATGCCTCTTCTGAGATATGCAACCAAGATCCATGGCAATACCTTATCCGAGTCTGTCAAAAGGTCCCAAGCTATCCTTGGAGAAGGCAGCTGAGCCTCTGTAAAGACCCTGGCAAACTATTTGCTCGCTAACTCAGAGCTTTTAGATTGGCCACCAATTTATACAGAATTAAGAATCTAGGATTAGACGCCATGGACCAAACTCAAGAATCCGCTCCCTTTTCAAATAATTTGATTTTAGAAGTCTTCAAAACCAAAGTGAAGAACTCTCTCCCTTTTAAATAATAGTCGATCAAAGGTGAGGTCTCCTCTAAAACACAGGGCTTCTCCATGGTTCCTAAGGCTATAAACACCCTCATTTGCTAAAGCATCAACCGCCTATTTACAATCTCTTAAAACAGGCCTAAAGCAGATACATCTTAATGCACAGACAGATATTATCTTAGACTAACAAGTTTAACCTCCAATTAGGACCATCTTCCTCTAGCTAGAGCATCCACAGCCAGCAGTTAGGACGTCGTCCTCTAGCAATAGCATTCACAACCAGTTTGGATTCACCTTTGACTTCTGATTTTTTATCCAAATATGATTCAAAGTCAATTTCTGCCCATGAAATAAACTGAGCTTCCACAAGTTTACTGGAAGCTCCATGTCTTTATAGAATTAGATGTAAAAGAACTATCCTGCCTTTTCAATTATGTAACACCCCCTTCCCACTCACCTCCAACTGGGCCCAAATTTCATATAGCTGTCTCATCCAAAGATAAACTTGCAATCTTAGGTTTGTTGAACTATTCCTACTTTGTCAGGGAGAGCCGTTTCCATGGCTTCAAATTTGACAGGATTCTTTTATCTTTGGACTTCAAATTATTTTCCTTGGAATTCCAGTTACTGATCAAATTAGAAACATAAGGTTCCACTCTAGCTAGAGGGGTGTGGTTTAGGGGCTAGGTAGTAGGGCTGGGTTGGTTAGATTCATTTTTGTGTTCTTTTGAAGCTTGACCCATGTGTGGATGTCCCACGAAAGCACATGATGGTTCTGGGCTGTTTCCGAAAACAGCCCAATATTTTGAGCATTTCCAAGTTTCAATACTGAAATGGGAGGGGCACCTGGTGTTTCCTGCAACATTGCGTTTTTTCCTTTTATTTGTATCTTACAAAAATTGTATTTTTTGGATATTAAAATCAGCTAGTTTGTCCATTTTTGAAATCGGTCGTTTCCATTTTTTTCCACACAAGGCATCTTCTCTGCAACGTTATGTTTTTTCCTTTTATTTGTATCGTACAAAAATTGTTTTATTTGGATATTAAAATCAGCTATGTTCTCTATTTTTGAAATTGGTCATTTACATTTTTTGTTGTCGCATTGAAACACCCCCAACCCCCTTGGACCAGGTCAGGAAACATTTCGGGTACAGAAATGCTTCAGAAACGTCCTGGAACATCCGGACACACGCTGGAAATGTCTTGGACATTTCTGTCATGTATACAGGTGTTTCCGGGACGTTTCTAGGCATTTCCGTGGGTATTAAAAAAAATTAAACCAAATAAAAAAAAAAGGTAAAACCATGGTATACATACTCGCTGAGGACCAGAGGAGCCCAAACCAGATAGTATATAAAATATTTTTTTGAGAGTATATGTTTACATCTATAAGTTTACATTTAGACAGGGACGTCTAGTTTCTTATATTTATATTTTATATATATACTTTCAAACATGAGAATGGTTTTGGACCTCTAGGAGCTATAATGCAAATTCTAGGTTTCAGAGGATCCTATCATATTTCAGACTGATTCATAAACTAGGTGGAGATTCCACTTTCCGCTTCATCAACACGGATACAACACAAATATCTTACTAACAATTGATTCTAAGACTGTTATATGCAAAACAAAATTGAACAAATGCTTGGGAAAGAAATCAGCGGCCTACTCAACATAAACATAGAGCAAAGTGATAAGCAAACACATTTGACACACAAGTTACCCTGGGCAAACCCAATGTGGGAAAAACTCTAGCGGATGAGCAAACACACTCCCCGTTCATTGCATTCTACAAAATATACAAGGTACTGCCAAATTGGCCTATATGGATGGAATACTCAATACTATTCTATCCAAAATTTATATATAAACTATGCTTTGCACTTACAAGACCCTTCTCAGAGCTCCCATACACCTGAACCAATCATATACAGCTAACAACGAGCAAACCAGAACCAAGACTCAATCTCGCCAAGAATGATGTGAATCTAAATTCCTTACAATTCACTGCCTCTCTGATGTGTTGTCTGCTTTGTCAAGACCCTTATATAGGCCCTCTCAACCTTGGAGCTTGCTAAGGAACCAAAACGAACTGCTATGAAGAGAAGGAACGTTAGCAACCGTTCCTTTTACGCGCATTTTGAATGGTGACAAAACCACTGGAGTATGCAGACAGGCAGTTACGGAACTGCCAGGGCTGCCTGTATACTCTAGCAGTGACATTTTTGTAACTTTGAATAGGGTGGTTACGCAACTGCACCCTGCAGACTACGGCGGTTTTGACACCGCTGTTCTGCAAACTGGGGTGGTTTCGTCCTCCAATAAAACCACAAAGTTTAGAGAGCTGAGAAATACCTCTCTGATCAATGTGAAGGTGTCCAGATCATCCCCACACTATTTTCTGTTCCTGAGCTGAAGTCTTGAGCATGAAGTTTCTTACATAAGTGTCTTAAAGCATGTTACATACAATTGGGCATAGTGGAATTACTTAGTACAGCAAGATCCATTTTTGGATCACAAACTTAGTCAAATTTCAGGTTTTGAGGATCTCTAGACTTAGCCATATTTCAGGATTTTAAGATTTCAAGGAAACATTATAGGATGTATGAAGGTTGCATGAAGGGATGCAGGTATGATTTAATAGTATGAGAACATCTCTCATAATGTGCCATGAGTTGATCCCACCCCATTCCCAGTTCACTGTTTAAGGTGTGCACTCAGGGAGATTAGATGCACCGATGAGCCCCTGCAAACTAGATGATTTATAGTCAAAAAATAGTGGGAATGGCTTTCATGATTTTGAGGACACTCTGGATGATTAATTCTATATTTGAATGTACATTTTGTCTTTGAAGTAATGAACGAATGAATACTAAATATTTCTAAATGTTTTATCTTTTATAGACTAAAAATGAGTATTATGCATTGTTTATTGTTTATGTATTATGCATTGTTTATGCATTGTACAACATCTATATATATATATTGTACAGACGCTTCCATGCGGTTTCCAAAACAAGGGTTTTTGAAAATTTGCGTTTCTATGTTTCGGAAACTTTTCTGTTTCCATTTCCAAACAACAGAGATTTTTTTCTTACACGGCATCTTTTGTTTGAGAGAATTGTGTGCATCTGTGTATTGAATTTTCTTTTTCTTTTATTCTTATCTGTTTGTAATTTCTTCCATGTGAACTGTTGCATTTTATCTCGTGCATTTTTGGTTTATTAGTTTCTTCTGCGTGTTTTCCAGGTCTATATAAATAACACAGGATAGCTTGAATGCAAATTGTGCCTCCACCAACGTCGAATGAAATTGTGCAGTTGATGTGGCACAGTTTACTATCCAAATACCATACTCTGTTAGCTTTTTTAAGATTTCAAAGTGGTTTGCACCTCCTCAATTGCAGTGCTTGGGTATGAACTGGTTGAATGTTTACTATTTCGTCAACTTTGAAATTGTGCTCCCCTGACCATATAATATTTCATTTACAATGAGAATTTTGTTTTTCAACTTTGGAGGATATTGTTTATTGATTTTATGTATAAGGCGCATAAGATCATGTTTTTTTTTGTTTTAAGGTTTCTAACTTTCACTGACATGATTTGATGACTGCAGAAGCTTTCGAACTATTCAACAGGCAAGGTTTTGAAAACATACACTGGTCATGTCAACAGAGTATACTGTATGTCTTCAACATTTTCTGTGACAAATGGAAAATACATTGTTAGTGGCTCAGAAGATCATTGTGTTTATCTATGGGACCTTCAGGGTAGGAATGTGGTTCAGAAGTTGGAAGGTCATAAAGACACTGTTATATCAGTATCTTGTAATCGAACTGAAAATAGAATTGCTTCTGGTGCTCTGGACAAAGACAGAACTGTAAAGCTATGGGTTCAAGATACAAACTGATACCATGTAAAGCAGATATTTTTGAAATACATGGTGATCGGGGCTGTAGAGGAAATTATACAGGTTGCCAATGGAAGGTAGCGTCATAGGCTTGATATTGTATTTTGTGCAGCATCTGGGAAAGACAATGGAGTTTAATTGCTAAGTAGTATGATTGATCGTCATCTATGCCACCGGTCATACAAATTGGATTAAAGTCACTTTTGGCAGGGGAACTGTTGAGAATTTCGGTTGAAACGGTGAATTTAACTGCAAAATATCATGTAAAGTTTCAGATTCTATAAAACATTTCAAGCCTTACAAAGATATAATATATTAACGGTTCGGAAGGAAGAAAATGATAGTGGATCTAGGAGTGTGATCCAAAACATCATAAAAAACCTGCACAGAAACATCATAAAAAATCTGCACACTGTTTTTTTTTCCAGAAGCTCTTCTATTTTTTCAAACCTTATACTTAGTTTTTATTGTAGGCCACATATTATCGTTTTCTTGGCTTATCTATGTATGCAAGGCTTGTCTCATCCTTTTATGGACTTCTATGCACATCTATGCAATACACATTGCATATTTAAAAATATATTTACTATAAATAATATTATTAATTAATAATCCTACAAAAATTAATAAATATAATATTATTAATAATAACTTTTGAGCTATTCCAATGGTTAGTGTCCGATTTCTCTCTCCCTTGGATTTTCATTTCTTATATTGCACAAGAAGGGGATTGCAAGAAAGACGTAATAATCATTTGTTATTGTGAGTCATATTAATGATAATCTCTATTAAGCGAACACTCCAAACAATAACCAAATAAGCACGATTAAGAATTAATAGTTGTATATAACGTTTTGATTTTAGGTATTTACACATGTTTTACATTTTAGGAAGTCATGGGAGATTTCACTATATGCTAAAGAGGGATTTAGGGTAATGCAGTTTAAAACAATAATCAAAACTCTAATGTGTTGAAAATAGTAAATATAAATAACGCTAAACGATTGAATGAATGAATGAAGGATTTTAATAACGTCCACGAGACTGCAGCAGCCTATGGGACCCATCAGCCTATTGAACAAGTAATGGAAATGACAAAAAGATGAAACTAGACATTTGGGTAGAATTATGGAATTTTTGAATTGAAAACTGAAAACGAATGTTCATTGGACTGTACTTTAAAAATTCAAAATTGATTGTGTTTTAAGACATAATTAGTAGGTCACCGATTGTGTACTGTATGAAATTGGCAAGTTACTTGATTGTGTACTGTATGAAATTGTCAAGTTCCCTGATTGTGTACTGTATGAAATTGTCAAGTTCCCTGATTGTGTACTGTATGAAATTGCCAAGTTCCCTGATTGTGTAACGTACATAATCAATAGGGCATTGATTGTGCACCTATGTTATTGTTGACTATGAACTTGGGCATTGATTCTACGCTGCTCTTTTTCAAATTCTGTAATTTTTTGGGTAGGGGCATGTACGTACGAAAAGGGATGACTACCTTGGCGTATTGGACTTCCCAAAGTCGGGTTGAGATAGTCGAGGAGAAATGATGGGTCTATGGGAATTAATGATTTCATTGATTAAGTTGAGTTCATTGAACGTGATGTGTTGGTTGATTTGGTTGAGCTACCCTAATAAGGTTATGCACTGTGTTTCAATGGGTGACCTTGGCTTTATCAATAATGTTCTGGGTGACCTTGTCTTTATCAATAACGTGGTTGTTTCAAAGTGTTCATTCAGGGCAACAAATTTTTTAGCTATGAGGGCTTTAGAATAATCTGATTGCAAGATAATTAAATAGCATAATTCTTGGTTGATGTTGCTCTACTTAAATGGGCAAAAATCTGGTTGGATTATTCTCAGAATTTGATTGACTTGGTTTGGTTGGTCTTGCGAGGCAAATGGCATCTGCAAAGTGAATGAAATTGGATAAAGTTAAGTTCGAGGACAAAGAGTCAAGTCAAATTTGGAGGTTGATTTGTTGGCAAGGTAGTAAATATATTTGCCTAGCTAATTGTGCTTTTGATGATCTTGTTTGTTCATCTAAAGCTTCAAGATGATTAATGAGTAAATTTGGAAGTCGTGTTGAGTGAAAGGCTACCAACTGGAGCTCGCAGTGTATGTTGCTTTGAATGTTTGTTGTTAGAACGAGAGCAGTTATTCTTGGAAATGCTTTTACCTTGTGTTGATGCGTTTATTTTAGGAGCATCATCCAAAGGTGTTGAAACGAGATTTGTTAAATTATTTATTTGCCTTGAATCTGATTTTTTAACTTTCCTAACTGTTTTGTGAATGGTTTTGCCCATTGATGTTTTGAAAGCTAGTGTTTTGCTAGATGAAAAATGCTACCGGAAAGCTCAAATGTTTTTGTTACTAAAATAAAAAGAACACTTGAATGATCGAGTAAAATTAACACCTCGATTTACTAATGAATCAAGTAAAAAGACTGTTGAAAATGAACACATTCTTTGTTTTTCTTTTGTATTATCAATGTTTTTATGCATGCAAATGCGGCTAACTAAATGCTAGAATTTAACCAGTTAAATGTTAATTTTCTGTTTTTTAAACTGAAGAAAACACATGTGAAAGAAAAATTAATTGAATGCAGGTATTTAACTAATTAAATTCTGATTTTGTGTGTTTTTAAATGAAGAATGCATACAAGTGAGAAGTTATTTTAATGCTAGAGTTTAACTAATTAAATGCGGTAAACGTAAGTCTAAATTTCTTTTCTATGTTTTCTTGAATGACATACAAATCTGAAACTAGATAGCTGGAAATGTATGTGGAATCTAAGCTTTTTGTTTTAGAATTTTCAGATTTAGAATGCACCGTTGAAACTAGCCAAATAAATGAATGTAGTGCTAGAAATACAAGAATAATTACATTTTTTTTTGCAGATTTGAAAATGCATGTACGCTGAAAATAAATAAATTAAATCTTTTTTTCTTTCCTATTTAAATTTAGGATCCATGATCCAAATGCACAACGCTGAATGCAAGTTGAATAAAAGTTGTTGGCTTTTGTATTTTCAAATTCAATAGCCGCTGAGAATAAGCCAAGCACTGGAATGTGTAGATATCAAAATCTGTGATTAAGTGCTCGACAATGACAAGCTTGACATACATTTATCATGCATGACTTGCACACACAAACATGGTCCTACTCTGTCATGCTCTCACTCCTACATTCTATCTTATGGGTTTGATCATTTCGTTCTATTGTTACACACCTATAAGGACCTCACTATCTGTTTCAAACTTGTTTACTGTCCTACACAGATATCTCTAGATTTTTAGTTTAGTTTGCTTGTACATAGGTCGTTACCATCATGTTGGGTCAATATTAACAATCAATAATAACCCAGACTTGTTGATATTGATCGTCTTGTAACAATGACTATTTTTAAAAATAAAATAGTTCCCTAGGGTCAACCCATCTACCTAGCATGTTGGTGGGGTGAGAAATTATTCAATCAGTCTCATATATATATATAAATCAAGGTCTCATTTGAAAGAGACTTGCCACTTATTTGGGAACACATATATATACTATTGCAGGTTGAATGAATTTGCTATATTCTTTCCAAATAGTGAATCTATCACTACTAGTAGTCACAAAACAAGTCTAAAACATATCAAATTCAAGTCAAAACAAACATTATCAAGTCTCAAATCTAAATCATTAGCTGCATACATATAACAAAGAAACACAATTGTACAATCACACTAGGTGGGAGAATTACGTGTTTGATTTCCCTCCTCGAAATATCGGATATGTAAGCAACAATCAATCATCAAATGAGAGTGATTGAGATAAGCTCAACTCATTACACTTTCTCGATTTTTGTAGGTTTTTAGCCCTTACAAGCACACCTAAGGTTTGAAGGCAAAGAAAGCCAATATTTGAAGTTGCACACATCATCAACATTTGACATTGCACATACAGAGCTTACATAGATAAATGAAGGTGACTGTATGATCACTGTCCCTCATTTTTGCATAGGTTAGTATCGATCAACACATTTTAGCATACATAGTCAATGCTAACCTAGATCCAACAAAATTGACAACACAAACATAAATACTTTTATTAAACCAAATGAATCATAACCCTGCTTCACTGTGATTTACACTTCCAGAATATAGTCATAACTAGACAATCAACGAGAAAATCTAAGTTCTCATCCCTTTGTTATACTTATTATATTTAGCATATGCCACTTGTCAAATCATTGCAATCAATTTTAGTATTTTATATTCATATCTATGCTTGAATGTCATATTTATCTATTTGAATTATTCTACTAATTTCTATCATATTAAGGTTTTTAAAATCAAATCAGGTAAAACATATCGGTGAATCTATACACATTAAACTGTGTCAAACCCTAGGTTTCCTTTAGGGTTTCATTCTTTTAAGATTTTAGATTTTTGTCTTAGGGTTTCATATCTGATATCTGATTTTTACATATGAAAGAGGATAAATCTTTTCACTTTTGGCCTTAACCTTTTGCACACTTGCATGATTCCATCCTATGCCATCCAAAAATGCTAGTTCCCTTGTCCCTCTAAGTTGTAGTGCTAGATTATGTGGGACCTATATAAAACATAACCAAATTCCTACTACTTCATCTAAAATGGATACAATGAATGTCTCTTCTTTCGATGATGCAATTATTTATGAATATGTGCAAACATATGATTATGTTTATGTGCCTCCATTAGAACATTATAATCAAGATAATCATAATGAACATACTAATCAAGATAATTATGAGGGTCTACATAGAATCGATCCCAATGAATTTAATGGGGTAGATCTTGACCAAGTAAAAGCCTTATCCAATTTTCCTCAAAGACTTTATCAATATCTTAAAGACGTGGGTAGAATTGTCCAATTGATCATAGCATCTAAGGATGCACACCAAGCTAAGCTTGCTACAACCTGTGCACAACAACAAGAGCCTTGAACTATTGTCAACTACTTCTTTCAAGCTAATACTTCCAGTTCATAGGTTCAGATTTTTATTACTGGTACTATCCCTATGTCTACACCTCCAATGACATATGTGACATCCATACAAGGTTTGAGGGAAACACGAGGCCTCTAATAGATTTCCATACCTATTCTTATGTAGACAACTTTTACTCCTTCCATGATGACTACACATGTTCCAATACCAACCTCATTTACTGTACATTCCCTTGAGCAAACTGTTACAACTCTTTATGCTAAGGTGTTGTAACTAGAGCAAGGTACATTGAGAGCTAGTCATTCCATGGATTTACATGGCTTACTTCATAACTCCTTATCCCCGAGATAAAAACTTATCTTTTACTGACAAGCTTTGTAGCTCCCAAACTTCTACTATATGAAGGTGAAGGTGTCCCAAAGAAACATCTTAAATGATTATGCATAGCATGCTTAGATTATGCATACAATGACAAATTATTGACTAAGCTATTTCTAAAAAGTCTCAAGGACTACACTTTGCAATGGTTATATGACCTCCCCTTCCAATCCGTAAGAGCATTTAAGTCTTTGGAATATTAATTTATAACACATTTTGCCATCAACATTGATGAGAAACTATCTTATGTGCAAATTGCTAAACTGAAGCAAGGGTCCAACAAGCCAATTCATGACTATTTACTTTGGTACAAGACAATGATATCCAAGATGACTATTGTTATCACTGACAATGAGTTACAAGACATATTCCATCAAAGCTTGCTTGCACCACTCCATGAGTCAATTATCTTCAAGAGATTCAAATCTTTCAATGAGTTATGCCATATCGTAAGGGACAAAGAAGTTAAGCTCATAGATTTGAACAAAATCAAGTATACATCTACTCCTACAACTACTTCAACAATGAAGTTTCAAAGCAAACCAAGCTATAAAGTCAAACCAACTGATAACAATAATGAGGCAAGGATTATAGTTAATGCAGTATCATAACCTACAAATTGATTCTAATTAGCAACACCATCAAAGAGGTAATTTTCAAGATTACAATCACCTCCTCACATATTGATATAAAAGTTAATGGAGTGCAACCTTATCACTCTTATTTCTCCACAAGAGCTCGATCTAGATAGTTATGCAACAATGAATTATGTTAATAATGCATATTGTGACTTTCATCAGATTGCAGAACATTCTACGAACATACGCTTCAAATTGACACATAAAATACAAGATCTTATTGATGACAACATTATCAACATGGGCACCCATACAAAGGAATCTAGATCATAGAACCATGGAAATCACAAGTTAAAGATCTTTAATGATCCATTTTCAAAACATGAGATGACAAAGACTAATGATACTTCAGAAGTACACTATGCATACAATATACACCCTCCACCCGTGACATATGATCACCTAATATATGTAATTATTAACACACTTATTGGTACTTCACCACAATGTCTTATGATCACATTTGATGACAGTGACATTATCGTTAATGATTCAAATTTTCACACATTATTCATACGAGCCTATATCGATGAATAACCCATACATAGTGTCATGATCAATAATGGGTCAAGTGAAAATGGTTGCATAATGACACTTCTTCATTCCCTTGGGTACACACAACAAGATTTACAAGATACACCAAGAGTAGTTAAGGGATTATATGGAAAAAATAGAATACCCAGGGACATGTAGTACTACCTCTTTAGGTGGGCTCTGCCACACTACCCATGCCATTCCTAGTTTTACAAAGTAACAGAGTCTTTAACATGTTGTTAGAATGGCCTTGGATGTAAAAACTTTGTGGAGTACTATCTACACTACATCGATTTCAAAAGTACATACACTGAAACAAGGTAAACATAATTATAGGTGTACAATATGCATACGCTTTACAATCAATGGTATCTTCTCTTTTACTCCCACCACCATTGTAGTTGGTTGATACATCCATACATGATCAATATATAGATATAGTCGTTTCACATCTGTAATAGTTTTCCATACACCAAGTTAGAGGAAAGTGTTTGGGTATTTATAGACAACGAGCTACTCATCACCGATCACATCATAGAGTTAGTCAGGGCTCACAAAGACCATCATCTCTTTTAGCACATACCTAATTAGCACCTTAGAAAGTTCAATGTGTTCCATAATGAACACAAATAATGAAACAATATCCTATTATACAATGGACCCCACAAAGTCCTCAACCATCTAGAACTACCCATCACACACGAGATTTTATGAGCAGTGATCATGACAGTTACGACACATTATAGGATTTATCATGAGATTTTGACATGCCCACATCTAGTAACATTCTTCCATGATAAAGGATCATTACATTATTTGATATAGGCACTCCCTATGGTCCTTCTATTGATGCGATCATCGGGTAACATCTTTCAAATCTCAAATATTTAAAAAATAACAAAAAATTAAAAATTAAAATAAAAATACAAAAATGTTTAAATATTAAAAAAAATCAGGACCTGAGCGTGACATAATTACTAGATTACATTATTTATGTATGTTATTTATCACATGTTTGGTAGATGGCATATTATTTTCATACACATACATTTCATAATATATGAGTGCGATGCATGACATATAAATTATATATAGACATATAAATGTTGGACTTTCTTCTACCTAGTGGCCATACCAATATTAGGGGCATCTTATTCCACAAGTTTCACAGTTATATATTTCTATGACCTCTATACCATGTTGAGCTACCTAGATTGCTTACATATGTCTTGTTAGTTACTCATATCTTACATAGTGATACATAGATATGCTATTATATTATGATGGGAAATTAATACATATGGATGATATAGACTAGTTTAATTTTTCTATGCTCCATCGATGCTATTACTCTCTTGCATGATAAACTAGTTTGTGCTTGTGTGTGCAACCCTTGGCCTTGATTGCTACAACATTTTTATGTCCCTTGTTTGTGACATATATGTCCCTTACATTTGGCTTTTGTCCTTATTTGGTGCTACATCCATATATCCATTGTTTGTGACATATTTATGTACATTGCATATGGCCCTTGGCCTTGTTGTGATATCTTCATGTCCTTTGTATGTGGCTATTGGCCTTATGTGTGACACTAACACTTGAGTTTGTTGAACTTATTAAGCTTGTTGACATTGAGTGGTGCCATAATCACTGCATAGTCTTATTCAATGATTCTACTACTATGTGTTTCATTGATACATTTATCTATACATGACACTTATATGGCTTGCATTACCTATGTTACATACATGCGTTGATTGACATATACATTAATATAATGATATACTCTCCACATATTCACATGTATTACATGTTGCTATCTTTATACAAGACATGATACAATTTTTTGTTGTTGAGATGAGTGATATACAGGTCGCATCCCTCATATCAAAAGGGGGACATTATAGTGGGATTGACATAGAGACATAAGCCTCCATGAGTAAAAAATCAGATCAAAGTATAAATTATAAATATTCATAATGATTCATCTATCAGATGGTTCAATTACTTGACATATATTGACACATCAGTACAAATTATGGGAACATATGCCATGCATAGACACTCACTTTAAATTTTTTTAGTATGGATTCATATACACTTAAGTGCATATGCATGGGCATATGTAGACAATTTATAAGAACATAAATTACAAGTTTCCACATACACATGCATTTTGAGATATATATTCTCAAATTCAACATATAGATGCATAACATTCTATATCAATTGATACAGATTCAAGGGGAATGATATCGGTTCATGAACATATACACACTTTCATACTCATGAGGCATAATATTCATTCATGCACATACACAATGACAATTTATAGTTGAATAAAAAATGGTCATCATTCAACTTCACACTTATCAAATTTGAGATCATGATTGGGGAATGCACATTGTTCATTCTCTTTCGAACATGAATTTATTTTGCATCAATTGAAATTATGGTCATGATGGGGGCATGAAAAATTTTCATTATATTTTGATCTTGCATTTTTATATCACATGGAGATACCTTGAGCGAACTAGAACAATACTATACAACATAATCTATAAGACATATATAGTGGTTGATTCAATTTTTAATTTTATAGAACCTATCATGTCATCCCCTCTTTATTTTCTTGCGTAGTTATTTAGGTTAGTACATTGCATACTTCTCTTATTTACGAGGGTTGGGACATGTTGTCTTCCCAACCTAAGGGACTGTATAGTTACACAAATTTGGGGCATAGTCACTCTAACTCTCCATGTAATTCAATAAGGAATCATAAATTTCTCTAATGCTTCAAAAATGAAGCGTCATATCCAACAAGTTGTAAGGGAAACATGATTTTCATCAACACGTGTACTCTTTCCTTGCTCTCTTAAAACTTTAAAAATTCAATTTCAGATTGAAATGATCAATCTATGGACATTGACTTCTACAAATTGGTTTTAGGTTTTGCTATTCAACGACTTTCATAATTGGACCTTCCTACTGAACACAAAGTGTGTTGTACACACTCACGTACATAATTTCCTTTTAATCTAGCAATTCCAATTCTATAATAAAAGGGGACATTTATAGATACTAATATATGGTATTAAGTAATTGAAAATAAAAATATTGAAATACATTTACCATGCATGAGTTGCACACATAAACATGGTATTAACACATCATTATCTCACACCTACATGCTACCTTATGATTTTGATCCGTTCTTTCTACTATTACACACCTACATGAACCTCATTGTCTATTTCAAACTTGCTTATTATCCTACACAAACATCTCTAGATCCTTACTTCATTCCCCTTGTGCATGGGTTGTTACTGTCAGGCTAGGTCAGTATAGCTAGTCGATAATGACCCAGGCCTGTCGATACTGACACTAACCTAGCAAAAAATATTTTTTAAAATTAAAATTTGTTGGGTGAATATTTTATCATCAAGCAACCGATGGCAAAATGGGTATATCAACCACAATACAAGGAGATTTATATGGCAAAAAGTGTGGGTTTACCACATCATAGTGGGATAAATCTCTCCTCTCATCAAGGGGAGGTTCCCTATAAACTGCTTATATATTAATATGAACTGAAAAATAGACTCAAGGGTGAGATTATACCATCCATCTCTCTTTTTTTAGAGATGAATTTTACAAGGCATAAGAGAAATCCTAGTTGATTATTGAAAGCATTTCTCTTCTTTCAAAAATGATGTTCAGTAAATGGCAGAAAATCTTCTCAGATAGTAACTAGATATACGAGAAACCCACGAAAGTAAAAAGTCTTTCATTTCTCCCCTTACTGATTTGAAACAGATGTAATAATAGAGTGAAGTGCAGCTCAAAGTCTTCACCTAAAACTATAACAGAGTATAAGATCACAAAGGATAAAAGCAGTTCAAATCCTTTCTAATATCCTTCCCACTAAAACATGGAAAAAATGAACTAAAGGTAATTATAGCAGCTCAAAGTCCTCATAATTAACTTCAGAACGTCTTCAGATAATTTCCACACACACTGCTTATTTAATCAAATAGATGAGAGATTATTAGGAAAAAAAACATAAGAATGATCTCGTAAATAACATAAATTATTCCAACACAAAGTCTGAAAGTAACCTGCTTTCTCATTCATTCAAGAAAATATGATTTACAATCTGAGATCAAAGTCTCAGGAAGCATCTCAATTTTGGTAGAGTTTTTGCTCTCAATTATCAAAAGATCCATGCTATTACAAAAGAGGCTCCCTCTATATATATAGGGAAAAGCCTTTAGAATGAGAAAAAATTTAAATATTATAACCTAGTCAAAGATGAGAGATCATTGTTGACTTTGGGACTTTCTTGATTTTTACATGTAATTACACATGACAAAAGTACATGTGCAAATGTCCCAAATCAATTACAAAGTGCATTTAGAAAAAAAAGAAATTAAACAAATGGAAAGTTGATTCAATTTACAGCTCCATCCTTCCTTATATGAGTGTGGTACATGGTCATAGCCACCTAAATCCCGATACTGTCTGGCACAATAGTATATTTGAAGACCACCTTAGCCCTAACTATGGCATCTCTCACTACTGTGATTGATTTTGCATGACTAGTTACCCTGGTTCTCAGATTATCCAGAGTTAACTGATTATCCAGGATGTTATCCACAGAGGCCACTAAAAATGCTTTCTCTTCGAATTCCCATCGAAACATACCTTTAAATTCTTGAATCATTTCTTCTGCTGAAATGAATTGGTTGTCCTATATGGCAAATTTGCAAGGCAGCTCCTCTAATTTATGCAACAGACTGATATCACTTTGTTCACTAAGGTCTCTGAAAGATTTGAGGTCATTGATTAATTCCTTAAGCACCTAACTTCTATATATTAATGCTTATTTAGTTTTAATATACAAGTCTCTATCAGCGATGACACCAATTGATATAAGAGTGCCTATTTTTAGCTTCTTCATATCTGTCCATTGGCCAAGATATTTATCTGTGCTTTCAATATCCTGAGAAATGATATTGATAAGCTCATCTAGTTTGGCTCTCATTTTCTTCATCTTACCCATTTTCTCAGATAATTTTATAAGTAGGTCAATCCCTTGTGTGTGCATATTGTCTAAGTAATCCTCAAGCAGATTGACCTTGAGATAGGTTCTTTCTGCTTTCTAGATCATGGGATCATCTATGGAGATAGCTTCTGGGGTTACTGCTTTTGGAGCAAGAGTGATTCTTCTTATCACTGCAATCAATTGTTCCACCCTCACCTTATAATGATCCTTCATTTCTCTTTCCCTGTCAAATTTATGAACCATAATATCCACTACTGATTGCAAATCACTTTTGGCACCTTCATGAGTTATCTTCCCTAACTCAACTCGAGAGATAGAGTAGCTGCGTATATCAAAATTTTCAAGAGTTGCATCTTGTGGAGGTTTGGCTATTTCCAAATTTTTTTGCCCCTTATCTCCAATCATCTTTGAAAGGATCTTCAGCTTCTTGGGAGTCTTAACTCTTACCAGTCCCATTTTACTGAAGTCAAAGTCATCTGGAGAGATGGCTTGTTTTTTATTTTTAGGCATGTAAGCCGACAACCAAGGTGGGAGAGCAAAAGCACTTTCATTAGCAACAGTCCTTGTAGTTAGCATCACTGGGGTGGTACTTGCACTGCTAGTGGAAACAATGGGCGTAGAATTAGTTAAAACCACACCTATTGCTGAATGGTCGAGGGTAGAACTATCTTCAATGTTAAAAGATGGAGATGACAAACTGGGGATGGATCCTGATGAATGAAGAACATCTCCAAAAGCACTTTGAGGGTCGCCAAAGATAATTTTAGAAGGAGAGGCAACTCCAAAAGAGGGAATACTAATTAGAGAAATAAGTGAAGGAGTTGCACCAGGTGAGTTGGGTGAAGAAGAAATTCCTGCGTCTTGTTACACAACTTCTCATGGAGATAGAGTTTCGGTTCCCTATTGACTTGCAGGCCTATCATCAGTTTCCATCTATCTTGCTGCTGGTTCTTCGGTGCTTTGTTTCTCAACCTCCATATTTGTTGTTTCTGGCTCTTTCTCTGCACCTTTTGATTTCTTCGTTACAAAAATGATCATATGCTTATGGGGCCTAGATGGAGAAGGAACATCACTTTTATTCTCTGTTTTATTTTCCACTCTCCTCCTTGTATCTTCTTGAAATTTAGCCTCTGATCCCATGATAAAATCTTTTAAGGTGATTCCCTTATTTGCTAACCAATTATTAGTGTTTTCCAATATTGGTTTGAACCTCATCCTCAAGGAGGTCAACTCTTTCTGAGACCATTGGATTGGGGGAAGAGGAGCATTGGCAACTTGTTTAGCATGATATCTATTATTGATCAGGTCTCCATCATCTACTAGATTTGTAGGGATATCAGCGAGCCCCAAATATTCTATTTGTTCAAGAGATAGTCTATTATAGCCCATCTTTTTGATATCTTCCACTATCCTCAAATTGAACCAAATGTCTTTGATCATAAGTTTATGGAACTGGGTCTTCCTCCTAATCATGTCCTTCACACCTCTGTAGTCAAAATTGAGTCTCCTTTTGAAATACTTCATGGTTATAAGTTGCATTTCGATCTCCATCGCTCTAGATTTTGCAGCGGTCAACACTGAGAATCTGCCAATTTCAATTAGGAACTTGAAACTGGGTTTCTTGAGTTCTATCTGCTTATTGTGCATGACAACAATTTGTCTGCACAGCTCCATCAAGACCAATTTATCTGAGAGGAATCTTGGGAGCATATAGGGATAACCTTGGAAAAAGCCAACCTACAAATAACAAAAATTAGGGAACTGTAAGAACATACACCCAAAGTCATTCATAATAGTCCAAGCTTCATCTGACACTCTTTTCTGCTCTAATTGGGAATCGAAGAGACACAAAAATACTATAAAAAAATATCATTTACCCTTCAAAATGATGGATAGAACCCTTCAATATTAGCTGAAGGTAATATTGATATACTGGGGTTGTTCTCCTATCTCCCTCTGATGTTAAACTTGGGAAGGTTCTCATGGACACTGTAATATATACCAAGTATGAAGTCATATAGAATTTAAAAGTAGTGGATATCTTTGTCAATTGCTCATGTAGAGCATTGCTGATTTGTTCTTCCCAAAAAATGACTTGTTTACCCTGGAGGATTATCTTAATGAAGGGATACATCTATTCATGAAATTGAGAGGAAAAAGGTAAACCTCGTACTCTGTTGAGAAGAGTAATCAAGTTGCCAACCTCTTATATAAAATCGCTCCTTAGAAAGTTCCGTGGCCATATGGACAAGTTCACTCTAAGAGTTTTGAGCCATCTATTATTAATCACTTTCTTTGCTTTCTCAAGATCTTTATCATATTCCTTTTGTGCTTCAATGAAGTCAAGCTTCATCACATCAGTAGCGGGAGGGCACATGAACACTTTGTCAATGAACTCAGGGTTTAGTCTAATTACTATGTTACCACTAGCATCTACCATAGCCCTAGTATCCTTATTGTAGAATTGAGCGCACTAGAGAATGAACTCTGTGTGATGAGCCGCCATAGGAAAAGAGGAGACCAGATGAATATTGATCTTAATTATCCTCTTCATTTTAGAGCTAAAATTGTTTGCTTTGGTTCTTTCTATGAACTCAACCATATCTACGTGCCTGATCTCTGTATCCCTAATTTCATCGACATTAGAAGCAATCGAGGTGATTGGATAAACACCTTGATACTGGTACTTCATTATCTTTGACTTCTTTAGAGAAACCTCAGTCATCGAGATGAACTTTTGTCAAAAGTATATTGATGAAGAGGGATCTTAAAGAGAAACTGCAATAAGAATCATGATCACACAATTAGGAAAAATATTGGCAATCTAGGAAAATTGCACGTTGGATGATCATGACTAGGAAAATGTGCTTGAAAGGGCTAAGGCATAAGCATATCGATAAGTGAAAGGGAAGCGAGCTTAGAAAAATAAGAAAAATAAAATTTCCCAGATTTAGTAAAAAATGGAGGAAAAGTATGCATGGGCAGCAAAAATTTCTGCCCTTGCATGTTGAGGAATGTCTTTGTACATAGGTGACAAAAATTGACGCTTGTACACATTGGGGATAGAGGGTTTGCATCATCAACAATTTTTTCCACCTATGCATGTGAAAAGTCATAGGTTGTGCATAGGTGGCAAAAATTTTATCCTATGCACGTGGAGAAGGATAGATGTGCATCAGTGGTGAATTTTGCTGCCTATGCACATTGGGAAGTTATGAGTTGGTGCATCAGTGACAAATTTTATCGCCCTTGCACTGGTTGATAAATTTTTGTGTAAGGGTGAAATTTTTTGCTGCCCTTGCATGGATTGGTTAAGAATCGATAAGGGTGGCAAAATTTATTGCCTTTACATGGGTTTTGACGACCACATGAAAGGGTAGTGAAAATCACTGCCATTACATTGGATAAATGGCCAATGGGTAAGAAGAAAGGGGAAGAAGGTTTTCTCTGCTTAGATTGCCTCATCGACGAGAAAAATGGAGGAAGGGGAAGGGGAAAACTAGAGAACCTAGACAAGAAAGGGAAGAAGGAAAAACAACTACGAAAAAGAGAAGAAAAATGAAAATAAAACAAAAACTAAAACTCTACCTAAAAAATCATGACACAATGCTTGAATCTGACGAAAACACAATTCCACTTGCATGCATGATCATCTAGATGTAGGAGGGAGGAGAAATCAAAGATGAATGAAACAAAATGAGGTGAAAAGGGGGCTAAATAGGGCAAAAATTGACCCCAACCACTCAGCGCGCATGGCCATAAATATTACACGCAAAAATTGAGATTAGGCAGGGGTAGTAAATTTTTCTGCCCCTGCATGTGAGGTTAGAAGGGTGATGCAGGGGCAGCAAAATTTTTCACTCCTGCATGAAGGAATAGAGAAATGTAAGGGCAATGATTTTTGTTGCTCCTGCATGAAGGATGCAAGGGTGGCAAAAATTGCCACCTTTACACGGAAACTAGAAAACCACATGTAGTGGTGGCAAATTTTGTCGCCCTTACATGTAAACTCAAAAAAACACTTAACTTGAAAATAGCAAAAATTTGTCATCTGATCGCATCAAAATCGTAATGATTTTCACATTTTTTGGGAAATCGTAAGAAGAGAATGTCACAAATTTTTAACGATACCAGTTGACCAAATATGAGATCAAGAAAAACTTGCCTTGAAAGATGAACTTAGATTAAAAAACATGAAACAGACAAGTTTCATAGGGGTTGTTCCAAAAATGAGCGTAGCTAATTTTGAGAACAACTGGCCCCTATTGGGGAACTTCCATTGATCAAAACTTGAAATGATCGATGGGAGTAAAAACCAATCTCTAAGTGCCTTCATCCAAGTCATTGGGCCACGGAGTCAAGCCAAAAAAGGAAAAGACACGAAAAACCAAAAAAAAAACTCAAAAACTATACAAATGTACAAGTGTACTCATCTAATACTTCAAGGATTGAAGTGTTTCAGATGTTGCCCACTGTGAGGCAGTGAGAATGGCATTCTATCTTGATATTCTAACAAGAAGCTATTTTCACCACAAAACTGACGAATTGTAAATGGACCTCTCCACAAAGAATCAAATTTTCTATGCATTCCTTTTGGTTCTCTCCTCTTGTCCCACAATAAGACTTGATCTTCAATTTAAAAATCATGCATCCTTGCCCTCTTGTCAAAGAGTTTTTTCACCTAATTTTGATGTGCAGTAATCCAGTCCACTACCATGGTTCATTGCTCATCTAATCCAGTTAGGCACATAATCCTTTTATCAATAGAATTTTTAAAGGTTGAATCTTTGATTGTCTTTGCCAACCTCAGTGCTGGTAGTTCTAGAGTGATTGGTATCTCTGCATTCAAACCATACAGAAGTTGGAATGGTGACATGCTTATTGCCCTCTTGAGTGTAATCCTATCTACCCATAAAGTGTTAAACAATGCTTTATGCTAAGTCCTCTGATTATCATCTACCAATTTTTTGATAATAGTAACCAAATTCTTGTTGCTCAATTTTGCTTGGCCATTTCTTTGTAGAAAATAATCAGAAGAATGGGAGAGGGTAATTCTATAATAAAAGTAGAATTGGGTAATCTCATGAGAAGAGAAATAGGCTGCATTATCTATTACAATCTTAGTTGGAACCCCAAACTGGGAAATAATATTTTTCTTAAAAAAATTACATACCACTTTTGAAGTAGCATGCTTAGTTGGAATGGCTTCCACCTATTTGATAGAATAGTCAGTCACGGTGAGAACATATTCATGTCCAACACTTGAGGATGGGTTCACTGTGCCAATAAAATCAATATCCCATTGTTGAAAAGGTTCTTCAATCACCACTGGCTTGAGGGGTAATGTGGCTGATTTAGGTTTCTCGATGAACTATTGACATAATTCGCATCTACACACCTATTTGTAAGCATATTGAAACAATATAAGCCAACAGTATCTCACTTGTAGAATTTTATGAGTTGTCATCGGTGCAAAAAAATGTCCTCCACAAGCCAAATTATGAAAAGACTCTAAAAGTTTACCTTGTTGCGCCTTATCGACGCAATGAAGAAATACCCCATCAAGGCTTCTCTTGTACAAACCATTGTCCCACAAGACATAGTTAGTAGCCTTTAACTTAACATTTCTTTTTTATTTGTAGGATAGATGGGTGGGACACTCACCATAGGTAAGAAAATGAGTGATATTAGAATACCACTCATCAATAGTAGCAACAAAGAGAACTATAGGCACGTCTTCGACCTCTGTTTCTTCATTTTATGTTTCTTTTGGTATGTTCTCAGCAATGAATTGGCAGAGCCCTTTTCCACACACAAGTTTGGTAGGTTTGATATCAAGATCAAACTTATAAATCTTAGCATTCTAATTGCTCCTTTTAGTACCAAACTCTTGTTGAATTAAAATGGACTTGACCATTGTATCAGGCACCAAAACAACAGTATGTGAATTTAGGATATAAAATCTGAAATATTTTATTGCCTTAACCACAACATAAGCATGTTTCTCCATATTTGAATATTTTAATTCATGAAATTTGAGAGGACAACTCATAAATGATATGGGAGATTCCACACCTTTGTTTTATTGAACCAAAATAGCCAAAGCTATATGCTTGGAAGCATAGCTGTATATTACGAAGTCTTTGGTTTAATCTAGACAAACCAGAATTGGTGCACGGGTAATTGCTTTTTTGATGTCTTCAAATGCTGACTTGCTTTCTACAATCCATCACAAAGTGGCTATGCCCTTCATCATGTCCACAATGTGGCGAGTCTTTTCTGCAAATACCGAAATGAATCTTCATAGAAAATTTACTTTTTCGAAGAAAGAATGAACTGCAGTCTTACTAGAAGGAAGAGCAAGACTTTGAATAGATTTGACTCTTTTTGAGTCAAATTTTATGCCTTCCTGAGATACAGTGTGATCGAGAAGTTTACCTTTTGTAACCCCAAGAACTAACTTCTTGGGATTAAGAGAAATACCATTTTGTTGACAACGCTCCAACACTTGTTGTAAATGGTGCACGTGATCAGGACGATGTTTGAAAAAAATGGTCAAGTCATCAAGGTATACTATAATAAACTTCCCCATTTCATCTTTGAAATCAAGATCCATTGCTCTTTGGAAGGTAGCGCCAGCATTGATCAGACCAAAAGGCATTCTGTGATATGTAAAAGTGCCCCAAGGTGTAGTGAAAGTAGTCTTATGTTGATCTACTTTATTGACTTCTACTTGATTATACCCCAAAAAATTAGCTAACATTGATAATATTTCTAAACTAGTCACTATTTTCAACACTTGATCCATAATGGGCAGAGGGTAGTTATCTTTTAAAGAAGATTGATTTAGGTTTTTGAAATCAATATAGATACAAATTTCTCCATTCTTTTTTCTCACGAGAACTATGTTAGCAATTCAGGTGGAATGATGGATTGGAAAAATAATTCTTGCATTCGACATTTTTTAGATCTCAAAAAAAATAGTACCTGATATTTTGGGGTTGTATTGCCTTTGTTTCTGCTTGTAAAGCAATGACCCAACTTTAAGAGGAATTTCACGCCGAATCTCCTCAGGCCTGAGGGATTTCAAATCATCGTAAGAATATGCCAAAATGTCAATGTAATGGTGAAGAAGAGTAACGAATTTGAGCCTTTCGTCAGAAGTTCAAAATTTTTTAATGTTAACCATCTTGGGATTTTATATTGTACTCAAATTCATCTGATCAAATTCCTTGAAGGAACTTGAATCAACTTGACGCTGCTTGACATACCTATCATACTTATCAAACAATCTCTCGAGAGAAACCAAACTTTTGGAATTTTATTTCTCTTGAGTTGAAGGAACTTTTTGCCAATTTTAGAATTTACTTCAGGAACTGATTCTCGTGGTGGAGATTCACTTCCTTCAAAATAAAGATCTTCAAAGCTATCCATATTTTCCAAAAAATCAATAATTTGATTGTCATTGTTAAACACCTGCCAATAACTAGCATTATCAGGTACACTTAGTTGAAAGACCAGCTCAATAGTGTACTTGTCCTCTTTAAAATCCTTATGGGGAACCATGAGGGCTGCAGAGATCGCCAATGAATTTGTGTGATCATTAAATTCTCTCAGCATACAAAAATATTGAAAGCATCAAAACTTTCAATACAATCCCATACTAGATTACGATAATGTCGTAACCTTTCATTTTTAGTTTAGTATAGGTTCTTTACCTAAAAAATCACTAGTTCAACATCTCTCTGAGTATGAAGAATCTTAATACCTTTAGCATGAGTATCTTTTAATCCAAGTAGTAAAGACTCATACTCGGCAGTGTTGTTAGTATTGTTGAACTACAACTTACATGAATAAGAAGAAATTTCTCTTCGAGGGGAGATCAAAACAATTCTGGCTCTAGAACCAGTAGAAGAGCAACTGCCATCAAATTCTAAAATATAGACATTATCAAAATTTGATCCTTTCAAAAACTTCTCTTCGTTATTCAGGGAGGATCCTTTGTTGTCTGAACTTTGCTCTAACAATTCTTCTAACTTTGTATTTGAATTTTCTGAATTGTCACTAAAAGGAATTTCATCTAATGAGGTGAAAATATCTTTAATAGTTAGGAAATAATTACCCATTCCTGATGATTCAAATAAAATTTGAGCTTCGAGATCTGATATTTGGGTGATATATATTTTGACTCTTTCTCAAGAAGTAATTTCTTCATAACACTTTTAATAGGTATCCTCACTTCAGACAGATCCATATTCAATTCTCTACCTACATCCTTGCAAAAATTATGCCCAAGAAGAATGTCATAAGAGGCTAGAACATTAGCTACTAAGACTGTCATTTTGATTCTATTTTCTAGGAAAGCTGCAAACACAAATTGGGCATCTTTGATTTGACCCAAAAGTGGTACTTACTTATTCTCCATAGAAAAGCATCTGCCAAAAGTCTTGGTTAAGGTGCGACCAAGAGAATCTGCTACCTTGGTGGACATAACATTGTCAGAGGCTCTAGAGTCTATTATGCAATTACTTAATTTATGACCATTTATCAACAGGGAAACATAAAAAGGTTCTATTTTTTTGGGGGCGACAAGAGGATAGCGACAAGATTATTTTGGGTGGATTTATTCTTAGAGGAATCATGAGTTGCCTTTGGAAAATCTTGTCCTATAGGGGCAGTTTTACTTTTTACATATTCGACCAGCCTATCAAACTGTTCAGGATTGGCTCGTAAGTACTCAATCTCAGTCATTTGAATCTTGGTATTTTTGGCATGATCAATTATATCAAATAATTGAAATGAGCTAGAGATAGGGGGAGAATGTCCATCATCCTAATCTTTATTAGGTGTGGCACTGGTCTATGAGATAAAAGTAGAAGGTATGGGACGGTTTAAGGTACTCACTTTTTTATTAGTCACTGGGTCCTTTGATTGGAAAGACAGTGAAGTCCCTCGTTTAGTGATCAAAACTACTGGCTGAGGTTCTTCTCCTAATTTTTATTTATTAATTAGTTGAGCTGACTAGTTTTGGGACTTGGTAAAAATAGCGTATGATCCATCAAACACTTCTCCCTTATTTTTAGCTTCATCTTGATAATCCAAGAAACCAATGTTGGAGTCACCAGCTAATTCTTCTTCTTGTTATGCAAAGAGATTAGCATCATCTTCTTAGTCCAACTCAAGTTGGAGCAAGGAATCATGTTCAACTTCAAGGTAACCAACTGCTGAGTTAGCCGGTGCTGTTTCAATGGCAAGTTTCCCCTATGGGGGAGGTAAAAAATTTGGTTGCCCTTGATTTTTGGCAGCATTGCCTTGATATGACTAGTTTTGAAATGTCTTGGTATATCCCGATAAGGAGGAGCAGACATACCTTGGGCCATTTGTCTTTTCAAGGCTAGCATTTTATTTGTCAACTTTTGCACCATAAGATCTGTGGTGCTTGTGAAAAAACTTTTAGCAGATGAAGAAGATTTACTTTTATTAGAATATTTTCTAATCTTACTTGCTAGGATAAGATCATCCTTGACCTCAGTAGCCAAATTTTGGGCTATAAAAAGATCCATAGGACTGGACCACCTCAACATAAAACTTACTTCAAGAAGTTGAGAGTTGATGAAAAAGACCTTAAGGTTCTTGGGTGTTGGCTGAGTAATCGGAAGAATTCAGTTCTTTAGTTTGATAAATTTGGCAATGAAGTCTCGCATGGGCTCATGAGGTTCCTTCTTCATTTATGTAAGCTGAGCCAACAAGGCATGTGCATCTTCAGTGGGTTTAAACCTAGCCTCAAACTTGGCCTTGAGCGTATTCTAGTCAGTTATAGTTTGATCTCGAAGGTGATAAAACCAGTCAGCAGCGGTGCCTTGCAAAGTTTTTACAAATAGTCTCACCGCTATATCTTTGTATTCCACGCCTATCACACTGCATGCCATGGAGAAAGTGGCAATATGCTCATCAAGATAAACCTTCCCATCACCATAGAATTTGGAGAAATTCTTTCTCAAACTACGAGATAGTTCGTGTAAAGGTGGGGCTAGATTGAGAGAACCAAAGGAGTTGCCCCAAGGACCTTGGGCCACCATGATATGATGATTGAAGGGAGGGATAACAAATCTTGGTGGGGTAAGTACGGATAAAACTCTACTAGCTCTAAGACTAGAAGCTTCGTTTGGTATTGGAGATCTGACGTTGGTAGGAGGAAAGCTCCTAGTATGCTAGAGATGAGATGGTGGAGGAGAGATCTCAAAATTATTTTTCCACACTAACTCAAATACAGGATCAACAATACCTTGAGCTCTCTAGCTTCACGTGTACGGTGGATCTACTAGAGTGAAAAACTAAACAAAGACTAAAAATGCTTTAATTTAAATCTTGAGGCTTCAAAGTGTACATTCATTTCCCCAACAGAGTGTGGATAAGGTTATATAATGGAAATGGATATAATAGAAATGGATAAGGATAAGAACTACTTCAATCTAAAGTTTGAGGCTTCAGACTGCATGTAACATCCCTAGCAGAGTCACCAAAAGCTATTGGGTGAATATTTTGTCATCAAGCAATCGACAACAAAATGGGTATATCAACCATAATACAAAGAGATTTATACGACAAAAAGTGTGGGTTTACCACATCATAGTGGGATAAATCTCTCCTCTCATCAAGGGAAGGTTCCCTATAAACTGCTCATATATTAATATGAACTGAAAATAGACTCAAGGGTGAGATTACACCATCCATCTCTCTTTTTTCAGAGATGATGTTTACAAGGTAGAAGAGAAATCCTAATTGATTACTGAAAGCATTTCTCTTCTTTCAGAAATGATGTTCAGTAAATGGCAAAAAATCTTCTCGGATAGTAACTAGATCTATGAGAAACCCATGAAAGCACAAGTCTTTCATTGCTCCCCTTACTGATTTGAAATGGACGTAACAGTAGAGTGAAGTGCAACTCAAAGTCTTCACCTAAAACTACAACAAAGTATAAGATCACAAAGGATAAAATCAATTCAAAGCCTTTCTAATATCCTCCTTGCTAAAATATGGAAAACATGAACTAAAGGTAATTATAGCAACTCAAAGTCCTCATAATTAACCTTAGAATGTCTTCAGATAATTTTCACACAGACTTTGCTTATTTAATCGAATAGATGAGAGATTATTAGGAAAAAAATAAGAATGATCTCCTAAATAACACAAATTATTCCAACACAAAGTCTGAAAGTAACCTGCTTTCTCATTCATTCAAGAAAATATGATTTATAATTTGAGATCAAAGTCTCAAAACGCATTTGAATTTTGGTAGAGTTTTTGCTCTCAATTATCAAAAGATCCATGCTATTACAAAAGAGGTTCCCTCTATATATATAGGGAAAAGCTTTTAGAATGAGAAAAAATTTAAATATTATAACCTAGTCAAAGATGAGAGATCATTGTTGACTTTGGGACTTTCTGGATTTTTACATGTAATTACACATGACAAAAGTACATGTGCAAATGTCCCAAGTCAATTACAAAGTGCATTTAGAAAAAAAATAAATTAAACCAATGGAAAGTTGATTCAATTTGTAGCTTCATCCTTCCTTATATTAGCCTGGTACATGGTGATAGCCACTTGAATCCTGATACTGTCTAGTGCAATAGTATTTTTGAAGACCACCTTAGCCCTGACTGTGGTGTCTCTCACTACTATGATTGATTTCGCATGACTAGTTAACCTGGTTCTCAGATTATCTAGATTTAACTGATTATCCAGGATGTTATCCACAGAGGCCATTGAAAATGTTTTCTCTTCGAATTCCCTTTAGAGCATACCTTCAAATTCCTGAATCATTTTTTTGCTGAAATGAACTAGTTGTCCTGTGTGGCAAGTTTGCAAGGCAGCTCCTCTAATTTATGCAACAGACTGATATCACTTTGTTCACTGAGGTCTCTAGAAGATTTGAGGTCACTGATTAATTCTTTAATCACCTGAATTCTATATATTAATGCTTCTTTAGTTTCAATATACAAGTCTCTATTAGCGATGATGCCAATTGATATCAGAGTGCCTATTTTTAGCTTCTTCATATCTATCCATTGGCCAAGATATTTATTTGTGCTTTCAATATCCTGAGAAATGATATTGATAAGCTAATCTAGTTTGACTCTTATTTTATTCATCTTACCCATTTTCTCAGATAATTTTGTAAGTAGGGCAATCCCTTGTGTGTGCATCTTGTCTAAGTAATCCTCAAGCACTTTACCCTTGAGATAGGTTCTTTCTACTTTCTAGATCATGGGATCATCTATGGAGATAACTTCTAGGGTTACTACTTCTAGAGCGAGAGTGATTCTTCTTATCATTGCAGTCAATTGTTCCACCCTTACCTTATAATGATCCTTCATTTCTCTTTCCCTATCAAATTTTTGAACCATAATATCTATTGCTAATTGCAAATCACTCTTGGCACCTTCATGAGTTATCTTCCCTAACTCAACTCGAGAGATAGAGTACCTACTTATATCAAAATTTTCAAGAGTTGCATCCTGTAGAGGTTTGGCTATTTCCAAAACTTTTTGCCCCTTATCTCCAATCATCTTTAAAAGGATCTTCAACTTCTTGGGAGTAGTAGCTCTTACTGGTGCTATTTTTCTGAAGTCAAATTCATCTGGAGAGATGGCTTATTAGCGTGTAAGTTGACAACCATGGTGGGAGAGTAGAAGCACTTACATTAGCAATAGTCCCTGTAGTTGGTGTCAATGGGGTGGCACCTACACTGCTGGTAGAAATAATGTACGTAGAATTAGTTAAAACCACACCTACTACTGAATGGTCAAGGGTAGAACTATCTCTGATGTTAAAAGATGGAGATGACAAACTAGAGATGGATCCTGATGAACGAAGAACATCTCTAGAAATGCTTTGAGGGTCACCAAAGATAATTTTAGAAGGAGAGGTAGCTCTAGAAGAGGGAATATTGATTAGAGAAATAGGCGAAGGAGTTACACCAGGTGAGTTAGGCAGAGAAGAAGAAATTCTTGCATCTGGCTGCACAACTTCTCATGAAGATAGAGTTTCCATTTTTTGTTGACCTGCAGGCTTACCATCAGTTTCCATTTGTCTTACTGCTGGTTCTTTGATACTTTGTTTCTCAACCTCTATATTTGTTGTTTCTTGCTCTTTCTCTGCAACTTTTGATTTCATTGTTACAAAAATGATCCTAGGCTTATGGGGCCTAGATGGAGAATGAACATCACTTTTATTCTTTGTTCTATTTTCTGCTCTGCTCCTTGTCTCTTCTTGAAATTTGGCCTCTGATCTTGTGATGAACTCTTTTAAGGTGATTCCCTTATTTGCTAACCAATCATTGGTGTTTGCCAATATTGGTTCGAACCTCATCCTCAAGGAGGTCAACTCTTTCTAAGACCACTGGATCGAGGGAAGAGGAACATTGGCAACTTGTTCAACATGATATCTATTATTGATCAGGTCTCCATCATCTTCTAGATTTATAGGGATATTAGCGAGCCCAAGATATTCTATTTGTTCAAGAGATAGTTTACTATAGTCCATCTTTCTGATATCTTTCACTTTCCTCAAATCGATCCAAATGTTTTCAATTATAGGTTCATGGAACTGGGTCTTCCTCCTGATTATGTCCTTCACACCTCTGTAGTCAAAATTGGGTCTCCTTTTGAAATGATTCATGGTTGCAAGTTGCATTTTAGTCTCCATCGCTCTAGCTTTTACAACAGTCAACATTGAGAATCTACCAATTTCAATTAGGAACCTGAAATTGGGTTTTTTGAGTTCCATCTACTTATTGTGCATGACAACAATTTGCTTGCATAGCTCCATCAAGACCAATTTATCTAAAGGGAATCTTGGGAGCATATAGGGATAACCTTGGAAAAAGCCAACCCAAAGATAACAAAAAGTAGGGAACTGTAAGAACATACACCCAAAGTCATTCACAATAGTCTAGGATTCATTTGACACTCTTTTCTACTCTAATTGGGGGTTAAAGAGACAAAAATACTGCAAAGAAAACATTATTTACCCTCCTAAAATGATGGATAGAACCTTTTAATGTTAGCTGAGGGTAATATTGATATATCAGGGTTGTTCTCGTATCTCCCTTTAATGTTAAACCTAGGAAGGTTCTCATGGACACTGTAATATATACTAGGTATGAAGTCATATAGAGTTTAAAGGTAGTGGAGACCTTTGTCAATTGCTCATGCAGAACATTGCTGATTTGTTCTCTCTAGAAAATGACTTGTTTGCCCTGGATGTTTATCTTAATGAAGGGATACATCCATTCATGAAACTAAGAGGAAGAAGGTAAACCTCATACTCTTCTGAGAAGAGTAATAAAGTCACCAACCTCTTCTATAAAATCACTCCTTGGAAAGTTCTGTGGCCATCTGGATAAGTTCACTCTAGGAGTTTTGAACCATCTATTATTAATCACTTTCTTTGCTTTCTTAGGATCTTTATCATATTCCTTTTGTGCTTCAACGAAGTCAAGCTTCAACACATCAGTAATGGGAGGGCACATGAACACTTTGTCAATGAACTCAGGGTCTAGTCTAATTACTATGTTACCACTAGCATCTACCACATCCCTAGTATCCTTGTTGTAGAATTAAGCGCACTGAAGAATGAACTCTATGTGATGAGACGCCATAGGAAAAGAGGAGACCAAATGAATATTTCTCTCAATTATCCTCTTCATTTTAGAGCTAGAATTTTTTGCTTTGGTTATTTCTACAAACTTAGCCATATCTACGTGCTTGATCTCCGTATCCCTAATGTCGTCGACATTAGAAGAAATTGAGGTGATTGGAAAAACACCTTGATACTAGTACTTCATTATATTCAACTTCTTTGGAGAAACCTCAGTCATTGAGATGAGTCTTTATCAAAAGTATATTGATGAAGAGGTATCTTGAAGATAAACTACAGTAAGAATCATGATCGCGCAATCAAGAGAAATATTAACAATCTAAGAAAATTACACATTGGATGATTATGACCAAGGAAATGTGCTTGAAAGGGCTAAGGCACAAGCAGATTAGTAAGTGAAAGGGAAGCGAGCTCGAAAAAAATGAGAAAAATAAAATTTCCCAGAGTTAGTAAAAAATGGAGGGAAAGTATGCATTGGTAGTAAAAATTGCCACCCTTGCATGTTGAGGAATGTCTTTGTGCATAGGTGGCAAAAATTGATGCCTATGCACATAATGGACAAAAGGTCTGTATCGATGAATTTTTTTTCCACCTAATGCATGTGGAAATTCATAAGTTGTGCATAGGTAGTGAAAATCACCGCCTATGCATGTGGAGAAGGATAGATGTGCATCAGTGGTGAATTTTACTACCTATGCACATTAGGAAGTTACGAGTTGGTGCATCATTAGTGAATTTTGCTTCCCTTACACTAGTTGATAGATTTTCATGTAAGGGTGGCAATTTACACTGCCCTTACATGGATTGACTAAGGATTGATAAGGGCAGTGAAATTTGCCGCCTTTACATGGGTTGTGATGACCACATGAAAGGGTGACAAAAATCACTGCTATTATGATGGATAAATGGTTGATGGGTAGGAAGAAAGGGGAAGAAGGTTTTCTCTGCTTAGATTGACTCATTGGTGAGAAAAATGGAGGAAGGGGAAGGGGAAAACTAGAGAACCTAGCCAAGAAAGGGAAGAAGGAAAAACAACTATGAAAAAGAGAAGGAAAACAAAAACAAAACAAAAACAAAACAAAAACTAAAACCCTACCTAGAAAATCATGACACAATGCTTGAATCTGACGAAAACATGATTCCACTTACATGCACGATCATCCAGATGTAGGAGGGAGGAGAAATTAAAGATGAATGAAACAAAATGAGGTGAAAAGGGGGTTAAATGGGGCAAAAATTAACCCCAACCACTCGGTGCGCGCAGCCATAAATGCCACACATGAAAACCAAGATCATGCAGGGGCAACAAAATTTTTTGCCTCTACATGTGAGGTTAGAAGGGCGATGTAGGGGTGGCAAAATTTTCCACTCCTGCATGAAGGAATAGAGAAATGCAAGGGTGGTGATTTTTGTCACTCCTGCATGAAGGATGCAAGGGTGATAAAAATTGCTGCCTTTGCACAGAAACTAGAAAACCACATGTAGTGACGACAAATTTTGCTACCCTTACATGTAAACTCAAGAAAACACCTAACTTGAAAATAGCAAAAAATTGTCATCTAATCACATCAAAATCGTAATGATTTTCACATTTTTTGAGAAATTGTAACAAGGGAACGTCACAAACTTTTAACAATACCAATTGACCAAACACGAGATCAAGAAAAATTTGCCTCAAAAGATGAACTTAGAGTAAAAAATTTGAAACATACAATTTTCATAGGGGTTGTTCCAAAAATGAGCATAGCTGATTTTGGGAACAATAAAATTTTCCTTAGGGTCAGCCCGTCTACTTAGTGTGTCAGTGGCATGAGAAATTACCCAGTTGGACTCATATATATATATATATATATATATATATATATATATATATAAAGGCCTCATTTGAAAGGGACTTGACACTTATATGGGAACACATCTATCACTATTGCACATTGAAAAAATATGCCCTATTTTTTTTCCAAATTGTGAATTTATCACTAAGAGTAGTCATAAGGCAAGTCTAAAACATACCAAATCTAAGTCAAAACAAACATTGTCAAGTACAAAATCCAAATCAATAGTTGTATACATATAATGAAGGAACACAATTGCACAATCAAAATAGGTGGAAAAATTGCATGTGGATTGATTTCCCTCCTTAGAGTATCAGATAAATAGGCAATGGTCAATCATCAACTGAGGGTGATTGAGGTTACCTCAACCCATTACACTTTCTTATTTTCATAGGTTTCTAGCCCTCACAACTATACATAGGGTTTTAAGGCATAGGAGGCTAATTTTAGATTTTTATGCATCATTAGGGTTTAGAATCACACATACAAAGCTCAAAAAGACATGTGAAGGTGAATTTATAGTCATAGTCCCTCATTTCTATAGAAGTCAATATCAACAGTTGATACTGACTTAGATCTAATGGAATTAACCCTACGTAGACAAAAATATATTTTTTGATCCAAACAAATCATAAGTCTGATTTATTCTACTTTACACTTCCAAAAATACATTCATATCCAAACAATGAATCCAAATATATTTGTATTCATCCATTTTTATACTTACTATATTTAGCATATGCCACTTGTCAAACCATTGCATCCGTTTTAGTATTTTACATTCATATGTATGATTAAATGCCATATTTATCTATCTAAATTATTCTATTAGTTTCTATCATATTAGGGTTTATGAAACCAAATTAGGGTAAAAAATAATGAATGATAAATTGAGTTATTTTTATGATTTTCTAAACTTGAATGAATGTACAATTAAAACTAAATTTGATTTGAATGTCTTATTTTTGTTCTTGTTTTAAGATTTTAGAATGAAATATCTAAATGATTGTGGTAGGAATACATATAATTAGATTTTGATTTTTTTTTTTTACTAATAAATTTCTAAAGAAAACAAAACTAATCTAATAAAATTGTATGAAAGCAACAAATTAAACAAAACCTCTAGCTTGTCAAATGTAGATGGTAGATTGAGTGTATTGCTAGTTACAAATATGGAATCCTCAATTGATACCTCTATATATTTTTTTTGATTGACATAAGAGGGTTAGGGGGTTCCTCACCCATTTCAATAATTTGAAGAAAATGTTACATCAATAAAAAATTTGTAGAGCAAACCATCCTCAACTCAAAGTAAATTTTCACAAAAGGAAAATACACAAAAAAACATCCCTTACTAGGACCCACCTACATTATTATATTTAGGATGTAGAAGAAAAATGTCCACAATAGCCAATATATAAATTCTAAAAATAATGCACATTCACTATCCCTCCCATTTTCAGATCCAAAACTCTTGCAAGCATTCTAAAGTGAACCAAATAACAACTTATATAACCAAAAGAAGAGAAGTTCTGTAGCTGAAGGTTAAGAAATTGCACAAACCAATTGAATATTTTTCAATGAAGGATAAAACAACTTCCACATGCAATGGCATCAAAAAATTCTATAATAAAAAACAAAGGACATTGACATCATGGAATATAACAACCAAAACCATTGCCATCAACAAATCAATAACATCTTCCAAAAGTTAGGTCTTCTACCTCTGTCCAAAAACATTTGATAACAATTTAAAGAAAGGCCATGCCATTATTCATAAGAGATACTGAGAGATAAATAAAGGGGACTTTGATCAGCTCCAATATTGGCCAACAAGTCCACCATTTGATTAACTTCTTGAGAGCAATGTTAAAAATAAATAAAGGAAAACTATCATGATAAATCTCAGGCTCCACATAAAATTTGATCTAAATTATAACTTGATGTGGGTCTATTTTTCATATCATTTATACTGATCAAAGAGTCCCATTCAACCTCTATTTTATCAAAACCCCTCTCTAGAAAATGTGAGCCACTCTAATAGAGCCACAACTTCAACCTCATTGTTAGTAGTTTTAGGGAAAAAAATGAACCTCACCGTAAAAAAATTGCTAGGGAGTTCTATAGTAAACAACCATCCCCAACAAGCCCATGATTAACTCCAGAATCTCTATCAAAGTTTTTTTGATCAAACAATTCCTTGGTGGGATCTGCTTAGCATATAAGTGGTCCTTTTTCTTTATATTATTAGCAAGGGTAACTAAAGGTAAAACAATTTTAGGCCAATTATCTAAACTTTATAGCTCTTATTGGCTTAATTTTTTTTTAATGTTAGGAGAAATAGAAACATTACTCATCACTATTTCAATATTAACCCAACACCTCTCCTAATCCATAGCCTTATTAAAGATTCTATTATTCCTCTCTTTCCAGATATGTCAAATAACATTTGTAGGAGCAACTTGCCAAAGGGATGTGAGGTGTTTCAAACCCAAAGACCAAGCTGAAAAAGTTTCTCTGATAGGTATTGGGCATACTCAAGGAAGATGAAGTATAGAAAAAAAACTTGACCAAATATTTGTTACATAGAAACAATGTAAAATAATATGATCCACTATTTCTGCCACTTGTTTACACAAAACACATATGGAAGGCCCAAAAAATACCATCCATTGAAGTCTATCTTGTGTAAGGATTCTATCCAAACAAGCCAACCAGGCAAAGGGGCTTGCCTGGGGTGTAATTTTTTTTATTGCATAGCAAGAAAGTAGGAAAAATTTATTCCAAAACCTCCTCTGTAATAACCACATTGTAACTAGATATGAAACTGTATATGCCTAATTTATCCTCAGTCCATCTCAAGGAATCCACCTTATTTCTTAAAAAGATTATTATTGAGGTTAAAATTTGAGAGGAAAATAATTTTTTGTCATCTAGTCCTTTGATATTCTTGAATTCATTCCAAACTTGGATGCTTATAAAAATGGTATCAAACATTTCTCAATAATCACAAACCCACAATCCCCATTTTGCTTTCAAAATTTGTTTTAGATCATTGAAATCCTCTTTTAGACAAAGTGCTGATTTTATTTACCAAGAATCATCCAATTTTTTTTAGATACACCATTCCCTACATCCCATGTCAATTTGTCACAAATTATCCTCCTGGAAGCCAAGATGAAATTCCAAATATGAGAACTAGAAGGTGTATTTTCAAGGTTAAAAATCCTCTTAGCTGATTCATTATATAAATATTTACCATGAACCATACAAATCTAAGGAATAAAATCTTCTTCATATAATCATCAAGCTAACTTTTCATCTAAAGCGAAGTTCTAATCCTGAAGATTATTCATTCATATATCTCTTTAAAAACTTTGATCTACATATATTTCCCCATTTTACAATAAAAATCTCCTACTTCTCTTGCTTACCATACTAATGGAAATGTCTCATGACTTTATTCAAGTGATGCAACACTCTAATAAGAAATTGTGAAATATAAAAATAATAAATGAAGATTTCCAGAAGTACTATCTTGATTAGAAGCATCATTCTAGAAAGGTTGAGTCATTTAGATTTCCATCTAGCTACTCTATTCTACATATTATCAATTAAATGTTTCCATATTTTATATTTCTTAGGACCAATGAACAAAGGCACACCAAGGTATTTACTAGGTAAATTATCTATGGGGATACCTAGCATCTCTAGAATCTAAAATTGCCTTTATCTAGGAACATTAACAAAAAAAAAGTGATTTATGGATGTTGATTTTATGTCTTGAAGTAGCTTCATACAGTTTGAAAATTTTATTAAGAACCCTTTCCTTAGACATTTCCATCACACCAAATAATATTGTGTCATCCATAAATTGTAAATGTATATTTGAGGAATTCCTATCATGACCATTCAACCCTTGAATTCTATTAATCTATCTCAACATCCCCAAACATCTCCCAAAATATTAAACTATAATAATGAAGAGGTAAGGAGATGTTTTATCAAAATTTGAAATTAATTGAAATATTAACTTTAATTAAGATAAAATGAATTGATGGGTAACAAATGTTTTAAATAACTTGTAACTAAAATAATAAAAGTAAAGTAGTGAAATGGATAAAAATCAAATTAATTAAAGAAGCTAACTATGAAAATCATAAAGAAGACAAGAAGACTTAGTTGATTACTACATGTTAGGTTGACTATGCATGACTGAAAGATGGATAGAAATGATAAACTTAGACCTAATTGTGCACATGCAAATGAAACAACTATTAATGTTCTAGTTTAGAATTGATTGGAAATAGTTAGGATCGAGTGTCATTCTTGATCCTTATGGGTTGATATTGACATGTATGAGAAAATAAAAAACTGATGGTATAGTCACCCATGCCTTCTTGAAATATGACTATATGTGGAATTCAGACCTTTGGCTATGCACTGATGACCTACTAATGATATTTTCCAGGTTGAAACCCCACTATGAATTGTGATAGATAAAAAGCTTAAAAAAGAGGGGGAAGTGTAATGGATTTATTTAAACCCAATCATCCCCATGATAATTGAACACTGCCTACATATCTAGAGTACTTCAAAGAGGAAATCAAGCCTCATGTAGTTCTCCCACCTAAAGTACTTAATGTGATAATGTTCCTTTGATACATGCACACATATAAAGATGGATTAAATACTTGATAATGATTTTATTGACTCAGATAGAACAATCTTGTGACTTGGCTCAAGGTTATTTCAAGTGAATATAATAAAATTTGGAAAGAATATTGAAGCTTTGCTTATTGTATAATAAAATACATGTGCCTAAATAGTGAATTTTACAAGTAGTAGAATAAATGGCTTAGATGTGTATTTATAACAATCCAAATGGGTGAAATCTCATGCTACCTATCCTAAAAATACATACCAACCTATAAGAAAGGGTTCAATTTTTTAAAATATCCGTTACTAGGTAAAGGGTAAGATCAAACAATAAAATTCAAGATCGAATGTCAATCCCAACCTGTGTGAGTCTATTTTGACATGGAAAGGTGACCTTTGATCTTAAGCACTTGAAATATCTGTACAAATGCTTGTGCACCCTTGAGGAGGTTGTTTAAGCCTCCTCACTTAAATGAGAGCATGGAAACATTTTTAGGCTATGGGTGGCCTAATCAGTGAGGTGAATCTCTAGATAAGGCTAGCTCCCTTGATGCTATCACCCTTAAAACTAATACTAGACATACTACTTGAAAATTAAAAGAGAAAGAGAATTGAAAGTAAATTAAACGAGGGAGGTGATGCACCAAATTAGTAACCTCTACTTGACCAAACTATATTAAAAACATAAATTAGGCCAAAATATAATCACAATACTCAACAAGGACCTTCAAGCATGAGTGTTTCAACATGAAGGTAAAAAAAAATGTATTGAATAGAAGCACTAATCAAATTCCCTAGGAAAGAGAAATATAGTGGGGTCCTTAGTTCCATCACATGTAATAGTTGGATAAATGTGTCCAATATTTATGGATGTAATGAATGGAGCTAAATGTTCAATTTGAAGATGTTGAAGCATTTTCTTATGCGTTGGAGGTTAAGGGATGATATTCACATTGGCATATCTAAGAGGAGGAGGGACAAAATTTTGATTTGGTTGAGTCATTATGACTTGAGGTGGTTGATTAGTCATTTGTAATATATAATATTACATTTGCATCATTTTGGAATTGTTAGTTGTTTGAATAAAATTCATTTGTTGAACCATTTGAGCAATAAATTGAGTTATATTAATGGGAGGAATAGGATTTTTGGGTAGAGTAGGATTGTTGGGTGGAAAAGGATTCCCAACATTGGTATTAGGACTAGGGTGAGTAACTTGAATTATATTACATTTTATTTTTCTTGTGGATGTAAAATTTAGGTTGTATGATGTAGTAATTAGTTTGATATTATAGAGACACAAAGGAATACATTAAATAATTTCATATGAAGTATAATATAAGTGAGGTTATGATATATATCCTTGATTATGTAGTGTTCTTAACTGATTGAAAGCTGAAAAGAAGATATAATTATGAAACAAATCTAGGTCAGACACCTATTGAACTAAGTCAGCCACTTACTAAACTAAGTCATACACTTAATGAACTATGTTTAAAAATAGAGGGAAAAAAAAGGTCATCCACCTACTAAACTATTTCGACAACCTGATGAACTTGTCTAAAAATAGAGGCAAAAAAACTAGGTTGGCCACCTATTAAACTAAGACAAGAATTATGAGGTTGACCAAGTTGATCTAGTTGATTTCTAAGAATAAAAATAGTAGTGTGAAATTATACTAGGTCAACCAGGACCTATGAAGTTGTCTACATCAATCTAGTGGAATTTTTGAAATAAAAATAACAGTCTAAAAAAAGGGTAGAATAAACTAGATCGACTAGTTTGATCTAGTTGGAAATTTGAAAAATTAGAAAAAATGCCAAAACAAACTAGATTGACCAACTCGATCTAGTTGATTACGTGATATGAATTTAATAGAACTAAAAAACTAGCAAAAACATAATGGAAATTTGACGTATTGATTAATATTACTGAGAAATAAAAATAAAAAATTGAGATAATTGAAAAAATTGAATTATTAAGTTAGTAAGAGTGAACTTAAAAATAGAACAAGATTGACTAGGTCTATTCATTTATATTTCTGAGGGTGTTGAAGAGTTGTTGACTAGGTCATCTAGGTAAGATTTAGTCCTGCAAAGGCAAAAATATTCAAAACATAGTGGTCAAATGAAATCGACTAGGTTGATTTAATGTGTAAAAAATGAAATCCTAAAAAATAGCATAATCAGACAAGATCGACTAGCTCAATCTAGTTTGCTAAAAAATAAAAAATAAAAAGTTGCTAAATTGAATAATATCATCCAACTTGATTTATTTGATTATAAGTGAAAATTTAGAAAATAGTAAAATAATATTAGATTGATTAGCTTGATCTTATTTGTTGAAATGAAACCCTGTAAGCAATAAGACAAAACTAGATTGACCAATATGATCTAGTTGACTGTAAACCCTCGAATTATAAATAGAGAAAAATACTAGATCGACAAGCTCGATCTAGTTAGTTGAGGAAAAAATGTATTGAAAAAATGAAACTTGATCAACCGGTTCGATCTAGTTGACTGTGACCAATAAAATTAAAAATTTAAGGGTTAGATTCATGTTAGGTTTACCAAAATATATGCAATGAATGAGGATGGATCTACAACCTATTGTACTTAGTGAATTACAAGCTCAAAGAAGGTAATCTTACCAAAAATTCATTATATAGCTATTTATATCAGGCTATGACCAATTTGGATTCTCTAAACCTACCTAAGGGATATATTAGCACACAACACCACTAGAGATAGTTCCAAAACCTCTATTAAAGTAGCACCATATAATAATCCTAGCTAGGCCTACAATACATAAAATAAATATTATCTAATGCTCACCAAATCTTATGGAATAAATGGGGATAGTTAATAAAAAACAAAACATAACATGTAAATAATAACTCTACTCAATTAAATGTAGAGGTAATTTTAAGCAAGGCATAAAACATTGAACCTATTACTTTGTACAATATATATCTACCAAATGAAAGAGTAAAAGTTAGGAATATGTACCTTTGGATGAACATGTCGTATCTCAATATCTACCTTGGCCAAGGTGCTTTGCAAGAGGTTGTTTTGGCTTTGTAAGGATCACACTATAGAAATCAAATATAAGCTAAAAGACTCATACTTTGCATCCAAGACTTCTAACAAGACAAACTTCTTTCTTTCCAAGGCAAAACCCTAAACAATGACTCCCCAAATGTAGGATTTATAGAATTACAAGTTGTAGCAATGGGAAAATGAATGTTCCTCTCTATTAAATTGAAGTGAAGGGAGTATTTATAGAAATGGATTGACCCTAAACCCTTCTAAAAATTTAGTTGATAAGGTCAACCAAATCAATCTTGTTAGGTAAAAAAAGGTGACAAACCCTTTCTAATAAGATTGACTTAATCGATGTAGTAGGAAAAATATCTAGAAAGTGGACAACATGATTAACCAACTCAATTTTTTTAAGTAGTAAAATTGGATGACTTAGTATGAAAAATAAGATGGTTTTTGTTTAGTTAGGGGTTACTTGAGAAGGGGAATTACTTAGGGAGTTGGATAAGGGCATGAAAGGTGCTAAAACGTGTAGTAAAATAAATGTCTAAATAGAAAGTATAAGTTGAAATTTAGACATGGACATATAGTTTCTTATACTTTAAGTTATCTTTTATATTTATACTTTTTGGATGTTTGAGAGTGGTTTTAGACCTCTAGGATCTATAATGTAAATTCTAGGTTTTGGAAGGTCATATTGGATTTTAGACTTAACCATATTTCAAGGTTTGAAGATTTTAGACTTATCCATATTTCAATATTTTAGGGAGGAATCATAGGAGATAGATATATAGACACTCTAAACAAGTTAGACTAATAGTAAAAATGATACAAATCCATAAAAATCTTGCAAAATGTAAATGATCTTCCCAACCCTTTCCCAATGCACCCTTTAAGGTGCATACTTAGAGAGATTGAAACTTGATAGGTTATTGCAAGAGAGAAAGTGTCAATAATGATAAATTTTAAAAATATTGCATATATAGACATCTCACCACTGCTAATTCATTATCCATAGCCTACAAATCCTTTGTATTGACTATTTTTCTCAAACATGGGGCACATGATAACTTCTTCTTCATCCTATAAATAAGGGATTGCCTTGATAATATGGGACACATTACTTCCTTCAAATGTAATATGTGAATACATCTAACCTTATTTGTAGATAAATTCTATCCTATGCTAGTGTTTTTCAAAGTGGTTCAGTTAGTGTGAGAAACCCATACTGATGGTATGAATAGTTCCCTAGGACCTTGTCTTGGTGTGGTTCATGGACTCTCAATTATGTATATAGGGGAATATTTACTTGGGTACATGGGCCATTTTATGAATATTTGGGTCATGGTTACACCTTCATCATACCACATATTTAGTCAACCCTTCTATAGGAAGGTGTGTTCTCAATGTGCATCACCTCATACTTAGGTTCAAATAGGGGTTTTGAGTACATTGCCCCACAATTTCTCTTGAAGACCACATATGTCTCATGCACCCATCAATCACCAAAAATACTTGTGGTTTTAAAGTAAACCTCCACATCATCCCATATTAGGGTTATTTACCCTATTATCCCCAAACTTTCCTTTCTCTATGTGATAATGTTACAAACATTGTTAAATGTGTCTATGTATTTCACATGTTCAAAATATGAGGCACCCTATTCTATAATTAGTGAGATTACCATGTGCTCAATTATATTCTAAAATCTCATATAGTGTTATTCAAAGTGTATGTCCACATTATTATCATATCACCACAACCTTCATAGTAATGTGGGGTAGTTTCCTTCCACAACAAGATCGATTACCTCAAAATCAATGAAAAACTTGACATCCATGATCTCAATGTCAAAATCATATATAAACCCTATGGGTTGTGATATAATTTTGTTTACCATGAATAAAATATGAGGTGAAGGTTGAAGCATAGGGCTTCCCATATTATACCACACATATCCTATGAGGACATTCACCTCAGTGTTGGTGTTTATCATGATGTCATAGAATGACCATCCATTGATCTCAACATCTATGATCAACTCCCAAGCATAGCCTATGTTTGGGTGAACCCTATTTAACACCCTCATGATAGGTATAGGAATAAGACATCTACTAGATTATTATCACCATATTTAGTCAAGAGATTACTTAGCATGGCAATCATTCCCTTACATCGTAGGATAGTGAGCAGGTTTGAAAGCTCACCAAATTTCTATTCATAGGCCTGAATTATTTGATAAGCCTTCTCATATGAATCCTAAGTAATTTTAATCTCTCCCTAAAGGATATTATTTACATTTAAGGCCATGCTCAACACATCTATTTGTTTTGATCCTTTTTGGAAGGTTACAAGAACATGCTCTAGTCATGCTACTCCATCTCTTTGTCTTTTAGGCCCACACCTTGGTTTAGATTCTTCCATGGGAGCCACTTATAGTTATGTAGCTATGCCATTCTAAATCATCATGTGGATCTTATATTTTACATTATTATTCTTATTCTATCACCTTTCTCAAGTTTACCTTCTATGTGATCTTAACATATAGGTCTGGGCATTGTTTGACTTTGTGTGCACCACAATAATATGCACAAGTGGGATACTAGGGATAGTAGTACTAAAAATGGTATAATAAACCACACTTATAACAAGATAATTATGTAATTCATCAATCACTTATAAAAAACCTTGGTTATATCCCTCCCCCATGTCCTCAGTTATCCAACCTCTGATTTGAGGGTCTTATAATAGCTTGTCATGCACATTGTTCTTGTGCCTCATGTAATTCATCAATTACCTAACAATCATAGGTATTATGGGTGGAAGCATCACATATATTAAACTAAAGATACATTTTGGTCTCAGTAATACACTATATAATAGATTAGTTTCATGTGTCATGGAACTTATAAAAAATGTCACAAGGTTATCAAGGCAAACATAATACATCTCAGGCATTTTTTCTTGTTATTCCCTTACACCTTGAAATCAATGCGCCATAATCTAGAGTTTGTGTCATGTACTTATTTGGATAATATATATTAAAAAAATTATTCCATTAACACAACCTATGCCTCTATCAATAGTATGACTCTTGTGTCCATTTTTCCAACAACTTTAACTCTTTTAATTGCTTCTTTAGGTTTGATGAATGTCTACATAGAGAGGGTGTATCGAATCAGAGTAATCAATCCCAAAAAAACCATTGGGAATACTATAAAGGGTGAAGTGCATACAAGAGATTATAATACCATGGTTTCAAACATAGCATCATATGCATGAATGCTCTACATCAGATCTTGGATTATTTATTTGAGTGCAACAATGCTCTACTGTTTAAACTATGGGATGTCAAATTCCTTCAAGAATGAGTCCTTTAAAAAATCATAGTCCACAATGGTCTAGGTAGGGTATATATTAATATACCATGTATACACATTATATATCTAAGTGGTGGAAAATTAATTGACCTTAGGATCAACAAAAGTGACTCCCTTCATGCACCAAATGAGTTCATACTTGTGAACATGCTCTATGGCATTCTCAACCCCATGATACTCTGGTAAGATCATAGTCACTACATAGTATTTATGAGGGGAAGACATATGTGAAAATAGTGTCCATGTGGATTATAATATCAAACAAATACATGAATTTGTGCCTAAGATTTGAATTCATCTAGTTGTTGGTATGGATACACTAGCTACTACCATTGGTTACACCATGGATTCACCAACGACTTGGAGAGCTTGTTGGGATACCAATGGTCCTCCAGATCATATTGATATACTCTATGTTAATACACTTAGATAAGGGTATACAAACCATCCCAAGGGTGGCATATCATGTTTCATGATATCCACATGATGCACTAGTTGTGAACCCACTATGTCAAGTGGTAAGTACAAGATTAACTATTCTAGTGTAATATCTTCTCCAATGTGCATGATGAATCTTCCTATTTTGAATACCTCCACAATGTCCTAAAACTCTTCCTAATGATCCTAAGTGAGGCACATGAACATACACATTACGTCAATAGGAACCATATACTTTTTGGTAGCTTTTTAATATTAATCACCATCTTAAGGTCCTTCAACGTATTCTTCCAAGTCCCACTCTTGCTCACTAGTGATCATTTTTTTGTCACTGGAGCATAAATACTCTATGTGAGAGTAATCCTCATGCCCTTATCATTATCGGTCCTAAAAAATTCTCTTGAGTAAGACTCCCTCCTTTCCCTAGGATCCATATCAACCGTTATCCTCTTCTAAATATCATCATATCTATGCCTCAAGAGCTCATGCTTGCTTGGTCCTTTCATGCTAAAATTATCCTTGATACCTTCCAAAGTTCATTTCACTTCTCCCTTATCCTTATATGCATCTCATAAACATATGGGCTTAGCTATCCATCTATATGATATTTCAATCAATTCCACTTACTATTAGTGTATGATTGTAATTTTGAGCTAATGAATAAAAACTACCAAAACATTGGAATTTTACCCAAAATGCACAATACACTCAATAGGAAAGATTATGGAAGTAAATCAAAACCAAATAGATAAGTCTTACTAATTTTTTTCTTCTCTTATCCTCCTTCCAAGATCTTCAAACTGAATTGTTGGATTGTTGATTGTAATTAGACTCAAAATTTTGACATGGCAATGGTATGAACAATGATTATGATTATGGATTCATGGATTAAGTGGATTCATGAATTTGGCATGGAGTTTATATGGCTTCATCTATTGGATTGACCATGAAGGGTTGTATTGTTTAAATAGATTGAGGGAGGGAATATCAATGGTCACCATTTAAAGTTATTTTCCACAAGATCAAGGGTGAAGGATTATCTAAGGAATTAAAAATTCCTTGGATGAATCTAGAGGAGAGAAGGTTCAAGAGGTAAAAAACTATATAATATATTTAGAGGTTTAATTATGATTAAGGGTAAATTAGATATGTGATTAGGGGGTTATAAATAATCTGTGGGGGTAGGCTTGTAGGAAAGCCCAGGAGTAGGTAGGTAGGTGGGTCATAGGAATTTAAAATTACCAAAAAATGGATAAGTGGGATAGGATAAGATTAATATATGATTAAAATAATTCATATATTAGTGAGATAAGGATAAGGTTAGTGGATGAAGAATATTGAAGGGGGATGGGATTAAATTATTTAATTAAGACTATGGTTATGGAATTTATTAGATAAATAATGAGATTAATGAAAGGGTACGATGATCATATTTCAGTGCATACATTTTTTCCCTCTTTAAAAGGGCATTATGAGTAAAGCAAAGTGGAAGGAGTAATGGTATTAAAAAAAAAAACCATTACCATTTCATGGATGAATGTTATTAAATGATGTTAGTGGATATGATGCCCCATCAAGTGGATATGTGGGGAGGAAGGAGCTAGTTGGACACTCAAAAAGAAGAAATGAGGAGCAAGATGTAATGAATAGACAAGGGGATGGGATGCTAGATGTGATATAGATGATGAAGAAAATAAACTTGACAAGAGTAGTGAGATATAAATGGATGACGCCCCTGGTAAAGACATATGTACAGGGAGTGGACATGTGAGGATGATAATATAAAAAGGCCATAAGATTTCAACATTTCCTAGGCAAGGACACATGCTGGGGAGAGTTTCAGACCAAAAGGATAAAGGCCACGAGATATTGACATATCTAAAGCAAGGACACATGCTGAGAGAGAATTATGCCAAAGATAAGATAATGATTTGATAATATTAATGGTGGGTGTAGCTCAAATCTAAAGTTAATTGATTTAATAAAGAGGATGAGAGAGAATAAATGGTATGATTGAATGCCCAAAAGATTTGGTTTTTGAGATGCATCAAATCAATGAGCCATAATGTAATTAATAGTGATTATGCCCCTTATAAGGAAACATACAAGGGAGTGAGAGATAAATTTATGGTCTTGGTAATTCCCCAATCAAGGGATGAATTGAAAACTTTAAATTATGGATTGACCAATCAATAATAATGGAAGAAAATATGGATGTGATTTTGTTGGACCCAATTGATAGGTACAAGTGATTGACAAAAATATCAAGGAGATGAGTGTGAATATGGTGTTTAATCAATAGATCAATAAATTAATGATTGAGATTATAGCTCAAGTATTTGACCGATGAAGGACTTGGGTATAATGAGGGGCAAGAGACAAATTATGGGAAAAGGAAAAAGTGGTCAAGCTAACCTTAGACATATTATGTGACTAAATACTACCTACATAGTTAGAAAAAACCTTAGGTTGATGTAGTTATGACTAAATGATAGAGGCTAACAATGATGGACTAGAATATTAGGATGATAAGGATTATTAGGCATGTTAGTTGTTAGATAGATGATGTGACTTATATGTTAGACATGAAGATAGAGGACTATATGGGAGATGAGATGCTGATGACTATAGATATGATAGATTATTGACTAAAGGATATATGAGAGATAAATGACTTAGAGGAATTATTGGATAATAAATGAGTGGAATGGGTTTATTAGATTGATGATAAGGACTAGGATAAATGATTGGATATGGCATATTAGACATTATGATAGGTGATAAGAGTATAGGATAAATGATGAGTTTTTAGATGATCAAGCCATCATTTATATATAACACTCATCATAGTCTAAGAAATATGATAAAATATAACACTTGAAAGTATGCCCCATGATATAAGTATGACCAAAAGGACATTTTTCCAAAGCGAGTAAAAGAGGAAAATAACAAACTCTGCATCATTGAGGGCACCTAAAAGCACTATTATAACTTTTGGCATCTTCATAACATCCTTATTCATTTCCCAATAAATAAAAATATATACAATTCAAGACTAAAAATAAACATAGATAAAAAAATGAAACATTAGACAATCATATATGATAAAAAACATAAGTTAATAAGTAACACACACAATTATTTACATGCTGTGTCATTGTGTCTCATCTAAGTGTCTTGATGAGAGTTGATGGAAGGAGTGATCATGTGATGAGTTGGACTAGGTTGGTCATGATGATCCTGATGTGATTATGGATTAAGGATAGGAACTTGGCCAAGGTATGGACTTGGAATAAATTAGGGACTCATATTAGGATAAGGATTTAGACAAGGATATGGATTTTTAAAAGACTAGGGTCTTAGATTAGGACAAGGATTGGATAAGGATTAGACCAAGGAATAGGATTAGGATAAGGCTACTGAAGACATAGGCAAGATGATGAGGATATTGAGACAAGGTAAGATGATAAGTGGATAAGACCTTAAATAGGACAAAAGGGAGATTTATAATGTCAAGCTAACTTAGATGTTTTTAGGACTTTGTGGATTTTATAACTTTCAAGGTTTTTATAATATTTTAATTCTTAGGTCTTTTGGGATAGGTATGTACACTGTACACATGGATGGGGTTAATACCAAAGGGAATACCAAGCCTAGCAACTAGGATAAGGATGGATGGAATAATGGATGGGATGATAAAAGGATGAGGGTGGCACTAAAAAAGGGATGAAGACCAAGAAAGAATGGACTAGGGGTTTCCAATGACTGCATCGTTAAGGAACCATCTATCAATTTTATTGAGTGTCCTTTGGAGGATATTCTAAGATGATTTCAAAATATTTCTCAAGACATCTTCCATTCCCTTACGAAGGTCAAGATAGGAAGAAAGGATGGACACAATAAGATTATGATTTGATGGTATTTGATGGCTAATGACAATGGATAGAGAGATATTATATGGATGGGATTGACAAGGAATGGATTTTACCCCAATTATTGAGGTACAATGTAGACAATTACTTTACCATGATCAAAAATTGATTTTCATCATGGTAATTGCCCATGTGCTATAAGACTGGTTTTCACCATTAGATGAATGATTTTTATTTTATTTTATTTTTGTATGTTTATTTGATTTTTTAAATTTTTTAACTCTTTTAAATTTTTAGCATCTCGATTTATTAGAGGTAGGTGAGATGTAGGGCTGCACATGCTTTCTTGATTTTTTGACTGATACCTATTTTAGATATGTGATGCTAGGATCATGTTGTTAATGCTATATTTACTAATGTCTTGGTGACCTTTGTTCTAGATATCTCAACTAGGTGTATTTGCAACCCTTACAAGAGATGATGCTGCCCACAAAAGAGGTGTGTGGTATGGATGGGATTACACCTTGATTTTGATGGTGGGGTATAGGATGTGAATGAGTGATATGATTATGATGGACAATGTGAATATAAGGGGGGCAAAAAAGTGGTTCAATAGATGCATACACTATTGGATATGGTGAAGGGGACATTTTTGATTAACACTATGAGATTAAGGGATCTAAGACCTTATGAATTTCTTGATCTTTGATCCAAATATTAGGACGATTGTTGACCATATTGTAATTATTTTTGAAGGATTTTTGACTCGGAGATATGTGACTTGGGTTTTGACTACCTGTTGTCACTTGAACTTGCATCTTTTATGGAGATGACAAGTCTCTCCCTATTCAAGTGTCATAATGGAACCACCTCAGGGATGTAGGGTGACCCAAATTTGAGGTGGATGTGTGGGATTCTCTTTGGTTTTAAGTGAATTTTAAGTGGTATGAGTAGACTATCTATTTGGTGTATCACCTCCCATATATTATATTTGTTTTTAGTTATACTTCTCCCTTTTCTAGAGATATATTAAACCTACTACTAGATTTTGGGGGTGAAAAGGGAGAATTATAACTAAAAACAAATATAATATATGGGAGGTGATACACCAAATAGATAGTCTACTCATACCACTTAAAATTCACTTAAAACCAAAGAGAATCCCACACATCCACTTCATTCAATTAAAAACTCCTTTTCTACATCAATGTTTCAAACATGGGGTCTTGAAGAGAGCTTAGGCTAGGAAGACTTAAAAAATAGGTCTTATAGAAACATTAATGAATGATATACTCACTAGACCTACAATCCACATTAGACACTTCTTTTTGACCTATAAAAGAGAGATTTCAATCCACACAAGGCACTAGGAAGAGTAACATGTGAAGGTAAGAAAAATACACTTACACAAGGCCAATAACCATAACATGCACTTAGTGAAATATATAATGAGGTAAAATAGCATTATTTATTACTTAAAGGAAAAAATTTATTATGGCTTTGCCATAATCAGGTGGAGAGATCCTTTAAATAGCCAAAAAGGCCAGTATTTATAGTAATTGTGAGAGGAGAGAGAGAAAGGGAAGCTTAAGAGTCACTAAGACACCTATCAAGTAAAGAGAATGATTTAAAACATCAATGAAATATAGAATGAGATAGGTCTTGAAAGGAAAGTAAGGACAAATGTCACTTAAACTTGTCTAACTCATCCATATGTGTCATAAATGCTCTTGTGCTTGCATAAGAAACTATTTTCATGATTTTCCCTCATTAAACTACCTCACCACTGAGTAGGTTTAGGTATGATGATTGATATAAATGGGAGGGGTTACCAATAATCCCTCACATGCATTATATTGGTCCTCAATCATTCATATTCCTCTAACCATGAGCAATCATTCATGATAGTCATAAATAACTCCTTCTCATGCATGTCTCACACTTGGCACACAAAATGTTTCCAATTATATAATATGATCCATGAAAAATGAGGAATGAAACATTTAAAGAGTGTTGAAGTCATTATCTTCATTAATTAAGTCTTAAAAGGCTTCCCAATTGGAGATTTCATAATTTTCATTAAGTGTTCACTATCTGCCCACTAGACTGGTTGAGATGAAGAATGTAGAAGACACACTTAAGAGATTATATACCTCAACAAATGGTCATTAAGACTTATAAAAAGTCTCAATATCTCTCCTAAAGGTGGTTGTATCCTTTGAAACATCTTCATACCTAAAAAACACACAAATCTATCAAGAAAATCCATATTATACCCCATTCATATTGGTAAGGTATACCTAAATTACATGAGGTAGGTCTCTAAAGATTCCTCTATAGCTTCAAATCACTTTCATGGTAACTATACCCCATTTGGATGCTTCAATTGTAATATTTCCTCTATTGGATTTGAGAGGGTTTTAGAGCCACTTCTAGTCTTAGCCTTTATTCATAAAGCCTACATGTTCAACCCATTTATAAATAATTATAAGATAATCCTATTAACCTCATATAACATCTTTAATCACCTCACCTTTCCATGAAAAGTCTCATGGAAGTTTTGAGTATTCAAACTGGCCATTCGTGACCTTTTCCATGCATTATGCACAGTTTAGGTGCCTTTTAGCCAAGAAAATGGATTTTGATGCAAAAATATACAAAATTATGGATAAAAAACCTTTTTTATCTCCCAAAAAAAATTATTTAACAAGTGGAAAGCTTCCCTTATGTCAGAATTGTAATTGACTTCTCAATAGGCTTTAGGTCTAATGTTGGCTCTAAGGCTTGTCTACAACTTTTGATGGTTTGGACCATCCAACCAAGATTATTTGAGTTATATAGGTTAAAAAATATATTTTTAAATTACCCAATCATGATTAAATAATATATAATTCTCAACTAATGCTACACATGAAAATGACCTCCTTACCTAGCCACAAGCTTTACCAGCTCTCATGGTGTTGACTGAAACCTTAGATGCATAGAGTAACCTATTTAGTTTCAGAACCTCCTAAAAGTTTTTTCATGTTTATATAAGTTTTTACCAACTTTAAAAACCTTTTATAAGGTCAAGATAATCTTTGGCCAATGTTTCTATCCTCTTTTAGTAAAAAGTAGGGTTTTGTGCAAGGAAAAAGTGCCTTGCCTCTGAGATAAAATAAATGCATGTTTCCCTATTTGATTATAAAAAAAATATTTTATGGGATTCATAAACTCATAATCATACCTTATACCAATTTTCAGCTCCTTAATACAAGGGTAGATCCTCTAACTTCCACAATTTCCTAGGCAGATGTTTCCCAGGTACATTATCTGTAGGGTATGAGTGTTGACTGTGTTTTGCACAATTTTTTTCATGGTAAAAGTGTATTAAAAGGTTTAAATTCATTTTATTAAGGTTTTAAAAATTTTATTCACCCATTAGACCTACCCTTGTTCATCATATGCATGTTTAAGACCCTGAACTGGGCTCTCTGATATAAGACTGAGACACCCCTGTCTCCTTTACTTGTAGTTGCAATTGCATGTTTTTAACCATATAAATGATGTTATAATACCTAATTTTAATCACTAAGATCATTATTAATTATTTATACTTGGTTATTTTCTACCAAATTTTGGCCCTTAAGCCCAAAATTGGGCACCCCTATTTGCAAAAAATCATCTAAGTCTATATCTTTGGCTAGGCCCAGTAATTAGATTGTCTTTGAAATAAGTGCTCTTTGTCAAATCACCAGAAAATGTACAAGTCGATTCCTTTCAAAAATTTCATTTTTAATCTTTTATAAGCCTTTTATTACTTATTTTAGGTTTTTGTTATAAGCCATTGCCTAATTCTTTTGGACTTTTTGTCTGAAGCTTTTCCTTAAGTGTTTTCTTTTAGACTTTTCATTCGACGGAATTATTTCAAAAAAATTATCTGAGGCAAATTTTTAGAAGGGTGTGTTGAAATTTTTTTTAAGGGTATATAACATTTTTCAAAAGGGTATCTTTTTTTAGGAAAAGGTCCACTCCACTTTTCCAAAATGTACTTTGCAAATTCTTTGAAAGGGCACTTCAACTTTCCTAAGGGTACTTTCCTTTTGGGAAAAGGTCCACTTTGGTTTTTCCAAAATGTAATTTGAAACTTTCTTGAAGGGTATTTTATTTATAAAGTGGACATTACAAATCTTCTGAATGTTCACTTTCATTATTCTAAAGGGTCACTTGCATTTTTTCCTAAAGGACACTTGCCTTTCTAAAGGGTACCTTACAACTTTTCTGAAGGGATTTTTTCAACAAGCCAAAGGAAACTTTAATTTTTGAAAAGGGAACGTAGCAGAAAATCCAAAAGAATTATTTTAGAAATTTTTTTTTGAGGCAACTTTATCGAAGGGTAGATTTCAACTTTCCTAAAGGGACATTTTCAAAAAGTCCAAAAGATTAGTTCCGTAGGAAGGTGGACCATTTCAAAAAATTTGAAGGGTATTTTTTCCTTTTGAAAGGTCATTTTCAAAAGCCAAAGGACACTTGAAACTTTTCTAAAGGGGTCTTTTCAAATTACGAAGGGTCATTTGAATAAAGCCGAAAGGGTCATTCCAAAGTCAAAGGTCTATTTCAAGAAACCCAAAGGAACATTTCGAAGGTCCAAACAAAAAATCCAAAGGAATGAATTCTTTCAAAAAACTTGTCTGATACAAAGGAAATAAAAGGGCTGAGATAAAAAGTCCAGAGAAAATGATTGAAAGAGTGACACCCATAAAACATCAATTTTAGTCTGTAGAAACTAGTCATTGGAGTTTAAAAGAAAAGGCTCAGTAGGAACCTGAAGACAAAGATAAGAGATCACAAATGGAAAAATGTAACTGAGGCTTTGGTTCAGTGTTAACAAATGTAACTAATTCTTTTGGTTTAATTATAACTCATTGTAACTGATCCATTCAGTGACATGGCATAGCTCATCCACTTCTCTCCCATGTAAATGTAACTAATTTTTTCAAGAAGACACATGTCCAAGTGACCCTTGGACTTCCTTTGATTGCTCTACCTCTCAAGGCTATATATATGCATTTTCTTGGCTCATTTCATAGCCTTTACTAGTTATTAGGAAAATTTTGGCTAGATTTGTACTTACATAACTCTTGAAGAAATATACAAGTGATTTCTCCATTCACACATTGTACTATTGAGTATAGGTTTGAATCTTGTTGATAATACTAGTGAAAGAGTTACTTTTATATCATGTCAATCTATGGTCACTTACCAATGTGCAAAAGGGATGTTGTTGTAGGTCTCTATTATTATTCTTTACTAAGTGTATAAGAGTCTTAGAAGTGGTATATGTTTATTCTCTTCATGAAATCATTCATCACCCTCCTAAGTGTCAAGTACCTTCCTAAATCTAACTTACAAAATACTAATGCAACAATGTCTTTTTGTTGTGAGTTTATGTGAAACATCCTTTTTTACCTTTTAGTAGTGGATTTTCAATCAAATAAGAGGATAATACATATTGGTGCATCACCGTTTTGTTTTCTTAGTTATTTTTCTTAACCCTTTTCATACATAATTAGTAGATTAGAGAGAGCTTTAAATTTGCATCATGGGGAACTAGCCCCTAATCTATAGACTCATCTCAAAAAAATTGTCACCCAAAGTAAGAGAGATGATTCCATTTTGCCACTTGGCTGAGAAGAGCTGAGCATCTCCTCAAGGGTGCAAATCCAAGAGTCAACAATTTTTGGCATCCCTGATGGGACCTCTAAGTCCTAGAAGATTGTTTAATATTGGTGTTGATCTTGGCATTGTTGAAGAGAAAGAAACATATACATTCAATACCTAGTGGCTCCATTGAAGAACTTAAGTCTTTGGTTGATAATCAGTCCTATTTTCCATGCCAAAGGTGACCACTAGGTTTGCTGCTAAAGGTACACCCTTCAATTTTATGGAATTACTTCCATATTCTATCAAAAGGTTTAGGTTTTTCAATACTCATCCTTACAAAAGAGATTTTGTGTTTAAAGCTTATAATTTTATGTTACATTCCATTCCCAAGACCCATAGTGATCATTCCAAAATGGATAGAATACAACCTTTCATGCCTTTCACCAAGGCATCTCCATTGTATTTTGCCTAATATGATCAAATTCTAGGAGCAGCCCTCAAATGTGTTGCATCTTTTAGTGGAGATGGTCTAATTACTACCATTAATCACATTCAAAATATAAAAAGCTTGTTTAATATCCAAAATATTACCCAAGAAAATGTAGCTATTAGGTTGTTGGCCTTGTCCTTTAGAGGAAAAGTCTTGGATTGGTATGGGACCCTACCTTAAAATTCTATTAGCTCATAGGATGAGTTGGGGACCCTATTGAATGATAGGTTTGGGTAAAAGAGTGATCACCTATCTCTAGCTAAGTAATTGACAATAATAAATAGGGCACCACATGAATTCATGCAAGATTTTAATACTAGGTTCCAAAAAACTTGGGATAGAATCCTAATTATTGTGAGGCCAACTACACACTATGCATTTTTGTACTACTTGAAAGCATTAAATAGTGAAATTGTGATGATGTTTCAATCCATTGGTGGAAACACACTAATTTTCACCTATGAAATAGCCAAAAATTCTAAGAATTATCTTGTCCAAGTGGGAAAGATAGCTCCTAGACCTCCAATGTCACTATTCCCTAATTTGTATTCTCCTAGTCAAAGTGCATTGCTCGCTTTAACTCCTTTGCCTAGTCAAGACAAATCTTCCATTTCCCCTACCAATGAAATCCATGAAGTTAAAATCCTCATTAAAAGTGTTACAAATGAGTTACTTTCCATCAAAGGACAACAAACTCAAAGTTATAGACCATATCAATCCTACAATCAGTTTGGACAAATGAACAAACCACCTTTTCAGGGCAATAATCAGGGACATGGCCAAATTACCTATGTCAAGCCTTATCAAATATATAATCCTAGGGATAATTCATCCTCTAAATCCATTTACCCTAAAAATTTGGTCCAAGAACAACCCAACTATCCATATTTTGAACATGGTCAAGAACAAGTTGCTTATGCAAATGAAATGCACAATCAAGGTATGACAATGCAAGGCAGTCAATCTTTCCAAGCTTCAAATTTAAAAGGATCCTTGAAAGGTAAGGTGTAAAATGGAAAACCTCATACTGATGTTACCCTCATATTGATGCTACCCTCATAAATCATTTGAAAGGTGAATTTTGTGCCATTATTTTCTTGGGAAATACAAGCAATCAGACTACTAGTGTTGCCTCTAATACTAGGTCCAAAAGGAGGGCTGTCGATGAAGCTCAAGGAGATAATAAAGGACCTATTGTGACTCCTACATAATATACTATGGTAAGTGGGTCTAACAAAACTCTTAAATTATAATAAAATTAGAGGATTCCAAATTTTAGGCCAGCTGCTATAACTCTACCTACACATGCCACATCACAAAGTGATAATGTTCATAAAGAGAACCCCAAGGTGAGTAATCCTTCCATTAATGTGGTGGAATAGATGAAGAAGATTCATATGAATATTTAATTATGGGATTATCTAACATTACTATGGTATAAATATATATTATAAAGAATTGCATGGAATGGGCAAATAGGCTAGCCCATCTAGAAATGACAATGTGGTTTTGGTCAATGGAACTCAATCCATAGATGGTGAAGTGAAGAAAGATGAGAATAATCCCCATTTTTACCTATCTCTAATTATTTATGATTTCTTGGTTCATAATTTCATCATAGATAGTGGAGTGAGCACATCAGTTATGCCCAAATGTATAATAGATAAGCTAGGGCTCAAGTATGAGCCAATGACTAAAGGAGTTTTACAATTGGATGGATCGCTAGCCAAGACCTTGGGGATAGTGAAATGTTTGAATTTAACAATTAATGCTTGTCATATTTTTTAGATTCCCCATGATGTGGTAACATCATATTTACCTCCCTATTTTGCTCTTTACTTGTCAAGGGACTTTACATCCAAGATAGGTGGATATTTGGCAACTAATTGGCCCTACATGGTGTTTAGAATAAAATATGACACTAAGGAGAAGATTGATTCAGAACCTATTCATAGAGATCACTTGGAACCACACTCAACTAGGGTATAAAATGTTAACTATGCTATCATTGATGAAGAGGAGCTTCATATTGACCAATCTCCATCATCTTCCCTTGAAAGAGTTTTTGATTTGTTCCTAGATGAGTGGGGAGATGACAACTATGAGCATGATCCTTACAAGTTTATTGAAGAATCTAGTCTTGGAGTCTATTATATGAATGAGAAGGAATATTTCATGCCTTATTTGATGAATCCAAGTGAGGATGTGAATGGCTTATGGTAACTCTTCTTTTATGGGTTTAGAAGTAAGATGCGGGCAGGTGGTAGAGCGATGCTAGTTTCACCTTCAAAGGAAAGGTATTTTTTAGCCTTTATATTAAAATTCTCATGAAATTGTAATGTGGTAGAGTATGCTTACCTTATGCATGGCCTTGAATGGGAAAGGAAAAGAGGTGTTAAGGAATTGTAAGTGTTTGGTGATAACAAGATTATTGTGAATCAAGTTAGAGGGTAGAATTTGACCAAGAACTCCTTGCTGAAATCCTATAAGCACAAAGTTTGGGACCTTGTAGAAGATTTCATGGTTTTTAACATAAGATATATTCTAAGGGAATATAATAATCATGCTGATAGGTTGGCATCTATTGGCACCCAATTTGATGTTCTAAAGGGCATAAAGGAAGACAAAAACTAGCCCCATCTAAAGGTGATTATGAGACCATCCATACCAGATATTGTCACCAATTGGTACGTCTTTGATAGTGAACAGAAAATAGCACTTTTTATATAAGAAGAGGCTGATTTTTCTTCCAATAATACAACCTTTCATGCCTTTCACTAGGGCATCTCCATTGTATCTTGCCTAATATGATCAAATTCTAGGAGCAACCCTCAAATGTGCCCCACCTTTTAGTGGAGATGGTCTAATTACTACCATTAATCACATTAGAAACATAAGAAAATTGTGTAATATCCAAAATATTACCCAAGAAAATGTATCTATTAGGTTTTTGGGCTTGTCCTTCAAAGGAAAATACACTGATTGGTATGGGACCCTACCTATAAATTCTATTAGCTCATAGGATGAGTTGGGGACCCTATTGAATGATAGGTTTGGGAAAAAGAGTGATCACCTATCTATAGCTGAGAAATTGACCATAATAAATAGGGCACCACATGAATTCATGCAAGATTATAATACTAGGTTCCAAAAAACTTGGGATATAATCCTAATTATTGTGAGGCCAACTGCACACTATGAATTTTTGTACTACTTGAAAGCATTGAATAGTGAAATTTTGATGATGATTCAATCCATTGGTGGAAACACACTAATTTTCACCTATGAAATAGCCAAAAATTCTTAGAAATATATTTTCCAAGTGGGAAAGATAGCTCCTAGACCTTCAATGTCACTATTCCCTAATTTGTATTCTCCTAGTCAAAGTGCATTGCTCGCTTTAGCTGCTTTGCCTATTCAAGACAAATCTTCCATTTCCCCTAAAAATGAAATACATGAAGTTAAAATCCTCCTTAAAAGTGTTAAAAATTAGTTAGTTTCCATCAAAGGACAGCAAACTCAAAGTTATAGACCATATCAATCCTACAATCAGTTTGGACAAATGAACAAACCTCCTTTTCAGGGCAATAATCAGGGACATGGCCAAATTACCCATGTCAAGCCTTATAAAATATATAATCCTAGTGATAATTAATCCTCTAAATCCATTTCCCCTAAGAATTTTGTCCAAGAACAACCCAACTATCCATCTTTTGAACATGGTCAAGAACAAGTTGCTTATGCAATTGAAATGCACAATCAAGGTATGACAATGCAAGGTAGTCAATCTTTCCAAGCTTCAAATTTAGAAGGATCCATACAAGGTGGGGTGTAAAATGGATAAAATAATACTGATGCTACCCTCATATTGATGCTACCCTCATAAATCATTTGAAAGGTGAATTTTGTGCCATTATTTTCTTGGGAATTACAAGCAATCAGACTACTAGTGTTGCCTCTAATACTGGGTCCAAAAGGAGGGCTGTCGATGAAGCTCAAGGAGATAATAAAGGACATATTGTGACTCCTACATAATCTAATATGGTAATTGGGTCTAAAAAAACTCTTAAATTATAATAAAATTAGAGGATTCCAAATTTTAGGCCATTTTCTATAACTCTACCTACACATGCCACATCACAAAGTGCTAATGTTCATAAAGAGAACCCCAAGGTGAGTAATACTTCCATTAATGTGGTGGAATAGATGAATAAGATTCATATGAATATTTAATTATGGGATTATCTAACATTTCTATAGTATAAATATATATTTATAAATAATTGCATGGATTGGGCAAACAGGCTAGCCCATCTAGAAATGACAATGTGGTTTTGGTCAATGGAACTCAATCCATAGATGGTGAAGTGAAGAAAGATGATAATAATACCCATTTTTACCTATCTATAATTATTTTTGAATTCTTGGTTCATAATTTCATCATAGATAGTGGAGTGAGCACATCAGTTATGCCCAAATGTATAATAGATAAGCTAGGGCTCAAGTATGAGCCAATGACTAAAGGAGTTTTACAATTGGATGGATCGCTAGCCAAGACCTTGGGGATAGTGAAAGGTTTTAATTTAACCATTAATTCTTGTCATATTTTTTAAATTCCCCATGATGTGGTAGCATCATATTTACCTCCCTATTTTGCTCTTTACTTGTCAATGGACTTTACATCCAAGATAGGTGGATATTTGGTAGCTAATTGGTCCTACATGGTGTTTAGAATAAAATATGACACTAAGGTGAAGATTGAGTCAGAACCTATTCATAGATATCATTTGGAACCATACTAAAATAGGGTAGAAAATGTTAACTATGCTATCATTGATGAAGAGGAGCTTCATATTGACCAATCTCCATCATCTTGCCTTGAAAGAGTTTCTGATTTATTCCTAGATGAGTGGGGAGATGACAACTATGAGCATGATCCTTACAAGTTTATTGAATAATATAGTCTTGGAGTCTATTATATGCATGAGAAGGAATATTTCATGTCTAATTTGATGAAGCCAAGTGAGGATGTGAATGGCTTATGGTAACTCTTCTTTTATGGGTCTAGAAGTAAGATGGGGGTAGGTGGTAGAGCTATGCTAGTTTCACCTTCAAAGGAAAGGTATTTTTTATCCTTTAGATTTAAATTCTCATGAAATTTTAATTTTGTAGAGTATGATTCCCTTATCCATGTCCTTGAATGGGAAAGGAAAAGAGGTGTTAAGGAATTGTATGTTTTTGGTGATAAAAAGATTGTTGTGAATCAAGTTAGAGGGCAGAATTTGACCAAGAACTCCTTGCTCAAATCCTATAAGCACAGAGTTTGGGACCTTGTAGAAGATTTCATGGTTTTTAACATCAGATCTATTCTAAGGGAATATAATAATCATGCTGATAGGTTGGCATCTATTGGCACCCAATTTGATGTTCTAAAGGGCATAAAGGAAGATAAAAACCAGCCCCATCTAAAGGTGATTATGAGACCATCCATACCAGATATTGTCACCAATTGGTAGGTCTTTGATAGTGAAAAAAAAATAACACTTTTTATACAAGAAGAGGCTGATTTTTCTTCCAAAAATCAGTCTAAAATGTAGTAACAATATGGGTGCTAGATTGTCCAATTGAAGTCCAACAAGCTTCCTAAAGGCTTAGTGACTCTTGAGATAATTTTCAACAAGGATGACCAGATCAAGAAGGAAAAAGTAGGTATGTCCACTAAAAAAGAGAACTATGAAATGGTATAAATCTTTAAATATAAACTACTTACACTTTGGAAGGTATGCACTAGTCAAGAGAGGCATGATTTCCTTGAATTATGGAAGGAGTTTAGTGATATTTTTGCATGGGAGTATAGTGATTTGAAGGGTTTTGACCCAAGATTGGCTCAAAACACCATATATATAGGTGAAAATGCAAAATACATCAAGAAAATACAAAGGCCAATCAATCCGAAGATTGAGCCTCTCATGAGGAAAGAACTCACCAAACTGAACGAGTCCAAAATCATCTTTCCCATCAAGCATTCTTCTTGGCTAGCCAAATTAGTCCCTATTAGAAAGAATAATGGGGAGATTAGGTTGTGTGTGGACTTTAGAGACTTGAATAGAGTGTCTTTGAGAGACCATTATCCCTTCCCTTCCATGGAGCAAATTCTGTAAGTGGTGGCAAGTAGTGAGAGGTTTTCCCTCCTAGATGGTTATTCCAAGTACAATCAGATTTTGGTGAAAGAAAGTGACAAATACAAAATAGCCTTCACCATAAAATGGGGTACATATGCCTATAGGAAGATTCCATTTAGATTGTCAAATGCTAGAGCTACTTTTGAATGTGTAATGGATATGGATTTTTAAGGATTAATCAATGACATTGTATTGGTATATCTTGACGATGTGAAAATTTTCTCCAAGTAAGAAAAAGATCATTTAAATCACCTATAATATATTTTTGAGAGGTGTAGAGAGTTTGGGATATCTGTAAACTTGATGAAGTGTGTGTTTTCTATTCATGAAGGCAAACTCTTAAGCCACATTATTTCTAAGAAAGGTCTGTCCATTGGTCTGGAAAGGGTAAGTGCTATCTTGGCATTGTCCTTACCTAAACATAAGAAGGGTATACAAAGCTTATTTTGTAAGATAAATTTCATTAGGAGGTTTATTATTGATTTTTATAACTTGGTCAAACCTTTGACCTCCATGCTAAGGAAGGATGAAATAATCACTTGGACAAGAAGGAGGAAAGAAAGTTTTGAGGAGATCAAGCAAGCCATTGCCCAAGCTCCTACTCTTTCAAGTCCAAAATTATACAAGGAATTAACTTTATACACTTTTTTGAATTAAAAGGTAATCTCTACAATGCTTACTCAAGCTAGTGATGAAATTTTTGAACAACCTATTTCCTTCTTTAGTCAAGGCTTGGAAGGCTATGAGATAAGGTACACATATGTTAAGAAACAAGTGCTTTCAATCATAAGGAGTTTAAAGAAATTTAGGCATATGTTTTATTATAAAAATATTCAAAATTTTGTGCCTCATAATAGTGTAAAATACATTTTGTTAAGCAGAGACTTGAATGAGAAAAGGGCAGGTTGGATCACCAAAGTGATGGAGAATGATGTGGAGATCAAAACAACCAAGCTAGTGAAGGGAAAAGGACTGTGTGAGCATCTTGATTTAGATTAAAAGAGCAAAAGGAGGCTGTTTTGGCACTCCATGATGACCTTACAGTAGCTGTATCTTCAACTATAAGGAGTTGGACACAAGACATGATTCACTTCCTTCAAATTGGTGAGTGTCCACAAGGTCTTGATAGGGCTAAAAGAAGGTATTATGAGTGTAAATCTATTCCCTATGTGCTTATTGATGGAGTTATATTTAGAGGGGAATTTTTAGGTGTGATTTTGAGGTGTATCAATTTGAATTAGATTGATAAAGTGTTGCATGAGTTTCATGATGGATTAGCTAGTGGTCACTTTCTTCCAAGAACCATAGCTGCTAAGATTATGAGCACTAGTTAATTTTGGATTGGCTTGTTCAAGGACACTCATGCTTAGGTAAGGAAATGAAAAAAGTGTGCTTTTTTGATGGAAAGTAAAATCTATCTACCTTACCTCTTCATATAATCTAGGTTGAGCAACCCTTAAAGCAATGGGGTTTGGATATCATAGGTCTGATCAATCCTCCTTCTAGTGCTGGTCACAAGTGGGTTTTGACATCCACTGATTATTTTAAAAGATGGGTGGAGGATGCATCTCTTAAGGAGGCAAATGAAAACTTAGTCCTAGACTTATATGAAAGTATAGTAACTAGGTTTGGAGATCCTTCAACAATCATTTTAGATAATGCATTAGCCTTCTTAGGAAGAAGGATAAGTGAATGGGCTTTGAAGCATGACATCTATCTTAGCACCTCCTCCAACTACTATCCCCAGGGGAATTGACTAGATGAGTCCACAAACAAGAACTTAATCAGGATCATAAAAAGGATAGTGGAGGAGAATCAAAGGACTTGGCATACCAAGTTGAAGATAACTCTTTGGGCTAATAGGATCACCCCAAAGAGAGTAATTGGAAACTCACCATACACACTTGTATATGGAAGGGAATCCAAAATTACTATCTCACTCGAGTTACCAGCTTTATACCTCACATATCAGATACAATTAATGGAGAATGAGAACATGAAATTTAGATTATGTGAGTTGATGGAGCTTGAGGAGACAAGAGATCAAGCTATGCACACCATGACTACTCACCAACAACAAAAAAAGAAGTATTTTGATAAGAAATCCATGCCAATGAGTTTTAAAGAAGGAGACATTGTCTTAAAATGGGATGAAGATAGGGAAAAACCTAGAAGGCACACAAAGTTTGATGCTTTGTGGAGTGGCCCATGTGTGATTAAATAGTGCAAACAACTCAATGCTTTCTAACTCTCAAATTTGGATGGAGAGGATCTGTATATCCTAGTCAATGGGATATATCTAAAGCATTTTCATTGAGGTTTCATTTTATTTTGTACATAGTTTCCTATTTTTCTTATGTTCCCTAAGTGCTTATGCACATGTGTGAGTTTGTCCTTGTCTTGTTTTGTTTTTTCTTGGTCTTCTTGTTGTTGTTGTGTGGTGTGTTTCCTTGTGTTTTATTTTAGAATAATCCTTGTTAGTCATATTCAAGAATCCATTGACTCCATTAGCCTTGAGTTGGATAAGGCTACTAGTCTGGTCAGTATAGTAGGAATACTACCCCTATGAGTCACCATTTTGTTGACGAAATTTTGGCCCTTCAGGCCAAAATTGGGCACCTTTATTTGTAAAAAATCATCTAAGTCTATATCTTTGGCTAGGTCCAGTACTTAGCTTTTATTTAGAAGTGTTTTTTGTCAAAGACCTAACAAATATACAAGTCTATTCCTCTCATAAAGTTCATTTTTGGTCTTTGCTAAGCCTTTGCCTAATTCTTTCAGGGTTTTTTCTAAGCCTTTGCTGAATTATTTCAGACTTTTTGTTTGAAGCTTTTCTTTAAGTGTATTTATTTCAGACTTTTCATTCGATGAAATTCTTTTAGAAATATTGTCCAAAGTAACTTTTTTAAAGGGTATGTTATAACTTTTCTGGAGGGTATGTTACATTTGTTCTAAGGGTATCTTTTATCAAGAAAAGGTCCATTTACTTTTTTGAAAGGTAATTTACAAATTCTCTGAAAGGGCACTTCAAATTTCCTAAAGGGTACTTTCCTTTTGAGAAAATGTCCACTTTAGTTTTTCCAAAGCATCATTTACAACTTTCCTAAAGGGTATTTTATTTGGAAAGTGGAGACTTAAAAAGCTTTCGAATGGTCACTTTCATTTTTTATGAAAGGACACTTGCATTTCTGAAGGTTACCTTGCAAATTTTCTGAAGGGATGATTTCAACAATCTAAAGGGCACTTTCATTTTTGTGAAGGGCACTTAGTAGAAAATCCAAAAGAATTCTTTTAGAAAAATTATTCGAGGCAACATTTTTGAAGGGTATATTTCAACTTTCTTGAAGGGATGTTTCCAAAAAGTCTAAAAGATTATTTCCACAGGAAGGTGGACCATTTCAAAAAATATAAAGGGTATTTTTTCCTTTGGGAAGGTCATTTTCAAAAGCCAAAGGACACTTGTAACTTTTTCAAAGGGGTCTTTTCAAATTGCCAAAGGTTCATTTGAAGAAAGCTAAAAGGATCATTCCAAAGCCAAAGGTCCATTTCAAGAAACTTGAAGGAACATTTTGAAGGTCTAAACAAAAAATCCAAAGGAATGAATTCTTTCAAAAAACTTGTTCGATACAAAGGAAACAAAAGGGCTGAGATAAAAAGTCTGAAGAAAGCTCTTAAAGGAGTGATGACCCACAAAACATCAATTTTAGACTTCAAAAACTAGCCATTGGAGTTTAAAATAAAAGGCTCAGTGGGAACCTAAAGGTGAAGATAAGAGAACGAATGGAAAAAGGTAACAAAGGCTTTGGTTCATTTGTAATAAATGTAACTAATGCTTTTGGTTTAGTTGTAACTCATTGTAATTGATCCATTCAATGACATGGCATAGCTTGCCCACTTTTATCCCATGTAAATGTAACTAATTATTTCAAGATGACACATGTCCAAGTGACTCTTGGATTTTATTTACTTTCAACCTTGTATTTATGCTCAGCTTTAGGTGTTAATTTGCCCTATGTATGGACAAAGGGTTAACACATGAGGGTCTAGAATAAGGTTGCGAGCCTCTTTGATAGCCTTTTGGGTTAAATTACTCCCTTTTCCTACTTAAAACATCCAATCATGTTTTTGATGGCATAGTTTGGAACTTTAGGGTGAAGGGAGTCCCTTCAAGGCACAAACCTATATATGACACTGAATGAGTTTAGTGCATTTGGAAGCAAATTTTAGCCTTTCTAGTGAGAGAACCATAGGGCTAAATCATCCTATTCATTTTGCAAGTTAAACCTCCATATAAGAGCTACAAGGATAATATATAATTAGTGACCAAAATTCAATATGACATTGCTACAAAATCATTCTAAAAGAGCTAGGAGCTCTATTTTAACAAAATAGAGATCAGGGTTCTGAGTCTCAGTCACTTTTGTGCCTTGAAGGTTCCTTGCTTTGTTAACTACCATATCCCATTAAATATAAGTTTGACACGGTAAAAATCATACCAAGACAAAAGGAGGTTCCTCAAATGTTTTAAATTCTCCACAAGACCCCTATACTTTTTATTTATGGTGCCTGTAGGTGTAGGCAGCAAGTGTGACATAACAAGAAATATGCATGTTTCCTACCTCAAAGTTTCTTAACTTGGTTATCAAGTGTAACTTCATGGATTAAAACACTTGAAACAACATTAATAATCTGATCTTAACATGAAAAATCTCCTTCTAGGCACCTGTAGATGCATATTTTGAGAAAAAGGTAGTAAGGATGATCTATGACCAAGAACAAGCCTAAAAGAGGCTTATGAGTTCATGAATCCTCCAAAATCAATAATATTATGGGAAAAATTGTGGATATGTCTTGAGAAACATAGCAAAGCATCAACATCATCAAAATAAAGCAAAGAATTCTAAAACTATCTCAAATAGTGACCCCTCTTGGATGAAGAAGCATAAAAAACTACCTAGCTTCTTAATGATGATTCATAAAGGAGGAGCCATGACACTAAAACTTGTTTCCATGAATTTTTAGCTTACTCATACCCATTTCAACCCATAAGAGCATTTTTCCCAACTTCACCTGTATGGCTTGCACCAAGCATTCCAAATTGACCTTTCTTGGCTTGTATAGGCAAAAAGGAAGAAATAGAAGTTGAAACTGATATTTTTGACCTTTATTCTACAAATCTAGTGTGGTGAGAACTTTATGGAGGTGAAGAGGCACATTCCCACATTTTAAGATAAATATGGACTTCCCAAGTCTGTACAAGTGCCATTAAGGGGCAATTTTTAGGAGTTTATCTTATTTTCAAGAATGAAACTATTTATTGAATTAACTTTGACTACCTATTGACATATTATAACCTCTTCTACATTGAAAACTCCTTTGGTGACAAATTTATTTTATAATTAATCTGTACAAGTCATTTATTGAGCTAGAAATGTGACCAAAAGTTGTTTTTTGCATATGAAACATTGTAAAGGACCAATTTATGACTTAAAAACACCTTAAAACATCTCAAAGACCATATTAAGACATTTATAACATAATCTAAACCTTTGACCAAGTTTTACTAGAGTTTACTTTGGTTGACTAGGCAAACTCAAAGAAGATAGGTTTAGACCAAGGCTAGAGCAGGGATAGGTAATGTATTTAGACACACATGAGACCTTATTAGACATATGGGAACTTGTGAAAAGTTTAAATATGTAGGGGTTGACCCCATTTGACTAAAATTAAAATTTAGTCAACACTTTTAGAAATTCTTAGAGGTAACATGCTTACTTATGTTAAGGACCAGTAGCCTTATCCCATCCATTGGTATAAGGGAGTCAAATGCACTCTAAAATAGTAGGTTTAGATCTTGACTTAACTAACAAGACAACTGATTGACCTAAAAACACACAAAGGAAAGACAACACACAACAAGACCAAACACACATGTAAAACAAAGGCACAATTATGCTACTAAGCACTTAGGGAGCACAAGACACAATTGAAAGCAAAGTAATTATGTATATCTAAACAAACATAACTCACTTCCTAGATCAAAAGGAAATTACCTTGAACCTCCTTCTTCATGAGATGACTAAGGATACCGAGCATATTTATCATTGAATTGAGTATTAGATGACTCAGGCTCCCTTTTTGCTCCTTAGTTTGATATGTCCTTTGATGGAATTATCTCAAACGAGTCTCCAAAGTATATGAATTATTCTTGACTTTTGAAACATGCATCATACTACTGTCCCTTTGTCTCATGATGGAAAATTTGCATCTCTATGCATGGGACAACTTGTTGAAAGTCTATGTCTTCTTGAAAGGCCTCATTGTCCTTCTCATTTATTATATCCTCTTCAAAGCCTTTAAGAAGTGTTGTATCATGGCATTCTAAGAGAATTTATTTTTCAAAATAATTCTTGGTGTTGGTAGGAGCAAATTCACACGTGATTTTAGAACCAATCTTCACGTCATCTTCAAAAGACTCATAGTCATCATAAATTGCTCTATCATGGTTTGTAATCTCTTGATGGTGATGCCTTTAAACACATGTTTGCTTCTCAACATATTGGGATTGTTTTATTAGTATCCTTATCTTCTCACAATCCTCATATTCCTTTAACATTTGCATATAAGTATGTCACATGTCTTCCTCTTGAAACAAGCCATCTTGCTTACCATCTCTTGTAGTCAGCTCCAAAGGAATTGTAATCCCCTTTAGGCTTTCAACTTCATTGAAAATGTCTTCAAATATCTACCACAAGTCATCCTTCCTCTCTTTATTAGCATTATGAAGGGGAAAAACAAGATAAAATTCTTCCTCTTCTTCTTTGGAAACCAAAAAAACCTCTCCTAAGGCTTCATTTGCTTCAATATTTCCTTACATAGATGAAAGATCTTGTAGTTTGAGTTCCAACTCTTCAATTCTTTTGGCAAGGTTTTCTTGGAATAGCTTCTCTTGGGGGAATATAGGATCTTCATTGGGAAAAGAAGTACAATGGATTTTGGATGAAGGGAAAAAGGATTCTTGAGGAGGGGTGTGAGGGAGTTGAGTAGTTTCAAGTTTATCTTCACTTTCATCTTCTCCACTTGGACATTTTTTATTCTTTTCACAAGCTACCACTACTTCTTTCCATCTTGAGAATCTAGGCTTAATGATTTCCTCATTATGCTTAGATACAAGTGGGGGGGGGGGGGAAGTAAATTATAGGCTTAGAAAACTTGGAATTTATTTAGGCTTAGTATCTTGTCTCCAACTTGGGAAGGTAGGCTTAGGAACCTCATTTTATATTGCCATGATGGATTGCCTTAAAAGATAGTTTTCCAATTCAATCTCCTTATCAAGATGGACCTCAAAACTCAATATTCCTTTCTCAAAATCTTATCCAAGTTGGTTTTAAGATGGATCAACTTTCTCAACCATGGTTTCCTCCTTCCTTTGGATGCTCTCTTGGATGGACCTATAAGAAGGGAAACTTTGGGGAATGCATGAAGGACTTGGGGCACTTTGAAGCATGATTGGATTATTATTTTGAAAAGTCATATTTTACACACTTGAAGGCTAATGTGGGATGCATTGGACCTACCAAGATTGATCTAGTTCATAAGATTTCAACCTCTCTACTATGTGGAAAATTAGACCACAAATATCAATCATTTCACCCGTAAGGCCTTGCCAATTATCTCTCTCAATGGGCATCCATTCTCTCTTGACTAACTCTAAAGCATCTCTCACAATATTGACACAATTACCAGGGATTACTTGACCACAACCATTTCTAGTATCAAGGTCTAACATATAGTCCTTATGAGAGTCTTCTTAAAACTTTCAATGGATTGACTTGGAGAGGAATTAGGTGGATTAGGTGAAGCACAAGCTTGAAAGGGATGATAATAGACAAAATATTATTGATAGGGATCATGAAAATATTGGCCAAGGACTTATTCATATTGAGAGGGAATAGGAAAAGATGGATATGTCTCACCAACCTCTGTTAAGACAAACTCAACATCAAAATAATCCATGAATCACTCATGAGAAGTGTATAGAATAAGAAAAAAACTTCAAATAGAGTACCTAGACTACTTAACTAGTATATTTATTCTTAGAGTCACCATTGGTGCTTAGTGAAATTATCTCCAAAGGCTAGTATCTTGAGGAGCACACCAAAACTCTTTAAGGAATGGACTATTGAATCCCATCAGGCATGATAAAAACTATTATCACTTGAACTTGCACCCTTTGAGAAGATGAAAATTATCTCCCCATTCAAGTGGCACAATGGAACCACCTTAGGGTTGTGGGTGACCCAAATTTAAGGTGGATCTCTAGATTAGGGCTAGTTCCCTTGATGTATCACTATAGATCAAACCTAATACTCTCTTTTGGGGGTGAAAAGGGAGAAGGATAAATTAAAACAAATCTAATATAGGGGAGGTGATACAAAAAATAGATAGTCTATTCACACCACCTATAATTCACTTAAAACCAAAGAGAATCCCACACATACACTTCATTCAATTAAACACTCTTATTATACATCAATGTTTCAAGCATGGGGTCTTAAAGAGAGCTTAGGCTAGGAGAAATTAGACAATAGTTCTTCTATAAAAAATAATGAATGAGCTAGTCACTATACCTACAATCCACATTAGACACTTCTTTTTGACTTGCAAAAGAGAGCTTTCAATCCACACAAGGTGCTAGGAAGAGTAACATGTGAAGGTAAGAAAAATACACTTACACAAGACAAAAGAACCATAAAATTCACTTAGTGAAATATTAAATGAGGTATAATAACATTATTTATTAGTTCAAATCAAAAATTTAGTAGGGATTTTCCATTATCAGGTGGAGAGATCATTCAAACAACTAAAATGGCCAGTATTTATAACAATTATGAGAGGAGAGAGAGAAAGGGAAGCTCAAGTGTCACTAAAACACTTGTCAAGAAAAGAGAACGAGTTAAAAAATCAATGGAATTTGGCATGAGATAGGTCCTAAAAGGAAAGTAAGGACAAATTTCTCTTAAACTTGTCTAACTCCTCCATATGTGGTATAGATGCTCTTGTGCTTGCATAAGAAACTATTTTCATGATTTACCCTCATTAAACTTATTCACCACTAAGTAGGGTCAGATATGATGATTGATATGAAGGGTATGGGTTACCAAAAATCCATTACATGCATTGGATTGGTCCTCAATCATTCATATTCCTTTAACCATGAGCAATCATTTATGATAGTCACAAATAAATCCTCATGCACCTCTCACACTTGGCATATAAAATGTTTCTAATTATATAATCTAATTATTTAAAAAATAGGAATGACACATGTAATTAGTGACCAAGTCATCAAGTTCATGAATCATGTTTTAAAAGGCTTCCCAATTGGATTTTTCACAATTTTCACTAAGTGTTCACTATCTGCCCACTAGACTGGTTGAGATGTATAAGGTAGAAAACACACTTAGGAGATTATATACCTTAAAAAATGGTCATTAAGACTTGTAAAAATATAAATATCTCTCCTAAAGGTGGTTGTATACTTTAAAATATCTCCATACTTGAAAAACACACAAATCTATCAAGAAAATCCCTATTGTAACCCATCCGTATAGGTAGGGTACACCTCAATTACATGAGGAAGATATTTATAGAGTATTATATATCTTTAAATCAATTTCATGGTCACTTTACCCCATTTGGATGCTTCAATTGTAATATTTCCTCCATCAGGTCCGAGAGAGGGTTTTGTGAGGGTTTTAGAGCCACTTCTGGTCTTCACCTTTGTTCATAAAGGATACACATTAAGCCCCTTGATAAATTATTTTTAGATCATATTAGGAACCTAATATAACATCTCTAATCACCTCATATTTTCATGTGAAGTCTCATGGAGGTTTTGAGCATTCAAACTAGCAATTAGTGACCTCCATACATTCTGCATGGTTTAAGTGGCTTCTAGCCAAAAAATGGATTTTTATAGAAAAATATAAAAAATAATGGATAAAACACATATTATATCTCTAAATAAACATTATTGAATAATTGACAAGCTTACCTCATGTCAAAATTGAAATTGACTTCTCAATAGGCTTTAGGTCTAGTGTTGGCTCTAAGGCTTGTCTGCAAATTCTGATGGTTTAGACCATCCAATAAAGATTATTTGATTTTTATAGGTTAAATAATATATTTTTAAATTACCCAATAATTATTAAACAATCTATAATTCTCAACCAATGCTACACATGAAAACGACCTCCTTACCTAGCCACAAGCTTTACCATCTCTCATGGTATTGACTGAAACCTTAGATGCATAGAGTACCCTGTTTAGTTTCAGACCCTCCTAAAAGTTTTTTCATGTTTATATATGTGTGTAACAACTACATAATCCTTTTATAAGGTTAATACAATCTCTGTCCAATGTTTCTATCCTCTTTTAACAAAAATTAGGGTTTTGTGCAAGGAGAAAGTGCCCTGCCTCTGAGACAAAACAAAGGCATGTTTCCCTATTTTATTTTCAAAAAAAATTATTTAAGGGGATTAATAAACTCATATTAATGACTTTTACCAATTTTCACCTCTTTAATCCAATGGTAGAGCCTCTAACTTCATCAATTTCCTAGGCAAACTTTTCTTAGGTACAATATCTGTAGGGTATGAGTGTTGATTGTGTTTTGCACAAATTTGAACTCTCTTAACCTTGTTTTCATATTATAAGTGTTTATAAAGGTTTCAAACCATTTTATTAATCTTTTACAACTCTTATCAACCCAAAAAACCTACCCTTGTTCATCATATGCATGTTAAAGACCCCAAACTAGGCTCTCTAATATAAGACTAAGACACTCCTATCTCCTTTGCTTGTAGGTAAAATTACATGTTTTAAACCCTATAAATGATGTTATAAGACCTAATTTTAATCAATTAGCTAATTATTAATCATTTATACTTGGGTATCACAAGTAGACCATGTTGATCACATAAAAGCATCATTCTTCATACTTCACTGTTTGACTGGGACACCGTATTGCTAGTGACCCTTGTAGGTGCTCACAAATATTTTTTGGCCTAAAAGTAACATAAAATGCCTCATTTATACTTTTAATGTATCTTAAAAATCATATATGTCACCTTGACTGGTCCAAAACTCCATTTAGACACCTGGCTTTCAACCTTATATTTATGGTCATTTGTAGGTGTTGATTTTCCTTATGTATGGACATAGGGTTAACACATGAGGGTCTAGAACAAGGTTGTGAGCCTCCTTGATAGCATTTTGGGTTAAATTAATCCCTTTTCCTACTTAAAACATTCAAGCATGTTGGTGATGGAATAGTTTGTAACTTTAGGGTGAAGGGAGTCCCTTTAAGGCTCAAACCTATAGATGACACTAAATGAGTTCAATGCATTTATAAGCAACTTTGAGCCTTTCTAGTGAGATAACCATAGGGCTAAATCATCTTTTTAATTTTTCAAGTTGAACCTCCATATAAGATCTACAAGGTTAATATATAAGCAGTGACCAAAAGTCAATATGACATTGCTAAAAAATCATTCTAAAAGAGCTAGGAGCTTTGTTTTGACAAAATAGAGATCAGGGTTCTGAGTCTCAGTAAATTTTATACCTTGAAAGTTCCTTGCTTTGTTAACTTCCCTATCCACTTGAATACAAATATACCAAGGTCAACATCATATAAATAGAAAATTAATGTCCTCAAATGTTTTACATTCTCCACAAGACCCTTGTACTTTCTATTTATGGCCCATGTAGGTGACCACTTATAGGTGTAGGCAACAAGTGTGACATAACAAGGAATATGCATGTTTCCTACCTCATAGTATCTTACCTTGGTTATAAAGTGTACCTTAATGGCTTAAAATAGCTAAAACAACATTCATACTCTCATATTAACATGTAAAATATCCTTCCAGGCACTTGTAGATGCTTATTTTGAGCAAAAGGTAGTAATGATGATCTATGACCAAGAACAAGCCTAAAAGAGGCTTATGAGTTCATGAATCCTCAAAAATAAAGAAGATGATGGGAAAACATATGGATAGGTCCTGAGAAACATATGAAACCATTAACACCATCAAACCAAACTAAAGAATTTTAAAACTATCTCAAATAGTGACTCCTCTTAGATGAAGAAGCATAAAAAATTGCCTAGCTTCTTAATGATGATTCATAAAGGAAGAGACATGAAACTAAAACTTGTTACCATGAATTTGTAGCTTACTCAGACCCATTTCAACCCCTAATAACATTATTCCCAACTTCACCTGTATGGCTTGCACCAAGCATTCCAAATTGACCTTTCTTGGCTTGTAAAGGCAAAAAGGAAGAAATAGAAGTTGAAAATAATATTTTTGACCTTTCTTCTACAAACCAAGTATGGAAATAACTTTAGGGAGGTGAAGAGGCACATTTCCACATTTTTACCTAAAGATGGACTTTCCAAGTCCATACAAGTGCCATTAAGGGGCAGTTTTGAGTAGTTTATCCTATTTTCAAGCATGAAACTATTTATTGAACCGACTTTGACTACCTCTTGACATATTCTAACCTCCTCCACATTGAAAACTCCCTTGGTGACAAATTTCTTCCATAATCAATCTGTACAAGTTATTTATTGAGCTATAAATGTGACCAAAAGGTGTTTTTTGCATATGAAACATGTTAAAGGACCAATTTATGACTTAAAAACACCTTAAAACATCTCAAAGACCATATTAGGATATTTATAACATAATTTTAACATTTGACCAAGTTTGACCAAAGTTGAATTTGGTTGACTAGGCAAGTATAAGGAAGATAGGCTTAGACCAAAGCTAGAGTAGGGATAGGTAAGGTATTTAGACACACATAAGACCCTATTAAACATATGAGAACTTATGAAGAGTTTCAATATGTAGGGGTTGACCCAATTTGACTAAAATTTAAATTCGGTCAACACTACCCCCTCATGCTAGATTATATGCTTCACCAAAGGAATTTAATGTTAGATTTGTTGAATTATGATGATTTTGATTTTGATGGTCTGCATGCACTTCAAGGATATTTATATTAGGGGATGATGCTTTTTGACTTAGCTGATTATGAAGATCTTCTTGAATTTGATCGAGTACATTTGGATCAAAATTGACTTGATTGTTTGATTGGATTATTTGATTATTATCTTAGATCCTTGTATATTTGGCACATGATATTGCATGTGGATGGGAAGACAATGTTGCATGTTCCTATTCATCCCATTTTAGGAGTGAGATGGATGGATTATTGATAGGAAATGGGTGATTATTTATGTATGATGAAAGGGATGGATTAAGGGGATGATGAGCAACATAGTCCTCATAGAAGCCACTAATAGACCCAACCTCAACATCAAAGAAGGTTTCCTCAAGAATCTCAAAAACATCACTAAGTCTTTTTGTATAATTACCATATAAAGATGATTCATATCCAGCTTGATGATCTTTGACTAATAAAGCATCTAAGAATTGTGTTATAATTTCATCATCCTGATATGGATCAAGAATCATGCCTTCTAACTGGTTGATACTCAAATAAGAGGTGTCTTGAAAAATATAGGTATCAACATAACTTTCATTATCTAAAATGGATGATGATTCTGAAAGGGATGATGCTTCTGACATGGGTGATGATTCATATGCTGGTGTAGAATAAGATCTTGACCCTTTTGATGCTAAATCTAATAAGGATGTTGGTGAGATGATGTTACCAATAGATGATTTTTTGATCATTAACTTAGAGAAGGCCTTTTGTATAACATCATTGTCCACAAGTACCTCTTTCACCTTAGGTTTGTAAATGGGTGCTTTAGGTGTAAAGGATTTGTGAAGATGGGGGATTTGACGTAGATAAGACATAGGGATGATTTGATCAGGGATATTTATGGGATGAATAAAATTTGAGTTATGAATTTTATTGAGGAGGGAATGAGCTTGATCAGGCTTAAAAGACAATTCTTGGCATACCCCTTTTTACACGCTCCTAGGTGTGGGCACTTTGGATTCTCCCTTAATTTCAATGTCACCATTATCAATTAGTTTTTGAATATAATCTCTAAAAGGGTGAAATCAATTAATAGAATGACTAGGGAATTTATGATATATACAAAATCATTTATATTGATACCATGAGGGCACATATGTAGACAAATCTAGAGGTATTGTTTTTGGGTGGACAATCATGCAGATAGACCTTAATTTTCAAAATAAGGTTTTCATGGATATTGGGATAGGGGTATTTTGCTTGTCTATGGTGTTGGATTTAGGATTGTAAGAATGTGATGGTGATGTCATGATTTAAGGAGATCGTATAATGTGAGATTGTTTAGGAGACAAAAAAACACTAGTTGAGGTTAATAAGCTATGCTTCCCTTTGCCAGTGGGATGGGGGATTTATGATAGACCATGATTAGTAGATGGAGGATCTGACAGTGGATAGGAAAAAATTGGGGGTAAGCTGAGTTAGATGGGGTCAAGAACTTTGGGAAGTTAGGAACCCATCTCAAGGAGCTGTAATAGGATTGTCTCCTCTTTTGTATCAATATACTTATTAAATAAGGAAGTTTTTGGACTAGGAAGGTCATGACTAGGGTTAGGACTAGTGGATGGTGGAATGGAATGGGATTGATACATGGGTTGATGATGGAATTTATTGGTAGGTGACCTTAGGTTTAGGGGTTAAAAATCATTGGGAAGGTGGGTACCCATCTCTAATAGTCATAAAAGGACCTCATCCCTATTGGTAAAGATGTACTGATTAAATAGGGTGACTTTATCACTTGTATATTGAGGGATGTGAGGATTGTGGTTATGATGAATGTATGAAAGGGTTATCCTTGGTGGGATATAATATGGGAATTTTTGATGAGGAAGGACATGGGAAATTGGTTTAGGTTTGATGGGATCAAGGTCTGAAGTTAGGCAAGTACCCATTTCTAGGGATTACAAAAGGATCTCATCTTTGTTGGAAAATAGGTATTGGTCTATGAGAACAGGGTCCAAATATATGTGGGTGGGTAAGTGATGGATGATAAAATTTGGATAATGTGAATATAGATTAAGGATTGGATTAAAATATGGTACTTAAACAAAGTAGGTCTGAATGACCAAGCTAGTAATCTAGGATGAGATAGATTAATTGAATTATGATATGGGACTAGGATCATATTTCAAATTTATAGTACAATTGGTGCCAATGATCTATGATAATGCCTAGAAAAAGGATGTGGATTTGACTAGTTCTAAGATTCAAACTAGCAAGATAATGATTTAATGGGTGCTAGTTATGAATAGACAAGATGAATATATTAGAGATGTCAAGATTGATGATGATTGAATGATATATTAAAATAAAAAAAGTAATATAATGCTAATAAGGTTTCAACTAAGTATGAAATCTAACAAAGACAATAGGTGATAGAGAGTAAGATAATAGATTAGATTGATGGGTTATGTAATAATGACAAAGGGCTAGCTCAAAAACCAATTTTATCAAGGTGGGGTAGATATAAAATTATGTGATGATGGGATCATGGATGAGAGTGGTGATGTAATGATAATTGGGGTAGATATGATTTGGACAAGTGTGTAACCTAAAAATACAAAAAAATAAGATGGTATTGATTTAGATGGGGTAAGACTAGATGAGATGAAAATGTTTGATATGATAAAGATGGGATGACAAAGAATTAGGGGATGTCAAGACAAAACTAGATTAGAATATGCTTAAAATGAGATGATAGGATGTACAACATGGACAAGATTATACAAGATTATGATGAAGGATGAAAATGATGAGTAAGAATGCATAATATAGAGATAATAATATATAAGATGATGCTATGGCCAAGCATAGGTTTGGGTGAAAGGATAACTTGGATTAGAAGTAGCATGGGTCTAACATGACACACACCCAAAGTAAGCAAACCACATCCCTAAGATTATTAAACTGATGGGTGTGTAACTCAATGACCACACCATCCAATGGCTTCATGAGTGATGTTGTAAGTTCATAACCCATTACATAATATACCAAACCCTATTAAACTTGTTTGCACATGATGATCACTTGGAAGCTGATATTGACTCTAACAACAAGTTGCCTGTTACATCTATAAGGTCTTATGGTAGGTTGAATGGGATATATATGGGCATCCTTGATATATGCTAGGTATGGTGGGGTCCAAGTCCATATAGGGTGATGTATAATTCCTAGTTTGGATAATTAACTCTTTCCATTCATGAATGACCTATATGGGGTCAATATCTTAGCTTAATAACAACTATCCCTAATATTTATACTCTGTTAGAACATAGAGTATGGATTAGTGCATGGTGGTGAAATCTATTGTCACTATCCCCCTAAGAGTATGGAGTGTGTGTGGGTGTTAATTCCACACCATGTTTCCCCTAAAAATAAAAAAATGGGAGGGTTTATTAGTGGTTTTTGATCCTCTAGGAATCACCACAAGGACATAAGGAAGAGATCATACACCACTGTAGCCTTTAAGTGACACATAAGTAGATAACAATATTTATTAAATAATTAATTTAGATGTGATATCTATATATATATATAAATATATATAATATATTTACAAGATATATATAAATATGTATATAAAATGATATATATACAAAATTATTTAGTCAAAATGATTTTTTAAAATGCCAAAATGTCTTTGATAGGTGACCTACAAGACAAGAGATTAGTAGTTTTAATTAGTACTCTTGAGGGGAAACTTGAAAGATGATGTGTTAGACAAAATATATAACCAACAAGATAATATGCTAGCAAGTAAAAATTGATATTAAATTCACCCTTGTAAGAAATAAAATGTTAGTCCAATGAGTCTTAATAAAATACCCAAAAAAAATCATGATTTTTCACTATAACTTTTTGGGGTGAGGGGCTATGATGCAGGGTTTAGGGATGGAATCCCCAATAGGGTCAAGGGGTAGTTACCATTATGGGGTTAAGGGGTATTTACCCTTATGGGGTCAAGAGGTATATCCCCTTGTGAGTTGTAGGGGTAGTTCCCCAGGCATGCTCCTTATCACGGCATATGGTGGGGTTGAGGGGAAGTGTACTCGATGCCAAACATAATTTGGGACTTTTGGAACCCTTATAGTTAATCAAAATTCAATGAAATTGATCATAAAAAAATTAATCAAAAAGGACAAATTGAATACAAAAAATGAGTGAAAAATGCAACTGTAGAAGATAAAACCACACACACACACACACACACACACACACACACACACACACACACACACACACACACACACACACACACACACACACACACACATAATCAGACTAATGCAATACCACTTCTAGAGACTAAAAAATCATAGGTTTAATATAATACCACAACTATTGTTTCATGTTTTTATAGAATGTAGATTAATCATGGTGGTTACCATATGTATTTTCCAAAACTACAAGTTTTTAGGTGATATCATTACTTCAACTACAAAACTCCAATTTTATAATCTGTGTTTTTGTAGGACAAGTAAAAATGATCAAGATTTTATTAGTTGGACATAAAACAAAATTTTAAAAGGATTATAAAATATGTAAAGGGATTAAAATATTTATGGAAATTCAAAAAGGATTTGAAATGGTTTTAGACTAATGCCTATTTGATCAAAATCCTTATCAGAACAATATTGCTTACCAACATGCAAAATTACTAGTATTATGCAAAATCACTATTTTGTGATCTATGGTTTTGTAATAGGAGGTGATATAGGTTTTTGATGTGGATGTTTAATAATTATTTGGGCATATCTTCCCTATTTATATAGATAAATGACACTCAGACAAAGGTAAAGGGCTGGTTAGAATCCATAATTAACAATCCCAATCAATAGTTTTGGGTCTATAGGCAAAACCGCTACTTCATAAGATAATATCATGACTTTTAGGGTAAAACCATGATTATGTACTAATTATTTTACAACAACATAAAAGGGGTTCCAATTTTAAGATTAAAAGTTTGAAAAATCCAACCCTACAAAATAATTGGTTAGCATAAACACATGAAAAGCTAGAATTAATGCAAAAACTGATTTTGAGTCCTAAGGTTTATTTTATGTAAAACCATGACTATACATACAAAATCATAATTTTTGTGACAATACCACAATTTATGAGTTGTGATTTTGCAACCTGCCATAAAAGGGTTAGCTGCTAATGGTTAAGGTGTGAGGGTTAGTGCAAAATTGCAACTCTCAATGATAAAATCATGACTGTGTATTAGTAATTTTATAGAGCAAAACCATAGTTCACCTGGGCATGATAATTTGATGAATATGGACCTTGTTCCTCACCAAGTTAGTCCTGTAAGATATCAAAAAACACATCTAACATGCAATATTGTTAAATTAAAGGGGTTCTCCCACTGTGGTCACCAATGTATGATTATAATTGTGAGATAATGAATAAAAACTACCAAAATACACAATACACTCGATAAGAGAGATTATGAAAACAAATTATAATCAACTAGATAACTCTTACCAATTCTTTGATTCTCCTATCCTCCTTCCAAGATCTTCAAACCAAATTATTAGATTATTGATTGTAATTAGACTCAAAATTTTGACATGGTGATGGTATGATCAATGATTATGATTATGGATTCATGGATTTGGCATGGAGATTATATGGCTTCCTCTATTGGTTTTACCATGGAGGGGTGTCTTGTTTAAATAGATTTAAGGAGGGAATATCAATGGTCTCCATTTAAAGTTGGTTTCCACAAGATCAAGGGTAGAGGATTATCCAAGGAATTAAAAATTCCTTGGATGATTCTAAAGGAGGGAATATTCTAGTGGTATCAACCTATAGAATATCTTTACAGGTTTAATCATGATTATGGCTAGATTAGGTAGGTGATTAGGGGGTTATAGAGAATCTAAGGGGGGTAGGATTTTAGGAAAGCCTAGGAGTAGTTAGGTAGGTGGGTCATGGTAATTTAAAATTCCAAAATAATGGATAAGTGAGATTAGGATAAGATTAAAAGATGATTAAAAGAATTAATATATTGGTGGGATAAGGATAAGGTTATTGGATGAAGAATTTTAAAGGGGGATGGGATTAATTTATTTCATTAGGGCTATGGTTATGGAATTTAATAGACAAATAATGAGATTAATAAAAGGGTTAGGGTGAGTAGACTTGGGTGCATATAATTATAATAAGAAAATGTAACCCATCTAGGTAAAAAAATGAAAATGTTGCACTCTATTTTTTTCTAGACCTGCATTAGTTATCTTGCATGTCTCCTCATAAGATAATGATACTTGTCTCACTCATGATGACATATCACATAAATGGAACTTGCATGCTCACCTAAGGTCTAAAGGGGAGACAATGGGGTAGGTTAGGGTTGGTTGCATGCAATGGTAAGTGAGAGCATCACCCTTGATGTTCACCTTATTATTTATTAAGAGGCCATTCCAGTGATTGATAACTAGGCATGATTCAATTTTTTGTAAAAAATAATAAGTAAAGCAATGATATCATTCATCCACTCATTCATATGTATAAATAAAATAATTAAATCAATAACATAATTGTATTGATTAACATCTTAATATTACATAATTTTTCATGCTTTACAAGGCCATTATAATGTGTTGTCACTTGGATCTTACACCCATTCATCTAATCAACTGATCCAATTGCAATAATGGGATCATACCTAAGGTGTGGGACCTTAGATCTTTGGGATGAACATATGGATAAGGCTAGCTCATACCTAAACTAGATACACCTAATTTAAGATTATTTGTATGCCTAAAACTATGCTAAAGATACCTATCTACAACTAAGACTATGCTTTTATCAAGGAAAAGGGAGTAGAAATTAAACTAAAACTATAAAAGAGGTGATGCAACAAGTCTAGAGATCTCCTCCACTTACTCTAATATCATAATAAATCAACATAACTAATGCGAAACTACATAACTCCTATAAATATTACAACATTTTCAACACTTGCATATGTCATTTGTATTAAGGTGGGTGTTTACACAACATACAACCTATAATTGAGAGTGTAAAAATGATAAGACAATAACATGAGGGAAAGAAACATCCAAAAATGAAGATAAATAGTTTATATTTACATAATGCTTAAGAAATTTAACAAATTAGAAGAGGAAAACATTAATTTTATTGGAATCAAGGCATCAAAACAACATTACAAGTCTAAAAAAGAGCAAAGTATTTTCATACCCAAAATGAGGGATCATGAACAAGTCATTCTTAGTCCTATATATAAGAAATATATATGAGAAATAGGAGGAGAGAACTAAAATACATCATGAATACTACTATTATTGCATTAATCTAACCTATTCGAGAGAATAGATAAGGAAAATGGGTTCATTAAGCCCTATCCAATGCATTAGGCCTCTCGCATGAAGGATTTTAATGAAGGTTGGCATAGTAGTGGGAGAGGATACTTTATTAAATGCTATTTTTGTCCTTTGGTGGGATTGTGAATGGTAGATGTGATCCTTAAAGGCTATTATATCCTTGGGAAACTCTTGCCTTGACTACCTTAACTCACCCATATCTCCATGAATGCATGTTAGAGCTTATTGAATGGTTGACTTTGAAGTACACCTCCTATGCCTATTTGGAATTATGGGTTGAATTTCCATGACCACCACTCTATGGAGGGAGTTACACACTTTTAAGGGTATTTTTGAACACCTCCATACCTCCTTGTGCTCTTTATGACCATGAATCTTCACCCATAGTAGTGCTTAATAGGCTATATAATCATGAATGGTTTGAAATTAGTCTTGAAGTTCATGTGAAGGACTCTTGGAGAGGCTGATAAGTTAGTCCATATTCATATTTTCTTATGATAATCTCTTGAATAGCTTAATAAACATGCATTCTCATGCTTGAAGGCTCCATATTGTCATATCTTTTAACCTAAAAACCTATCACTTACCTTTTACAATCCTAAAAAGACTCTTACAAACCTTGTTTTAGGTTTATAAGATATGTGTTGAGGTCATCACACATCCATATCTTCAACTTGAAGACTTGTAGATTGTTTCTAGGCTTTAATATCCTTGTTATCCACACTTCTTCATATAGTATTCCAGAACATGCCAAGAACCTTGAAAATTCTTGAAATCTATCAACTAGGCCTATAAGTTTAAAATCATGTTGTTGGAAGCCTTTGAATATCACAAAAGCTCCTTTTTATTCCTTAGGAGGTCTTCAACACTCCTCATACCTTCAGAGCAATATTATATCCAAATAGAATACTTAGCTCTTCTATTTTTAGACCTATACCTTGTCAAAGAGCTTAATAAACTCTTTGATATAGGTGCACTCATCATCACAACCTTTTTTGATTGTAGATTATCTCAAAGTTTTCAAAGAAGACCTAAGACCTAGTCACAAACCTATTGAATATTCCCACAGGCTTTCATGCAAGTGTATGGACCTATGGAGGTTTGAAACCCTATAGAATTCTCTTGAGAAGCCTTGAAATATAGATACATGTATTGAAATATTTTAGATATGCTTTACAAATTAAATAACTCACCCCTTCCTCTTCAACACCATGGAGATCCTATCCAAGACTTGCAACTTGCTTGTAAGAGTTTTTACATTCTATGGGGATCCTTTTTAACATTTGTAGTCTTGTAACTCTTGAGATGTTTTAAATCTTGGTCTTATAGACTTGTAAACATATTTCACTCTTGTAATCATGCTTAAAATCTCATAATTTCCATTCATTGACTTGTAGATATCTAAGAAGCTCAAAAAACCATAAATTTCATTTGCTACAACCATATTATTTATCTTGGAAGACCATCTCATGGCTTGGTAGGATATTTTAGAAGATTTGGGAGCATGTTGTAGTTGTATCTCATCATGAAGACTTATAGAGACTCATTTGGTCATTAAAAAAGGGTTTTAGACCTATAAAATGTATCTTGAGAAGCATTGAGAACATGCTTTCACCCTTATCAATCAATAAACCTTCTTTGGAAACTGTAGGCCTACCTATGACCTATAGGTGTAATTCTCTTGCTTGAAAACTAGACTTCACAATATTACAACATTGTAATTTAGTAATCCTACCTGCAACCTCTACATACTTTACAATTTCTTAGCTTTATAGACTTGTAAATTTCATCATTACCTCACATTATAGGCCTAAAACATTCCTTAACCATACTTTGAACCTCATGAAGACTCAATCCTTAATAGACCTACAAATTCTATGGAAACCCTATCTTTAAGTTTATAAAAACTTGGTTTGGATGTCATAGACCTTGTGAGAACACTGGGGCAAGCTCGAATACTCTTAGACTTCAAACTTGTTCTCATTTTATGTAATCCCATCCAATAAATATTTTATAAATAAAAATGCCTTTTAGGATATAACTCATAGCTTATAGACTTCATTTCCTCTCTTTGAAGGCCTTCAACCTTGTTAATGGTCTCTAGGATCTCTTAGCCCTTATAACTCTGACTTATCTATCTTAAGGGCATGCAAATATGTTTAATAACCTTTGTCTTCCTCTCCAAAATCATGAAAGTCATTTTTGATAGACTTACAATCTTGTCTTTTACTTGGAAATATTATTCATTTTGATGCAAATCTCTAATAAGAGTCTTGAAGCCATAAAACATATTACATACCTACATGCCTACTTACTCTTGAATCATGATTGAAATATCATTATTTTTATTGACTTGCATGTAGGTTGTTTTAGGATCTAACATCCTTATTCTCTATAACCTCTCTTCATTTGGTCTCCCAAAACTTGTGAAGAAGTCTTCAAACTCATTTAATTATTTTAACTAGGCCTACAAACTATAGGTACCTTTGAGTCATGCTTGGAATGGTGAAGGTCATGATGTTATATGAAAAAAACCATGACATCCTAATTAAGAAGTCTATATACCTATTGGAGGTTAGTTTTTAAGATTAAAACAACTTAAATCATGCAAATATATCCCCATGAGGTTTAAAATATTTACCTTCTTTTGGAGATATTTAACATCATGTTACAACCCTATGTGAAGGTATTAAAGACCATAACTTTAGTTTTAGGCCTAAGGGATCTTGAAATCTATGAATCTCTCTATCACCCTATAGGATTGTTTCACCTTTGAACATGCTTGAAACTATCACCATGATCCTTGGTAAACCTATTAGTTTTAAGGCCAATAATTTTTGAGAATATCATTGTAATTCATGAAGTATCTAGTCCAACTATAGGCCTAATTCTTCTCTTGTTAATCACTTTAATAAGATGCCAATATCTTCAATATGTATTCCACTCATCTAGGATTTACAAATATTTGTTATAAGTTCCAATAATTAAAATATATTACACTTTTTCCATCTTAGACCTGTAGACATTTTAGGGATCAAGATACTCTTTCTTAGCAACAAAAAACCCTACATTCTTGCTACAGGCCTACAACATTCATAGAACCTTGTATTCTCTATATCATCCTTGGCAACCTTGAAGATCAGACCAATCATTAGAGATATGTAATAACTCTACCTTCAAATTAACATCATGCTTTATGATTTATTGATCTTTAATAATTGTAACTTTCATGTTTTTATCCTACATGATTGTAGGTATATTGTAGGATCTTGAAAGCTATTTAAAACCCTAACATGCTCTATGTTTTAGCTATTTAATATTTATACATGTAAATCCTAAGTTGTTAAAGGGGATAGGTATAGAATGTATATTCAAATAAATATTACAAATAGATATATCAAATTAATTTACCCTAAATGTATGCACAATGAGAAAATTGACTTATCTAGAGTGAAAGAAGCATTGTTAGATGTTAGGAAGGATAAAATAGAATTGGAGATTAGTTATGAGTCTTTCATTCTAAAACTAGGGTTGAAAACTTCCTTCAAATAGTTGTACAATTAAGATAATAATAACATTACAAAGTTAATGTCTAAGTTATAAAGCTAGTGTCCTTATATGGAAAATCTACTTGAGACTTCTAGGGATGCAGCAGGAGGGTTTCAAGGACATGTAGGTGAGGTTTGAGATATTGATCATTCATATATTTCATTATTATTAACCACTTTCTAGTCCTAAACCTATAAATGGGTCAACCTAATTCCTTGAGTCATGGTCTATCATTAGTCTCATGATTGTATCTTGTCCTTGTGAGTTATGAGGGTTGTTCAAATAGTCCATGGTCTTGTCATGCTATAAATTTGCCTTGTCAGTCTTATATTGTTCGGTGTGGAGCCTGATTATCTTCCAAGATTAGAGGTAAAATTATAATGTTTTTTAGCTAGGTTTTGGATCCCATTCTTTATATCTACAATGGCAACAAGGATTACCTTGAAAAATTGTAATTTCATAGTCAATATGGGCCATTTATTATAGGTTTCTAGATTTGATGGTAGAGGTTATGTTTAGGTGTTTTTCCACCCTAAAAGTGAATATAGATATGGATGAGAGGTAAGAGAATATTATTATACATAGAGAGGAGCTGGAGAAGGTAGAGAGGTGTAACATGTTTTATTGCAGGATTTGTTTCTCCCTTGTATTGTTGGAAATAATATACTGGACAAGTTTGGTAGATGTAGCCCATCTTGGGTGAACCACGTTAAATTTGGTGTCTCCTATTTTGTGCATGTTTATGATTATTTTTTGTATGTTTGATTGATTCATTTCATATGTTCTATTGTATGCAATTTATGGATAAATTTATGTTTTATTTTATCCTAACAAGTGGTATTAGAGCAAATGTTTTGTTTGCATAATTTTAAATCATAGGAAGAAAAGGGTTTGACCTTGAGTGGGAGTTATGATGAATGAAAATAAATCTAAGATGGAGAAGTTCAATGGATATAACTTTGGATTATGGAAGATGAAGATGGAGGATTACCTTTACTAGAAAGACTTATATTTGTCATTGGGAGGGCAAGTGAAGAAGCCATTGAAAATGTCAGATGAAGCTTGGGAACTATTAGATCAAAAATCCCTTAAAATCATATGATCATGCCTTGCATCTTTTGTAGAATTAAACATATCACAAGAAAAGACAATATATGGTCTTATGAGTGTATTAGTCAAGTTATATGAAAAACCCTCTACCTCAAATAAAATACTTTTGATGAAAAAATAATTTAATATGAAAATTTCTAAAAGTGGTTTAGTACCAAATCATTTAAATGAGTTTAACACAGTTAATAGTTAGTTACATTATGTAAATATTGAATTTGATGATGAAATTAGGGCTCTTCTCATTCTTTGTTCCCTAAAAGATAGAATAGCTTGGTAATGGTAGTAAGCAACTCTGTGTCTAATAATGCTAAACAAAAGTTTGAAGATGTGGTGGGTGTTATCCTAAGTGAGGAAATGTGAAGGAAAAGTACATGTGAAACATCCATATCTAGAAATTCATTAATAGTGGAGAATAGAGGAAGGAAAAAAAATAGAGGAAGAGGAAACTATGGAAAATAAAGAGGGGGTGCAAGATCTTAATCAAGAGGCAAGATGTAATGTTGGATCTATGGTAAGCTAGGACACACAAAGAAAGAGTGTTAGTTTCAAAAAGATAAATTGGGTAAGGACCAATAGGAAGGTAATAGAGAAGAAAATATAGCAAGTGATGTAATACAAGATGATCTTATACTTTATTTGGATAATATTATTGAATCTTGGGTTTTATATTTAGGTGCTTCTTTTCATGCTACCCCTCATACACATTATTTTATAGATTATGTTTAAAGTAATTATGGGAATGTTTACCTTGGTGATGATGAACCCAATAGTATTTTTAGAAAAGGAAGTGTTCAAGTTAAATTATTTAATAGAAACACTTAGGTACTAAAGGATGTCAGGTATGTTCCAAGCTTGAGGAGAAATTTGATCTCTGTAGGGCAACTAGGTAGTGAGGGTTGTATGGTCATATTTACAGTCAAATCATGGAAGGTTAAAAATGGTTCTTTAGTGGTTGCAAAAGGTAAGAAAGTAGGCACTTTATATTTGTCTATAGATAATGTTAATTCATCTTATGTTGTAGCTACTACAAGTAAAGATGCAACTTTGTGGCATTATAGACTTGGCCACATGAGTGAAAAGGGAATGAAGACCCTACATGAAAAATATAAACTACCAAGTCTAAAAGAATTAGATCTAGAATTTTGTGAGCACTACGTATATGGGAAATAAAAATGTGTGAGATTTCTTAGGGTTGGACTAGCCAAGAAGGAGCATAAATTAGAGCTTATGCATATAGATGTATGGGGACCATCTCAAGTATCTTCACTTGGTGTTTAAAATTATTATGTTACTTTTATTGATGATGCAACTAGAAAGGTTTGGATACACTATATAAAAATGAAGTCTGGTGTTTTTGATACATTTAAGAAATGGAAATATTTATTTGAAAATGAAATAGCTTTAAATCTAAAATGTCTCATATCAGATAATGGAGGTGAGTATTGTAGTACTACTTTTAACAATTGCTATTTAGAAAGTGGAATATGTAGATAGAAAGTAGTTATAGGAGCACCATAATAGAATGGTGTGTCAGAAAGAATGAACATGACTATTATGGATCATGCTAAATGCATGAGACTACATGCAGTTTTGCCTTTACAGTTTTGGGTAGATGCTGTAACTACTAAAATTTATTTTATAAATAAAGGACCTTCAAGTGCTTTGGATGGTGGAATACCAGAGGAAGCATGGATTGGAAAGAAGGTAGATTATTCTTTTCTAAGAGTTTTTGGTTGTGAGACATTTTCTTATATTGACAAAGATCATAGGAATAAGTTAGAAGCTAAGTATAAAAAATGCACATTTATTGGTTATAAAACTGATAATTATGGATTTTGGTTGTGGAATCTAGAAGATAAGAAAATAATCAAGAGTAGAGATGTGTTCCATGAAAAATTCATGTATAGGGACTAGTTGCAGGAAAAGAAGCAAGAATAATCTAAAAGGGAATATACATTATTAGAAGATATTACAAAAAAACATGTCCCAAAAGTTCTTGATCAAAATGTGTAATTGGAAGAGGTACCTCAAACCCTTGTTAGAATATCTACAAGAGTAAGTAGACCACCTAATAATTTTTCTCCTTCTTTATGTTATTTATTACTTACTGATGGTGGTGAGATAGAAATATATGAATAAGTAGTACAAATTGATACCAAGGATAAGTGGGAGTAAGCTATGGATGAGGAGTATGATGCTCTAATGGAAAAATAGACATGGGATTTGATGGAACTTCCCAAAGGAAAGAAGGCATTGAAGAATAAGTGGGTATATAGGATAAAAGAAGAGAATGAAGGTAAAAAGAAATTCAAGGCTAGAATGGTGGTTAAAGGTTTTACATAAAATAAAGGTATAGAATTTGATGAAATATTTACTCTAGTAGTTAAAATGACTTCTATAAGATCTATTTTAAGTTTGGTAGAAATAAAAGATTTGCACCTTGAACAATTAGATGTGAAGACTGCATTAATTCATGGTGACTTGGATGAGGAAATATATATGGAGAATCCATAGGGATATGAAGTCAAAGGTAAGGAGAAAATGGTGTGTAGGTTGAAGAAGAGTTTGTATGGCCTAAAACAAGCTCCAAGAAAGTGGTATTTGAAATTTGATAGTTTTATGATAGAATAAGGTTATTGTAGATGTCATTCAAAACATTATGTATATTTTAAAACTTTTGAAAATGGTATCTAGATTATTTTGATTTTATATGTAGATGATATGCTTGTTGTTGGTTCCAACATGCATAATATTAATGGACTCAAGAAATAGTTAAGTGATAGCTTTTATATGAAGGATCTAGGTGCAACGAAATAGATCCTTGGTATGAGGATAACTAGAGATAGAAATAATAGGAAGCTAGAATTATCATAGGGAGATTACATTAGAAAAGTTTTGGAAATATTTAACATGTAGGATGTAAAATTAGCTGAGACACCTTTGGATACACACTTTAAATTAACAAATGAATAATGTCCTAAAACACAAGAAGAAAAGAACTTGATGTCTAAAATTACATACTCATCAATAGTTGGTAGTTTAATGTATGCAATGGTGTGTACGAGGTTGGACATTGCACATGTAGTGGGAGTGGTGAGTAGGTTCATGAGTGATCCAGGAAAGGAACATTAGAAGGTAGTAAAATGGATCCTTCATTACTTAAGAGGGACCATATATACAATTTTAAGATATGGTAGATCATATATGACATTATAGGGATATGGTGACTCAAATATGGCAGGTGACTTGGATGGTAGAAGAAGCACTACAGGGTATGTGTTTATAGTAGGTAGTACAACAGTTAGTTGGGTATCATGGTTACAAAAGGTTGTGGCACTTTCAACCATAGAGGATGAGTATGTTGCTAGTACAAAAGAAAGGAAGGAAATAATTTGGTTATAGAGGTTGATGGAAGAATTGGGACATAGTCAAGAAATATGTAATCTATATAGTGACAGTTAAAGTGCAATTCATCTATCCAAAAACCTAGATTTTCACTCTAGAATAAAAAATATTTAGTTTTGGTATCATTTTATTCATTTAGTGATAGAGGAAGAGAAACTAAAATTGGAGAAGATACATACCAGTAAAAATCCTATAGATATGATGACCAAGGTAGTTACAAGAGAGAAGTTGAAGATTTGTTTAGATTCAATTGGTCTTCATAGATGATAATTAAATTAATGAAATTTTCTAGGTCTAAATACTACAGTGGATGTAGTAGTGGTGGAGTTGCTGCAATTAGTCTCCAAGTGAGAGATTGTTGGGTGTGGAGACTGATTATCTTCCAAGATCAGAGATTAAAATTATGATGTTTTTTTAGCGAGGTTTTAGATCCCATTCTTTATATCCTTGTAAAATTGTAATTTCATAGTCAATCTGGGCCATTGATTATAGGTTTCTAGATTTGATGGTAGAGGTTATGTTTAGGTGTTTTTCCACCCTAGAGGTTATGATTAGGTGTTTTTCCACCCTAAAACTGAATAGAGATATGGCTGAGAGGTAAGAGAAGATTATTTTACACAAAGAGGAGGTAGAGAAGGTAGAGAGGTGTAATAGGTTTTGTTGTAGGATTTATTTCTCCCTTGTATTTATAGAAATAATAAACTAGATGAGTTTGGTGGATGTATCCCATCTTAGGCGAACCACGTTAAATTTGGTGTCTCCTATTTTGTGCATGTTTATGATTATTTTTTATATGTTTGTTTGATTCATTTCATAGTTTCTCTTGTATTTGATTTGGGGATAAATCTAGGTTTTATTTTATCTTAACATATACCTCCATTATAGCTTGAGTCAAGTGTTGTCATGATGATCAAACATGCTTGGGTGGTCCCTAATCATTTTTATGGAGTCTCAATAGTCAAAAGATGCCATGGTGAAGGCAAATGGAAAAGGTAGTCTAGTGACAACTCATGAGCACCCCTGATCTATCTAATCAAATGAGTATCTTGGAAGGTATTGGTGTGGTGTTGGGATTTTTTAAGAGGAAAACTAATGTTTCTTTGTTGAGAGATAATTTTAAGGCTTGAGAAGTCATTAATAGTTTTAGAAACAATTTTGAAAACGCTCTGAAGATGATTCAAAGATGCTATAGGTTGATCCAAAGATGCTACAAAGATGTTATAGATTGATCCAAAGATTATCTATTGAAGATCTGAAGAATAATAAATCCTAGTGTAGTGGATGATCCAATGGTGGAAAGAGAAGATCTTTAGGCAAAAAATAGTGTTTTATGTTCTAAAGAGAGTTATGGGTATGAGATAGCTCAGCGTAAGAAAGTAATCTAGCTAGGTTAAATCATATAAAAAAAAGGATTAGAAGAAAGGTATAATTAAATTCAAGGTGAAAATAATGATAGGTCACTCCTTTTATTTGAGTCTAACTTGGAGGTTGTAGTTCGTACACTTGAGAAGTCTTGGTTACTAGCTTATGCAATGAAGAAACCATGATACAATGAGATGAATGGCATAGTGCTTAAAAATTTCAAGAATCTTAAAGGTTTATTTCAAGGTGATAAAAGTGTATATAATGTGTTGAAGACACTATGATCATCTCTCAGGGGTTATATACACACAATAGCATTAAGAAGTTCAGTAACCTAGTGTGCTCTCACAAGCATCATATGGAGATATCATTATAAAGGTTATCATTATATAACTATATGACTATGATGAAGCCAATATAAATATTTATCTCATAAAAATCCACACAACACTAAATTGGTATTAAATAATTTCCAAGGTTGAGAAAATGGTTTCAAACCATATACATAGTCATAAGCTTGAGGGCTAGTTTGGAGAAGATTTGAAGGATTAACGATGCTAGAGGTGATCTAACTTCCAAATTTGGTATAGAGGGTCATTATGACCTAGGTTAGTTTTTCATGACATATATTTTCCACACATAATAAGGTAATCATCTGATATTTTTTTACAGGCCTCCTGCAGTCATAAATAATCATTTACTCAGGTAACCCACTAGCTAGTTTTGAGAAAAATGCATCTTGAGGCCTCTACAGGCATGATGAAAATATGAAATTTGGTAAAAGTGGTTTTAATGAGTGGTTATAAGTTTTAATTAAATTATTTATGCCATAATAATAGTTTAATGATTTGATGTTTTGTCATAGTCCTATGCTTGTTTGTTGACAGTCAACATGGAGTTAGGCAAGCTTCTTGGAGGGCTATAAGGTATGAAAGATGGCCTTGAACATCATGCAAAGGTTTATGAGAAAATTTAGGGTTATTTTAATTATTTAAACACCTAGTTATATTAATAATATTCATAATTTAAATGCAAAACATGGAGAAGGGCAAATTTACAAGATTCATGATTTTTGCATGCAAACAGGGACAGTAAAAAAAAGTGTTTTTTGAGGAAATTAATGATAAAATATAATTATTGGAGTATTTTTAAGGGTATTTAAATTTATAAAAAAAAATGAGGTATTTATACCTAATAAGTCTCAATATTCACTTATTTCTTGCTCCCTATGTCTTGCAGTTCATAATTTCTGAGTGTGCAATAGGTCTAAATATGTGATTCCTATTGATTTTCATGAAAAAGAATGAAAAAAAATGATTTTAATAGTTTTTTTGGTATTTATTGGTAATAATTAAAAAATAATTGTCTTTTTACCTCATAAAACTTGAGAAAATTACAAAACTCAGACCTACACACACTCAAAAATGTGACAGGCAGGTTGAGGCAACCCCAAAAGATGCATTTTTTGAGTTTTACTAAATGAAATTACTTGAAATTTTACATGGAGGTATGTTTTTGTGTCATTTAAGTTTTAAAATTTATCTCATTCTAGTATTATACTTAAAAATAAAAAATAGAGTTTTCATATCTCCATTAATGGAGTCCATGTTCAAAACTAGGTGTAAAAGAGCCTTTACCAGAGGTCAAAAGGAGGATTTATGTATGGAAAAGTGATTATGAGTCTGTATAATATCCATATTAATGTTTTTAGTGAGTTTTAAAAGGCAAAAAATACTCCAAGCATCTCAAATTAGCAAATAGATCCCCAGAGGAGCAAATATGAATTAGGGGCCTAGTTTAACTGTTTAATCATTCAAGCAATGGATCTGAGCAGAAGGTTGAAAGAAAAGTAAATATGCATATTTATATTGAAATTATAAGGGTATATAATGATAAAATGGTATGTTAACATTGATTTATCATTTAAACATTGGTAACTTTCATCTAGGTGAGCACATCCCAAAATGAAGGCCATTATGACAAGTGAAAGGTAATTTTGTGGACCATTCTACATGCACATTAAAGGGACTATTAAGTTATTTTAAGCATGATACAAGCATAATTAAATTAAAATGATGGAGTTAAATCCTCCACATCTTCCCCAAATTCTAAAGTGGACCCACTGAATATATGCCAATGCATGAATATGGAAAATAGACTTGTGTAAATGCCATACACCACATTGGCCTCTCCCATGCCTAGAATCTTCCATCTTCTCCTTAAAAATTTATTTCTAAGCATGTTTTGAGCTCTTTATTGGTATCCCTCAGTCTTTTATGAGTAAAAACTACCAATACTTGTATGTGTGAACCTATTTGTACTGAATAATAGATTTTTGTAGCTCTTTCATGATGACATCTAGTGTATTTATGCTTGTTTAATATGAAAATGTGATGGTTTTATTTACCTTGCAGGTATTTATTCACATAGATGTTAAGGAGGTTCCTTATGAAGGTCATGTGGAGTGTATAAGTGTAGGTAATGGAGTCTTGAAGTGTGACATGACTAGTGAGAGTCTCCTAGCAAACTTGCTTATCATAACCTTGGATTCCATTCATATAGTGCAACATCAATAAGAAATACTTATGCATAAGGACTCATGAAGATGACTATTTGGTTGTGTTTATCTCATTAGTGTGTTGATATTTCAAGATGAGTTGAGTAGACAAAATTATCATCAGGTGTATCACCACACTTTAGGATAGGTTTTCATTTATGCATCTTATTTACCCTTTCCATCCCAACTATTTAGGTCTTAGAAAGAGAACTAAAAAGAGAAAATAAAGGGAGCTATCCCATTAAAATCTAGAGGTTTGACATACTCATTAGATAACCCACAACTTAAATCCATTATCATGTTAGCCTAGGTTTGAGTTTAGGAGATGAACAATCCTTTTCTTAGCAAGGGTGAAACTTAAAGTCACTAATAGTTATGGCACACTTAGTGGGACAAGCTTCAAGTTCCTTAAAGCATGATTTGGTAGACTTGAAAGACATATGTATAAATAAAGAAATTTAGTAGTATCATTTACAGCTACTTTAGAGGGTTTCAAGCACTAAATTGGAAATTTTGCAATTAGAGAATCATAACTTGTCCATGGCAGTCATCATTTCAAGGGTAAGAAGGGTTATCATTCATAGTTTCATTCATTTTCATGTGTTTAATGAGGAGTCATGGCTGTGCATGAGGTAGAATTATGTTATCCATTACCTTATGAGAAGATCTATGACCCTTTCCAACTCTATTGTGATCCATACCAATCCTATCCTACCCCGTATCAACCATATATCCACCCTTATTAGTCCTATGATGAGTCTACCTATTTCCAATATTACCAATCCTATCATGAGACTCATCTGCCTCCATTATAGCTTGATTACCAACCTAATAAATCATGGTAGCATCATGATGTTTTTAATATGCCTACTCATTCTCCAAGTAAGTCCATATAAAACCTTAAATAGACCTTATTAGATCAGAGAGACATATGATGAATATTGATACACTAAGAGGGTATGGACAAGAGATCCCAAAGCATGTCATTGAGGGTATTAGAATTTCATTATAATAGGCCAAAATAAAGAGGTCATATTTTATTAATAGGGTTATTCTAGAGGAAATAATGATATATTGAATATAGAGGGCCTAATTTCTCATATCTAGGATAGATTGATAGTGCATGAAGGGTAATAGACTCACCATCATCCACATTCTATCCCTTCCTTCACCCCATGCAACTATTATACTAAGCTTCCCATTACCCCTAATAAGATTTAACCAATTTAATTTCAAAGTTCCCAAGGTCCTTCTCAACTCCTCTCAACCTTATCCAATTGGAAATCTATCGAAGAAAGAAATAAAAAGGATGGAGAAGGATACATTGAAGGGACTAGTCACCACTGGTAGACCACTGACCAATCAAGGTTTGAATTTGAATCCCACCTTGCTTAAAAAATTAAGGATGTAAAAAATCATCTACATCAGTCCATAATACTTATAAAAAAGACACAACCTTAGCTACACATACCTCCTTCCATGCCCCAAGTAGTAGTGCACACTACATAAGGAACTCCTAAACCTAGGTTTCCATCTTGGAACCAAGTGTTGTATTTAAAAGGGAAAGAGGAGCAATCAAAAAAGTCTAAGGTAATTCAATCCAACCCCTCCATCCTCAAGATCATAAGTCATTCCCCTCTTGGAAATCCATTTTAAGCAATGTGAAAAAGGATGAGATAATGATTGTTGAAGATATGAAGACAAGAAATTGAATGAAGGAAATATGGCATACATCTCATCTCTCTTGGAGTCACTCCAAGAGTGTCATATGCCACTCATTGAGAGAGCCTACCTTTGAAGATATAGACAAAGTAAATTAGGTTGAATTGGAAACTTATGATGATGACTTATTTATATTGAAGAATAACTTGTCCTTGGAACACCCTTTGGCAAGGAAGAACACCATTCAACCTTCAAAGATGTAGAGGAAGACAAGATGTATAATTATGATGAACCATAAAGGGAGATCACATCATATGAATAAGAAGAATATTTATTTCATGACATGTCAGTCATTTTTTTCAATCACATTCTTGAAGAGTGGGAGAATGAAACATTTATTTAATCTGCAATAGCTGCAAGGAAAAGTGATATCCTCTAAGGGTCTCTAAACACTCAAGAGAAGGTATGTGATCAAAAGGATTCCAATTTAATTAAAGGCCAAAGGTTCCTTTCTTGATGCCAAGATAAGCCTAATGATATGCATGAGGTCCCAATGGTTGATAAGATATTAAAATGTGATCATGATTGCAAGAAGTGCCAAGTTGATAATGAGGACCTTGAGGACCTTTGGCAGTAGTTAATAAGCATTTGCAATGAATATCAGACTTCTCAAGGACTTATGCATCATTTAGAGCATGCTAGAGGTGCATTAGATACTAACCCTATCAAAGGTCATCCACAAAATTATAAAACACAAGATGATAGAAGGAATGGTGGGGTGTTTTCTATAGTAGCGCATCAGAATGAAGACATAAACAAGGACATGGAAAATCAAGAGTAATCCATGACTAAAGAAGATATAAGCCTAATTATGAAAGACAAATAAATATGGGAACAATATGATTGGATTATTTACTCTCATAGTCAACCCATACACTTGGGGATGGAGCCAAAATGTCTAGTCACTTTTATATAAGACCATGAGAATGATAATGCTCCAAGTTGTAGGTGGGGGTTGTCATATAGTGATAAACATATGATTGGGACAAAATCAACATATGGAAACTCCACATCATGGTGCTAAACTGATCAAAGGAACTTTTCATTTGATCATGGAAGAAGGAAGTCAAATTCAAGTTTGTGGTTTCAGTAGTTTATTGTCTTGTTCCAATAAGTGTGTCATACAAGTTTGTAGGTTGTTTATTACTTTAATTCTTTGCATTGATTTTTCCTAGGTTTTAGGTGTGTTTCTTAGATATAGGTGTTGTTTCTTTGATTTTATTTGTGTGTCTTATTATTTATATAGTATAAGAAGCATCATTGAGTACTATATCAATTTATTATAGTTACACCTCTAGGTTTTATTGACTAGTAAGTTGGTAAAGCCAACTAAGTCACCAAAAATGTTGACAACTTTATAGTCTTAGACCTAGAAAGGGGTAAACCTAATGCCTTGAGTCCTGGTCCATTATTAGTCTCATGATTATATCTTTTCCTTATGAGTTGTAAGGTTTGTTCCAATAGTCCATGGTCTTGTCATGATAAAACTTTGCCTTGTTAGTATCATACCTCCCTTCCAACTTGAGTCAAGTATTGTTATGATGTTTAAACATACTTGGGTGGTCCTTGATCATTTGATGGAGTCTCAATAGTCAAAATATGCCATGGTGAAGGTAAATGGAAAAGGTAGTCTAGTGATAATTCATGAGCACCCCTAATCTATCTAACAACATGAGTATTTGGGAAGGTCTTAGTGTGGTGCTGGGATATATATGAGAGGAAATCCTATTGAGAGATAATTTGAAGTATTGAGAGGTCATCAACAGTTTTAGAAACACATTTTTGGCAATAATTTTGAAGATGATCCAATGATGCTCTAAATATGCTATAGGCTACTTTTAAGATGCTTTGAAGATGATATAGGTTTATTTAAATATGTTGTATTAAATATCTAAAGAAGAAGCAATCCTAGTGTAGTGGATGATCAAATTGTGGAAAGAGAATATCCTCTTCAAGCAAAAAATAAGTGTTTTGTGCTTTAAAGAGAGTTATTGGTGTGAGAGACCTCAACATAAGCGAGTGTTATAGATAGGTTAAATTAAAAAAAATAAAAGGATTTGATGAAAGGTATCATGCACTTCAAGGTGCCAATAATGATAGGTCACTCCTTTTATTTGAGTCCAACCTGGAGGTTGTAGTCCGTACACTTGAGAAGTCTTGGTTACTAGCTTATGCAATAAAAAAACCATGATACAATGAGATGAATGACATAATGATTAGAAATTTTAAGAATTTTTAAGGTTAATTTAAATTTTATAACGGTGTATATCATTTTTTGAGTACACTATGATCATCTCTAAGGGGTTATATGCTTAAAATAGCATTAAGAAGTTCGTTAACCTAATGTGCTCTCACAAGCATCATATAGAGATATCCTTATGAAGGTTACAATTGTATAACTAGATGAATATGATAAATAAAATATAAATATTGATATAATAATAGTTCACACAACACTAAATTGGTATTCAATCATGGCCAAGGTTAACAAAATGGTTTCAGACCATATACACAGTCATAAACTTGAGGGCTAGTTTGGAGAAGATTTGAAGGGTTGAAGATTTTAGAAAGGTGAGATAACCTCCAAATTTGGTACATAGGGTCATTATGAATATTTTAGTTTTTATTTATATATATTTTTACTATATAATAATTTAATCATCCAATATTTTCATATAGACCTCCTGCAGTCATAAATAGTCATTCACTTAGGCAACCTACTAGCTAGTTTTGAGAAAAATGCATCTTGAGGACTCTATAAACATGATCCAGGTATGAAAATTGGTATAAATAGTGTTAATTAGTGTTTAAAAGTTATAATGAAATTATTTAAGTCAAAATAATAGTGTAAACATCCACTATTTTGTCACAGTACTATGCTTATATGTTGACAATCAACATGGAGCTAGGTAAGCTTCTTGGAGGGATATAAGGTATGATAGATGGTTTTAACCTAATGTGAGGGTTTGTGAGGAAATAAAGGGTTATTTTTAGTCTTCCCACACCTGGTGATAGTAATAATATTTATAATTTCAATGCAAGACATAGATAAGGGCAAATTTGCAAGATTCAAGATTTTTGCATGCAAGTGGGGATAGTCAAAAAATTTATTTTGTGAGGAACTTAAAGAATTTAAAGTTAAAATATAATGATTGGAGTAGTTATAGGGTTATTAAAATGTACTAAAAAAATAATAATTAGGTCTTTATACATTATAAATCTCAATATTCACTTATTTCTTGCTCCCTATGTCTCATAGTTCATAATTTCTGAGTGTGCAACAGGTCTAAATATGTGAGCCCTATTAGTTTTCATGATTAATAATGAAAAAAATGATTTAAATAATTTTTTTTTTATATATTTTTACTAATTAAAAAAATAATGAATTCTTATAGCTCATAAAACTTGAGAAAATGATAAAACTCAGACTTACACACTCAGAAATTTGACAAGTAGGTCGAGGCAACCCCAAAAGATGCATTTTTTGAGTTTTAATTAATGAAATGACTTGAAATATGACATGGAGGTCTGTTTTTGTCTCGTTTAAGTGTTAAAATTGATCTCATTCTAATACTATACTTCAATATAAAAAACCAAGTTTTCATATCTCTATCAATGGAGTCTGTGCTCAAAACCAAGTCTAAAAGAGCCTTTAATAGAGGTTAAAAGGAGGATTTATGTGTGTAAAAGTGCTCATAGTTTGTATAATATCCAATATAATGTTTTTAGTGATTTTTAAAATGAAAAATAAGACTCCAAGTGGATCAATTAATAAAGAGACCCTAGAGGAGCAAATATGAATTAGGGGCCTAGTTTAACTATTTGATCATTCAAGCAATAGATCTGAGCAGAAGGTTGAAAGATAAGAAAATAGGCCTAATTATCTTGAAATTATAAGGGTATATTAGGAAAAATTGGCACGGTAACATTTATTTATCATCTTCAAACATTGTTAACTATCATCCAGGTTAGCACATCCCAAAATGAAGGCCATTATGATAAGTCAAAGGAAGTTTCATGGACCATTCTACATGCACTTTAGAGGGAATATTAAGCTATTTTAAGCATGATACAGGCATAATTAAATTCAAATGAGGGATTTATAGCCTTTAGATCTTCCACAAATGCTAAAGTTGACCCATTAAATGCATGTCAATGCATGAGGATGGAAAATAGGTCACGTAATTGCCATACGCTATATTGGCCTTATTTATGGCCTTTACCATGCTTGAAATATTACCTCTTCTCCTTAAAAATTTATTTTTAAGTAGGCATTGAGATATTTATTGGTATCCCTTAGGTTGTTATGAGGAAACTCTACCAGTACTTGTACTTTTGCACCTATTTAGATTGAATAATAGACTTTTACAACTCATTCATGGTGACATCTAGTGTATTTATGCTTGTTTGATATGCAAATGCAATAGTTTTATTTCCCTTATAGGTCATTTTTCACCCATATGTCAAGGAGTTTCCTTATTCAAGTCATGTGGAGTGTATAAGTGTAGGTAATGGAGTCTTGAAGTGTGACATGACTAGTGAGAGTCTCCTAGTAGACCTGATTTTCATAACCTTGGTAATCCATTCATATAATGCAACCTAAATATAAAATACTTATGCATAAGGACTCATGAAGATGACTATTTTTTTGTGTTCAACCCATTAGTGTGTTTAGAGTTCAACATGATTTGAGTGGATATAATTATCATCAGGTGCATCACCACACTTTAGGATAGATTTTTATTTATGCACCTTATTTACCCTTTCTTTCCAAAATATTTAGGTCTTCGAAAGAGCACTAAAAATAGAATATCAGGGGAGCTATCCCCTTAAAATCTATATGTCTAACCTACTTATTAGGTAACCCAAAGCCTAGGGTCATTCCCATGTTATCTTAGGTTTGAGGTTAGGACATGAACAATGCTTTCCTCAACAAGGGTGAAACCTAAAGTCACTAAAAATTATTTTGTCAAATATTTTACCAAAACCTAATGAACACATACACACATGAAAAAACAAAAATATCAATGTAAAGGAAAGAGAAAAACTATATTATGGGATATTATATTTACTAATTCAGGACCTCTATTATCTTGATCACTATCTACATTAATCCCAATGATAGGGGTCCCGGATCACATGTAGTTTTCCCTTAGGGAATGTGCATAGTATGCTATAATGACTATTTATTAGGACCTTATTTGATTAAGAATACAAGTTTATGTGTTATTGATAAGTAATATGCAGTGTGCTGAGCTATAATATTGATTGATTTTATGTAATTATGTGCTAAAATAGTAAGTGATAGATGTAAAATGCCTTATGAGGCTCTTTATATAAAAGGAAATTTGATTTGAATGTAAGAACTTTATTCACCAACCAAATAGATGTCAAATCAATATAAAATCATAAGAGAAGGCTCAAGGAAGGGTTATGACCCAAAAATAACTAAAAAGTGACCATTAGACACTAGCACTAAACTTGGACACTAGCACACCATGCTAGTGTCCAAGACTACGTGGGGAAAAAACAATATGTGAAGAGTATACAAAATAGGTCAAGCCCCCCCTATGATTGGTATGGGATGAAAAATGACCACTGAGGGTGTAATAAATAGGGAAAATAAGTCATATGAAATATCAAAAGACCCAAGATGACCACATGAACAAGACTCACATTCATCACCAAGACTTCTTGTGAAAGAGCAAAAAAAAGACAATACATTTTCCCCATTTTAGTATAGTAATTTAATGAAATGAAAGTGTTAGAGTAAAAGGAAAAAAATGCATACCTATACTTACCTATGTGATAAATCTATGTGGAGGATGTATGTGCTATAGGCCTAGCCTACTTCTTATCTAGAGAAGTGGATAGGAGCTGGAATGCTATCTGTGAAGAGGAAATCTACAATGTGGATTCCCCTTGTACTAAATCTGAATGAACTAAATTATGAGGAATAAAATACTATTTAATCCCCACTCTAAAACATGAACTAAATTTGAGAGGTATTTGAAAGTGTTGTGAAATAATCCCTACTTTCCCCCACTCTAATATATAAACTAAATCTGAGAAGTATCTATAAATGTGGAGAAACAAGCCCTATTTTCCCCCATTTTGGTATGTGAACTAAGTCTAAAAATTAATCTAATCAGAGGTTGAGACTATCACCCAACCTTCATAATCTAGGTCTAGTGAAAAAATATGGATCAAACACTATATTAGGCTATATAATCCAACTTGGTGAAATCTTGGGGACATCTTGGTGATAATCTAGGTGTAATACGATAATCTACACATAGAGAATGGTAAAATGTGCCATTCCATTTATATAACTTGGTGGAATCTTGTGAGATTGAGGACACATGCTCTACAACATGTTCTCGAACATGATATCTAAGTAATGTAATTATGTGCTTTATGTATAAAAATATATATGTATAGGGATGTTTTATCATGTACATGCTCCCATAGTCATAATCTGAGTCTAGAACTATGTCAAAACACTATGTGAAATCTAAGAGTGTGAACTAATATTTGACAAGATCATGGAACCCTATATATTTGAGTCAACATGTGTCTAGACATTGAATAAATCTACGTATCTAACATCTGAGTTAATTTGAACTAATCTAAGTCAATCTATGTGTTTTAACCAATTTATGTATCTAAAACATTGTATATCTAGGTATCTGAATCATTGTATATCTAGGTATTTGAATCACTATATACTTGGGTTTCTAAATCAGTATATATCTAGGTATCTGAATCACTTTATATATAAGTATCTGAATCAGTGTGAATAGTGTATCTATGCCCCCCTTTTGGTGAGAGATATGAGATTATGGTAAGGGTGTTGAACCAAAATTGATGCTAGTAAGCATGTTAGTGATAGTTAGCATTGTTAATATGAACATAAGATTGATTATTTAGATGCTTGTAATAATAATTATTTTTGGAAACTAGGGCCGATATAGGCCTATGGTCTATAATGAGTTTGTTAAGGAAGTATAGGTTTTGTAACTTTATAGAGTCAATTTTTATTAGAATAGTAGTGTAACTAGAATAATGATATATCATGATCAAGTTCTATGCACAAGAAATGGATAAAAAATCAGAACTATGATTCTTGAGATATCACATTTGGAAGAATATGGTATCTGTGGGTAAAATATACACATAAGGTCAACCTTGGGGTAGTGGAATTTTTGAAAACATGGCTTAAATATGTTGGTTTATTGGTTTGATAATCATTTGAATCAATTTACTTTAGAGAAATTGTTTGATATAAGCTTAGAAACATGCTGAGGAGATGATGAACAAACATGAACCATTATGAGGAGATGACGGTGCTCATCCAGGCTGGGGAAGAGGTTACCCTAGTAAGGAACCTATTATTTTCCTTATTTTTGACATATTTATTACCTTGTTCACCATTTATAGTGAAAATTTGGTAGTTTAGGGCCTTGTTTAGGTGCTAGTGTATGGGGATATAATGCTAATATCCTAGGTATAATACTACTACCCAGTGTTATTATCCTAGGTGTAGTGCTAGTGTCCACTAGAGCTAATTTTACTAGTTTTTCTTCTATTTTATGATAGAGTGAATATAGTATTACCATTCATAGATGATAAGAGTCTAGTGATCAATAGAGATAGTTTGGACCATGTGGTATCACTTTATCTGATGCTTTGAGACTTGTATATGATGATAATATTATGCTAGAGGTGGAATGCTGATACTTGTACACTCCAGTTACCCACTGAGAAGATTACTATGACATTGGAGGATGTCTATAGGATATTGAGATTGCTAATTAATGGTTAGAGTTCAATTTTATATTTGGATACTAGAGATAGATCTATAAAGCATGTCGTGAGGTACTTCATAACTATGCCCATATGGACCCATCAACTAAGGAGTTGTATTGATGTGTTATGTTTGATTGATACAATTAATGTTCCATGGTTTTGAATTTTTTTGGTTATTATATTGGCTTCGTTCATTATTGTGGATGAGAGTGGATTTTATATCTCATATAGGATACATGGTATAGTGTAGGATATAGAGGAGCACATGACAATATAGTCATGGGGTCACACTATTCTAGCCCATTTGTATTATAAATTGTACTATTTTACTCAAAATTTGTGATTAGGTGGCATTAAGTCTTCAACATTATTGTATTTTTGGGTTTATGAGCATATTTCAGTGGTTAAACTAGAGGGGTTTACATGAATGGCTTGTGCTCACATAAAAATGTTTGTATAGAGATGGACTAGTACAACTCATGTACACTCAAGGATCATGATGCATTATTGATTATGTTAGATCAGTTGAAATCTAGAGACATTAATTTGGAAACCTTACAATGGATTTTAGGTGTGGATCAAGGATGGTATTAAGTTTAGATGGATTTGAGTGAGATACTAGTTGCATGACCATTAGGTCAATATATTTTAGATATTTTAGTATGATCGGGTGACACAATAGTTTGGTATTATCCAAGATGTGCCTCCTACAACATGGGTGTGGTTGAGGAGTTTTTGAGCACTAGTGAGGCTAGGTAGTAGGATGATACCCATGGCTATTGATTTAGTTCTAATTCCAATGATGAAGTAATATTTTATGATAAATATTGCTGATGTGGATGATATAATAACAATTGATGCCTACATAGTATGGAATAGGTAGCATATATAGACACCACTATTTCTAGGAGATGAAACTATCATGTAGGAGGTATTAGATACATATCCCCCAAAGTCAACTGAGGTCATGTTGTCATTGTGTATTTGTATGTTTTATTTAGTTTAGTGTTTGAGTTATTGATGAAATATCTAGTACATGGTGTTGGTATGTGTATGTCTAGGAGATAACAAGTATTAGGAGACCATTATTGAGGTTGCACTATGAGAGATGACATGATATATCCCTAATGATGTCATGAATGATGGGATAGTGAAAAGGGCCACATGAGTTGAAGGTGTTCATGCACATCTATTTGATCAAGAAACCATTACTACTACAATATATAGATGAGCAACTAAAGATAGATATGAGGCACATGCTAAGATACAAAGGTAATTTATGCCCCCACTTGATGTTTTAAGTGGGTAGGTGGTAAGATTTTGGATGACTAATTTCATCTATAGTGAGAACATGCAATTCTGATGTCAAGGTGGTAGTATTATAGGATATAAAGAGGAAACATAGGTCTCAATCAAGATCTAGAGGTGATGTGAGAACATCTAGTTATAGTGTCGATGTATCTGAGAGTGAGAGTGAGGAGGGTGGTCTTGGTGACCAAACTTTGATTATTAAGTGATTATGTATTATTATATTAAAACTTGTTTTGAATCTCACACACACACACACACACACACACACACACACACACACACACACACACACACACACACACACACACACACACACACACACACACACACACACACACACACACACACACACACACACTTTTGTTACATGGGTATTGTGTTATCTGGCATTTTAATTTGTGGCATTTTTTTACTTGAGTAGTGTATTTATTGTTTATGTTTTGATATATGGATGTATTTATTTAGCTAGGGAATTATACTTGGTTAATCCTATATATATGGATGTTAGAGTAGATATTTATATCAGATCAAGAATTTTAGTTGTTGGTTGTTAATTTTTATATAAGTATCATAGTATAGTTGAGTGTGGATCATGTGACTATGGCATGCACTATCTAAATTTGGATGGAATGGTAAACAAGTGACCATATTTCTCATGCTATGTAGGAATAGAAGTAAAAGATATAACTGATACTACTGATGGTACACTATTGGTAGTTAGATGTGTAGACTCTATAGCAAATAACTTAATAAACTAACACACTAAATTTATGTTATGATCTCTATGATTATTTACAAATATATTAATCGATAGTTAAACTAAGTTCTGATCTGATCTATGTGATTGTTTCCAAATATCTTAATCGATTGTTAAACTAAAGCTGTGCTCTAATCTTTGTGATTTTTGCCAAATATCCTAATTGGTAGTCAAACTGAAGTTGTGCTCTAATCTTTGTGATTGTTTATAAATATATTAATTAGTGGTCAAAATGAAATTGGTAGTGGTTGGTTTCCATTTTTGTACCATGCTAGTATAAGTAGGTTTCTCTTTGTGAATTATCTACCATCTATGCTAAATTTGAGGTGCATGAGATCTCACATAAGTAGGTGTCCTAGAAACCACATGGATCATATGATGAGTAACCAATGGTTCCTTAAAAGGAATGTCCAAGGATAACTCACTCATATAAGAGTGTGATCTAGGAGTGTGGAGAAATATATCTTGATGCCCCTTTATGAATGCTATAATGCCTCTATCAATACATTGGCTAATATGATATATGAGTGCATAACAATTATTGTTACAATATCCATTGATTATATGATAGTTGTAATATGGGTTGTTTCTTATTATTTATGAATGATGTGCTGGATGGTGCTGAGTAGGAGGAAGGGTGATCATTCCTCTATATATTAATGCAAGTAATATATCATGAGGCATATATCTATATAAAAATTATATGGACCCATTATTAGTGTCCTATGCTCTATCCACTATAGAATATTATGTGTAAAGTGGCTCTTTGCCTTTATTGAGAATATTGATAGGTTTTTTTTTCCAAATTTTCCTTACTCATAGGTGGATTATGTGCTTGTACCATATTTGATAACTATGGCTATGGGAAATCCAAATCCAAATTTACCTCTGAATCTATCTCAACTAGTCCCAAATTCTTCTCAAATGCCTTAGCTGTGTTACATAGATGTCAAAATTATTTGGATGTCTCATGTAGTAATTTATCATTAATAGTGAATATGATACCTATAAAAACAATGTATTATACCTCAAAATCTATCAGTTGATAGATTAACTATTTAATGTATGATTTGAACTGTATAATGTAATTAATCATTATTTTTGACTTACCTTGGTGTAACAAAGGTAACCTCTTATATGTGACTCAAGGTCCCTTATTCTATATGTAGTACATTAGAAAGACTTATTATAACTCATCGTATGTATGTAGTGAACCACTATGGAGTGAATGATGGAACCAATTTAATGCCTCACCCTCTAGAATATATGGAAATAATTATAGGAGAATCAAACTACTAGTGGCATGTGTCATGGATTTCCCATAAGATTTAAGGTGAAATTATGGGTCTCCATTATTATTAAACTTTGATAATATTAGTAACTAAAATTTCTTTGGAAACTTTGTGGTGACAATTCTATATAGGATAGGGTTGCCATGGATGGAATTGGAATCAACTCAAGAGTAGTATGTTTTACTTTCTAATATTAGATGTTTTACTTATTGTTGTAAAACATCCATGACATGCATCAAGGACATTAAATATTATGAAGGTATATTAACATCATCAAGGGGTTCATTTAATTCTTGAATCTTGTTATTAATTTTATCCATTGATGTATTGCATTGGGGACATTTGGTTTTGATCACCATAAAGTTTGGAGGGGTGATATATGTTAGAGGTAAAATCATTGAGGGGTGGGGTGAATCAGTGAGCCCCAATATTTCAAATTTAGTTCCAAATTCAATTCTAATCTTTATAAGTCCTTCATTAATTACCATAAACATTCATGAAGCATACACATCATTCATAGCAATGTATAATAAAGATAATCCAAGATTAAGCACATAACACAAGACATATGTGGGAAACCCTTTTGGGGAATAAAACCCACTAGAACCTACAATTAGACTACTATCTTATAAAATAAGAACTAATTTAGACCAACTGTAATTGATTAAGGAACTATAATCCCTATTTAGTGAGATTATAATCCCACAAGGTGATACCACACATGTCTAAATGAGTTGTAATAATAACTAGGCCATTTATCAAGTTTTACCTTGTAAGGAGGATACAACCACCTTAGATGCTGAGCTGCCACAACACCACCTATAAAATAAATCCACCTTTGAATTTATGTCTAAAACACCTAATGATGGACCACTATTTATCACACTTCACCTTCATAACAACAAATCTATCACCAACAAAACTCTTGGTTGATCAAATCACATTACATACTTGAACTAACATATAAAGATCAATTATGACACATTACATATCCCAACTATCCCCACTCTTTAAATCTACACACTCAATGAATACCTCACAAAAAAAACTTTGTCATAGCTTCAAAAACATGAATAGATGGTCATACATGGTTTCCACACTCTGATTAGTCTCTAAAATGAGCCACCAAGCTCTCATAGACACCAAAAATCCTTCACTTAAACTCAAGACATCCAAAATATCCGTTTAGATCACACTAGGCCTCTTCAGTCATGCTCAACCTACAAGAGCACTATTTTACCATCATAAACATGACCTATAGGTCATACTCTTAGTTCTTAATCTGATTTGATCATCAACCTAACCATTGGGCACACTTGGCCTCTTCTCTTCATCACTCACACCTCTTTAATTCATAAAAGTATAAAACCCAACATCTTTTGTTCCACTATTTATAAATCAATCTTGATACTCACCATTTTGGTTAGCCATTAGGCATGTATTAAATATTAAGACGTATATCATATGAATATAAATCTCAATACAATCTACATAAGTAGGCCATAGCATCCATGGGTCACCCTTAAGCAGATACACTTTTTAAACAAGGCACTCATGGCTCTTATAGGTCTCATGGAGACTTATTCACCCATATAGCTCACCCTCAAGCAAAACATGAACACATGACCACTTCAAAATACATAGGTCCACTCCTTATGTCTCTTAGGACATCCTCAAATTATCATAATCAACTTAACTTGCCTCTACATATGCTCAAATAACTCAAACATAAACCTTATGCACATAGTCACCATGGATGAACACAATCAAATTCTTAAGCATTGTTCATACTCAAGATAGATTGATGACACCTACAAAATATACACAAAGATTCCTCATGGTGTTTACAACATGCTCTAATAGCTAATTCATCATGAAATAGTTAAAAATCATCAATACAAGCTCAAATATCCTTCTCGAGTCACTTGCAGAATAAGCATGGGCACATAGTCAACTTCTAGGCTCAATATCATTATCTTCACACACTTCTCGATCTTCAATCAGGTTCAATGGATGTGCCATGGAGTCCTCTACCACTTTAATTTTTAATACATGAGTAAATTCATAATTTATCAAAATATATGGTTGAAATATAGATCTCTATTTTTTCCTATGTAAAAATCAAATATTTAAATAGCAATGGTCAAAATTAACCTTCAAACATAATGCTCGAATCTCATAGAATCTCAACTTAGGATCAATCTCACACTGTCAATCTTGTTTGAGATTTAATGCAAGGACCACCAAGTTGAAACATTAAACCATAGTCACTTTGACTTCATATTGTGTCCTCTTGAAATGTTGACTTAATGTGCTCCATCAATCTCTACAAATCAATAAGGTCCTTATCAATCAATGCTCACTATTGATCAAATTATACAAACACCCACTTGCTGTTGGATCATTATCCTATACATTTGATTAGAGATTAAACATTATGTACCTATCCTCATCTTTATGCATCCTAAATCCTTGGAATTAACACACACCATTGATCTTGTTTGAGCTTTAACACCTTAAAAAATGACTATGGGGACCTAGTCAATATACATGAGTAGACATTTTTTCACTTGAATAACTTCTTCTGCACTTACTTGCAGGATCTCAAATTTAGACTAGATGATCTCCTTCATTAGGAGAAGCCAATCATATGACTCACTACTTATGAAACTCTCACATGTGTGAGATATAACTCCATTAAATAGCCTTCTCATAAACTTGTATCATAGAGCCAACCATGTCCAAAACTACTTGAGAGGCCAACTTTGATCATCCATAACTTCTACCACACTTTAACACATGATATCAAATTTAGGACAAATGATCTATGCTCAAAACTAAAAAAAACCATATGATAATATTTTATTGACACCTTCACATGTTCAAGATATAAAACCATAAAATTACTCACTCAACTCTTTCTACCATACTATAAAATTGGCTATGGGAAAACACAATCAATCTGCATGAGAGCCTAAATTTACAAAAGCATATCTTTTGATGCGCTACATTGCATGATCTAGAAATTAAAAAAAATAAATTAGGTTAAAAACACAACAAAACCATATGATAAAATTCACCTCAAACATCCACATGTATGAGATATTATATCATCAAACTACTTACTCGGCTCTTTCTAGCCATATTGCAAATTTGGCTAAGTATGGAAAAATAATAAAATTTATCTTAGAAGCCAAATTTGTAACCTCATATATTTTACCATGCTTCAATGCATGAATTAATATTTGGAGCATAAAAAATATGGACTATAATTATCATAACCATATGACCAACTCTCCTTGACTCTTTCCCATATGGTAATGGTGATGTCATCAAATTACCAACTCATATTTTTTGCCACTAGACCCGAAGTGTCTAGATGAAAACTATGATCAACCAGATGAATTCTCCTTATACACATAAGATATTAAAGAATGGATCACATCTTATAGGACCCCTTTCACATTTTCAAACCTCCATACTCATACTTGATCCTCTCAAGCTATGCCAATACTGAAGATCAACCAAGCATACATAAAGCACACTAGAACAAACACTTTGCACACATTGTCATTGTCACATAGAAGCATATTGCACACTTTTTTGTTATCATATAAACTATCAAGGCACATCATCCACTCAAAAAATAAAATTTATGACACCACCATGACATCAACATGACAACTCTCCAACAAAATCCCCCTTTATCATTGATGTCAACACCCATCAATATAACAATATATGGGTCACCTTCTCTCTCTTCAAAACACTCCTACAATAAGAAATTTCTACCCAACAATAACTTTCTCCCCCTTTGACACAATGACAAAGTGGGCATAATATGATCTTGAGGACTTGAAAATAATATAAAATAATAAAGGACCATCTTATAAATATGATACAAACTCCCCCTTACCTTGAGCCAACCTCTTCTTGTCTTGACAACTTCTTCTTGCTCCATGCCAACACTCTCTTTAATCAAGCACTACAAATAATGAAGAAAGAACACACAAAAGAATTGAATCTAACATAACTCACTTATAATCATTTGAGAGGGACTCCTAAGAACTTTGAGCAATTTTACCTTCTAAGTATCTTCAAATCTCCACACACCATGACGAACCACCATACAAACTTACTAGCCTTCTTTCTCGAGACACTTCCATGACCTCCAAAACTACATCTGAACTATACAAAATAGGAAACATGCACTAAAACAAATTGATAAATTACCTTCATATACTCATACCTTGATCTTTTTACATAAACTGAGCAAAAAACAATCTTCTTCAGACTAGGCCTATCTAGCCTCCTTATAACCCTACCTAAAAATTGCATAGCCCACAATTTTTAGTAGATACATATGTAAGACCTAAAAATTCATAACTAGAGCACTCTCATATTCCCCCTAAATCACACCAATTTTAATCACCAAGCTCATCCTCTACAACATACTTCCTTCACAAACCTACTAGCTAATTAACCCTCCATATTGATAAAAACTTAAATAACTAGAGAAACACAAAACTTAAAATATATGTGAAGCTTGATTTGACCACACATTTAGCCCATTAAACATATTAATAATCATTAAACCTCAAATCATAGTATAAACTAATTTTATAGTATAGCCCAAAACCCTAGAATCTCAAAACAAATAGGGTCAACAAACCTCCTTCTGGTCAACGCACACCTCTAAAATTATTTGCAAACTTGGAGATACCCATCAAAAATTCTGGACCAAAAATTTATCTACCATAATTTTGGCAACCCATACATCCTATAACCCATTTTAGGCCTACTTGCCCTTAAGCCAAAAATAAAGAAAAATTGAGAGCACTCAAAAATCCTCAATTGGCACATACATACCTTTAAACCTCAAAAACACTTAGAGGACACCAAAAATAAACTCATATACCTTTATGAACACCAAGCACTTTTTTACATTTACATCAATCTCATTAAGACACTTGGAACCATCCATTTTGATCCTATATAATAGCTCTTTCACAAACCTCTAAAACAGGTTCATGAACTTGTTGCTCTCCCTTAACCAAAGACCTTCTATGATTAGCAATATCATCTTGAGCACACAAACTTGCTTCTACATGCTTTCCTTCTTAGATTCAACTACTCATTCCTCTGATCTTAAGACTTGACCAATTACAAAGTTCCCCCTAACTTCATGCTTCATTAGGGACTTGATATCTTCAACAAGACTTCAAAAATGATCCAATCATAGTAAGTACTCAAAATAGAGATGCCTCATATTCAAAACGTTGTGAACTTCCATGGCATACACAACTAGCATCTACCATAAACTGATACATAAATAGATATTTTAAACTCACCTTTATACTAGAACATCCAAACCATTATCATTAAATAAACTCCTCAAGATAGGACCACTAAGATTCTTAAAAAACTTATTTTTTCCTATATATATATATATATCACAAAACACACCTTGTTTTCATATATTCTCACCAAAAAATATCTAACAACCACCAAGTTTCCTATGAAAGACAAGTGTCTCCTTAAATCCTAGATAGAGATACCCTCTACACCATAAAACTCTACCATGGTGTGTAACAAGGAGTTGCCCATAACTCATATTCCTACTCCTCCTTGGTCATCTAATACTTATAGTTCTTCTTCATCTTATTCTTAGGCTTAACTATGACAACTAGCTTCTTTTCTTTATCACTCTCATTTTTTTCTAAGATAGAATTGATAACATAAGGAGACAACATAGATTCATGACATACCTTTTCATTTTTAAGAATCCACCTTATAGTTTGGAATCTCATTCCTAGATACTGACAACAAATGTTCTTTGCATAAAACTTACTCAGTAATAACAAGATGTTCACTTGGATCTATACACACTTTAGAACTAGCCTCAACCAGTACCTTGTCTTCTCCTTGATCTTGGTCTCTTTATTTTCAACAAGAGAAGACTTTTGATTTTCCTTTTCTAACTAGAAAGTTGACACATTCTCTGCTTCATACTTGTCAACAAAAACTCTTGACTTTCCTTTATTTCTAATTATTTTTCTATCTTGTAAAACAATCCATCAAGACTCTTAGACTTAATAGAGTTAGTCTCCTTAGTCTTTACTACCTCAGGTATCCATACCAAACTTTGACTCTTCTTGTCTTCTACAACCATCTTACCTACTTGATCCTTGAGCTTATCCTGATTAGCAACATAGCCTTCTAGAGAAAATTTCTTAACAACCTTATGACTATAAAAATTGGCAATGATTACCTTTGGTTTCCATACTTGAGTTTGTCCATTCTCAGACCTTATAGGAGATCTATATCCTTTGACATATTTTGAAGACCTTTTACACCATTTAGATAGAATATAGAAATATGTCCACTCTTATGATAATTGAAACAAATAACATCATTCAACATACCTCTTGACTAATTTGAGTTATGATTTCTCCAAGACCAATTACTTCTTCTTCCAAGGATCCATGAGGATACATTCTTGATTGACTTCCTTTTAAGGTCCTTAGCTCTATGACCATACTTATTACATGTCTAACAAAGACCATGAAATAAACTAACATACCCTGTAGCATGAGGTTGCTTAATTGACCTTCTGATATTGCTCTTCAAGTTTGCATTCTTCTTTACTTTCTCAGGATTCTCATGCTTCCTTTTGATATTGTCCAACTTGACTATAACAAGCACATGATCAATTTTTAATGACTTAATTTCAACCTTCAGATGATTTCACTCATCTTCTATTGCTTTCAAATTTGCATTTGAAGTCTTTAACTAATCCTCAAGAATCTTGATCTTCTCTTCATCCTTTTTGACCTTGTTGGCCATGTCTTTCAATCTATATGCCTGTACTTCAATAAACTTGATCTATGCTTGATACTTATTTTCTTATTTTTTGTCATCTTATCTATCATTATGGCAAGCTTCTTTACCAAACATGATTTTTTTTGGAACAACTTTACTCTTTGGAAATCAAACTTGTCTTGGCATCTATTAATTAAACCTTGAGATCATTAATAATATTCTCATCCTCTTTGGTATCTTTATTCAAAGTACATATCTATTCTTCAAGTGCCTTGATCATAACCTTCCACTATTGATTTTATTTATTCAAATGCTTAGCCATATTTTTACATACTTAGGATCATCTTCAAGCTATTAATCTTCCTCCAAAGGACTCACTCTGATACCAATTAGTAGAGGTATAATCATTGAGAGGGGGGAGGTGAATTAGTAAGACCAAATATTTCAAATTCAATTCTAACTTCAATTCTGATATTTATAAGTCTTTAATCAATTACCATAAAAATTTATGAAGCATACACATCATTCATAGTAATGTACAAGAAAGACAATCCAAGATTAAGCACATAACATAAGACATACGTGGAAAACACTCTTAGGGAATAAAAGCCACTAAAACCTACAATTGGACTACTGTCCTATAAAATAAGAACCAATTTAGAATAGTTGTAATTGATCAAGGAAATACAATCCCTATTTAGTGAGGCTTCAATCCCACAAGGTGATACCACACCTATCTAGTTGAGCTGAAACAATAACTAAACCATTTATCAAGTTTTACCTTGCAAGAAGACTACACCGACCTTAGATGCTGATCTGCTACAACAACACTTGTAAAACAACTCCACCTTTGAATTGATGTCTATAACACCTAATGATGGACAACTAATTATCACACTTCATTTTCAAAAACAACAAATCTATCACCAAAAACACTCCTTATTGATCAAAGTACGTTACATACTTGAACCAACATACAAAGATAAATTAGGACACATTACATATCCCAACTCTCCCCACTCTTCAACTCTTCACACTTAATGTATTCCTCATAGAATCAACTCTATCATAGCTCTAAAAACATGAAAAAATGATCATACACACTATCCACACTCTGATAAATCTCTCAAACCAACAATCCTTCACTCAAACTCAAGACATCCAAAACATATTTTAGACCACTTTATGACTCTTTGCTAATACTCAACTTGTAAGAGCACTATTATACCATCAAACACATTAATTACAGGTCATAATATCAATTCTCAATCTACTTTTATCATCAACCCAACCATTGGGCACACTTGGACTCTTCTCTTCTTCTCTTTAATGCTCACACTTCTCTAAGTCATACAAGTCTAGAATCCAACATCTTTGGTTCCATTATTTATAGATCAATCTTGATAATCACCATTTTGGTCAACCATTAGGCATGTATTAAATATTAAGACATCTATCATATGAATATAAGTCTTAATACAATGTGCATAGGTTGGCCATAGCATATATGGGTCACCCTTAAGTAGCTACACCTTTTAAATAAGGCACTTGTAGCTCTTATAGGTCTCATGGAGACCTATTCAAGCATATAACTCACCCTCAAGCAAAATATGAACATAAGACCACTTATAATTATATAAGTCCACTCCTTATGTCCCCTAGGACATCCTCAAATGATCAAAATCAACTTAGATTGCCTCTATATATGTTCATATTACTCAAACATAGACCTTATGCATGTAGTCACCATGGATGAACACATAGTTAACTTCTTAAGCATTGTTCATACTAAAGATAGATTGATCACACCTCTAAAATATACAAAAATCTTCTTCATGGAGTCTAAAACATTCTCCAATAGCTAAATCATCATGAGATAGTGAAACAACATCAATACAAGCTTGAATATCCTTTTTGGGTCACTTGAAGAACATGCATGAGCACATAGTTAACTTCTAAGCTTAATATATTTGTTTTCATACACTTTCAAATCTTCAAATTAGGTTCAATGGATGCACCATGTTTTCCTTTACCATTTTGATTTTTACTTCTTGAGAAAATTTGTCTTTTATCAAAAGATATGTTGAAATACTTATTTCTAGTTTTTATTATGTAAAAAACAAATATTTGAATAAAAATGGTCACAATTAAACTTTGAACATAATGATCAAATCTCATAGACTCTCAACTTAGGATCAATATCATGCCATCGATCTTGTTTGAGCTTTAACGCATAGACTACCAAACTCAAATTTGAAACCATAATCACTTTAACCTCATCTCATGTGCTATCAAAATGTTGACTTAATGTGCTCTATCAATCTCTATGGATCAATAAGGCGCTTATCAATCAATTCTCACCATTGATCAAATTATATGAATCCCTGCTCACCATTGGATCATTATCTTGTACCTTTTCTTAGACATTAAATGTCATGCACCTATCTTCATCTCACTGTATCTTGAATCCTTGGAAGTAATGCACACCATTGATCTTGTTCAAGCTTTAACACCTTCAAAAATGACTAAGTATGGAGACCCTATCAATATGCATGAGTAGCCATTTTTTCCCTTGAATAACTTCTATGCTTACTCATAGGATCTCAAATTTAGATCAAATGATTTCTTTCCTTAGGAGAATCCAAACATATGACTCACTACTCTTATAACTCTTTCACATGTGAGATATAACACCATTAAAGAGCCTTATCATTAAATTCTATCATAAAGCCAACTACGTCCAAAACTACTTGAGATGCCAACTTTGATCATCCATAACTTCTATCACACTTAAATGCATGATATCAAATTTAGAACAAATGATCTATGATAAAAAATGGACAAACCCATATGATTATATATTATTTAAACCTTCACATCTGCAAGATATAACACCATCAAATTTATCACTCAAATCTTTTTACCATACTACAAAATTGGCCAACTATGGGAAAACACAATGAATCTGCTTGGGAGCCCAACTTTGCAAAAGCATATCTTTTGATGCACTACATCACATGATCTAGAAATTAGCATAAATAAACTAGGTCAAAAAATAAATAACTCCATATGATCACCTTCACCTAAAACATCCACATGTGAGATATTTTATCATCAAACTACTTACTTGGCTCTTTCTCGCCATATTGCAAATTTGGCTAAGTATGGGAAAATAGTGAAATCTATCTTAAAAACCAACTTTGCACCCTCATATATTTGACCATGTTTTGATGCATGACTTGATATTTAGTACATAATAATTTGGGACTACAGTGATCATAACCATATGACCAACTCTCCTTAACTCCTTCCCACATGGTAATGGTGATGTCATCAAATTACGAACTCATATTTTTTGCCACTAGACCCGAAGTGTCTAGATGAAAACTATGATCAACCAGATGAATTCTAATTATACACACAATCTCTAAAAGAATGTATCACATCTTATAGGACTCATTAAACATGTTCAAACCTCCATAATCATCTTTAATCCTCTCAAGCTATGTCAATATTGAAGATCCGCCAACCATACATAAAGCACACTAGAATAAGCACTTTGTACACATTATCATTATCATATAGAAGCATATTTCACACTTTTTAATTGTCATATAGACTCTTAAGGTACTTCATCCACTCACCAGATAACCTATATGCCACCACCATGACATCAACATGACAACTCTCCAATAATAGCTTGGACTTGGTGAGATGGAAATGGGATACACCTTCATGGAGGTTAAAATGAGAAATGGGTTATCCCATAGTAAGGGGGTTGAGGGAGATTTATTGGTATCTCTTATTTTTTTTAATTTTCAAAGAAGTGTCACATGCTAATGGAGTATAAGATATTATTATCATGTAAATGTAAAATTTGTAAACTATGAACATAAGTATAATCTTGTTTGTGTTTATCCAAAGGCATATTATCATTTGAACTAACATATAATATGTAATTAATTTGAACATGAGATATGGGTGAAGTAGGGATGAAAATAGGACTAGACTCAATGTCTTCTTCATTAAAATCAAAGTAATCATTGTTATTCTAAGGTTCATAAAAATTAATGTTTAATTCACTTATAGAGGTAAGAGCAAAAGAATTTTCACTCACATGCTCACTAAGAGAGAGATTATAAGAATATTTTAACTTTTTACTACTATGAAATATATCATCCTATGTAGGTGCAATGCAATGTATGTCTTCACTAGCTATGAGTGGAATGCATGTATGATAATTATTTTCAATCTTGGAATCAAGGGTAGAATAAGTAGAAATCATGTTTTCATTTGACACATTATGATATGCAGAAAAAGAGTTAGAGATATTTGAAGTATCAAAAATTTTAAAAGAATCATTGTGTTGAGCTTGAAATATAAAAGAAAGTGATAAAATAATTTTATCCACTTTAGTTTGTGCATTGGTAAAAGGTACAATATCATTTTTACATGATTTTTTAAATTGAATTGATAAGGGTAAAGAAGATGCATTTCCATTTTATATATTTATTGAATCATGAAAAATTAGATTTATTTTATTGCACTTATATTATTTTAATTTAAATAAGGAGGTAGCAAAAGTGGTTGAAAATCTAGGATCACATTGGAACAAAGAACTACCAACAAGAGGTTCTTTTGGCATTATATTATGAGTTTGATTTTGAGAAGTAGGAGAAGAAGGAGAGGAAAGATAAGACGATGCATATACTCTATCCTCATCAACACTTTCATTTTCTTAATCATAGTAATCATCATATCCATCATTAAAACAATAATAATCATCATCATTATAAATGAAATCATTATTATGTGCTAATGTGCAATATACAAATTTTTTCCATTAATTGTTATAATTACAACAAAAGGTTAGAAATTCATCAACTAGGTGAGGGGCAATAGGCTTATTGGATGTCATTTTGAAATTTCCAAAGAATAAAATGTAAATAATGAAAAGTAAGCACATATATGAAGAACGTAATACAACATAGGTATATGTGCAAATATACTAAATATTCAGCCCAATGTATGGAAAAATTAGAATTTTATTTGAAACCCTAAGGGCTAATATTTGGGTGTTTAGGGACCTAATATGTAGAACTAGGGTTTTTTAGGGTTTTGTAGTCAAAATTTAAATTGAATTAAATTAATGAAACCATATTAGGGGGCTAATTTGGATCAGTAAGGTTTGGCAATAAAATAGGAAAAACTTAGAATTTTATAAACCTTAATTTCTTACATAAAAATGTAGAGGTAATCCCTAGGATGGAATTAGGGTTTTAATTAATATTCAAAGTAAGGTTCACCATTTTTTTTAATTATTTAGAACTTAGAAATGTAAATCCTATATTTTTAAAGGGGATGGGTATGGAGGGTAAATTTAGATAAATATTACAAATAAATATATCAAACTAATTTACCCAAAATGTATGCACAATGAGAAAATTAACTTATATGGAGTGAAATAGGAAGTATCAGATGTCAGGATGGCTAGAACAAGATTAGAGATTAGTTAGGAGTCTTTTGTTCTAAAATTAGGATTGAAAACTACCTTTGGATAATAACATGGTTAGGAGGATATTAGTGCTACAGTGCTAGTGTATAACTTATAGCGCTAATGTCCTTATATGAAAAATATTTTAGAGACTTCTAGAGATGCTACAGGAGGGTTTCAAGAACATGTAGGTGAGTATTGAGCTCCTGGTCATTCGTCTATGTTATTATCTTACCAATTTTTTTTCCAAAACCTAATAAATACTTTCACACATGAAATAATAACAAGATAAATGCAAAATGAAGAGAAAAACTAGGTTGTGAGATGTTAGAATCACATGATGTAGAACCCTTATTGTCCTAATTGCTATGTACATTAACTCTAATGATAGAAGTCTCAAATCACACTTAGTTCTCACTTAGGGAATGTGTATAATCAACATAAATAATTTTATAGAATTACTTTCACTTATGCCCTTGTTTGATCAATCATGTGTGATTGTTGAGTAATATGTAGTGTGCTGAGCTATACTATTGAGTGATTTTATGTAATTATGTGCTAAACTAGTAAGTTTTAGATGTAAAATTCCTTGTAAAACCCTTGTTCACTATCTAAAAAGACCCAAAACAAAGATAAAATCATAAGATAAGGTTCAAGGTAGGGTTAGGACCCAAAACATGATAAAAAAGTGACCATAGGCACTTGCACTGAACTTGGACACTAGTGTAACACGCTAGTGTCCAATATCACTCCAGTGTCTTGGGAACACAAAATTGAGTGAAGACTATGCAAAATGGGCTACGTCCCCCTTATGACTAGGATGGGATGACAAAGGAGCATTAGGGGTGTTAAAAATAGGGGAAAAAGTCATAATAAATATCAAAAGACCCAAGATGACCACATGAACAAGACTCACATTCATCACTAAGACCTTCTCATGAAAGAGCAAAAAAAGACATAATACTTATGATTTCTTGACAAAATTAGGGTATGTACACTCTACATGATTTAGACATACTTAAAACCCTTAAATTTTAAACTATGAACCTTCCTCAAATCCATCACAAGATTCAAAACATTTTCATAAGCTTTGAGAAGGCACTAAAGGCTCTTAAGGACCATTACAAGTCTTGATGCTTAAAACTTTTATTTTCCCATCTACATAAGCCTAAAATATTATTTTCTCATTTGAAATACTTTTTGGATCAAAACATGCATGATCATGTCTTCATGATCTTTTTATCATCCTTGAGAAGGAGTTAGAGAGCTGTTTGTAACCTTCTCTATGCTCTTATAGCTTTAAAATGCTTACAAACTGAACCTTCGAGCTTCTAGGTTTTAAACTATTTTCCATATTATTTTTGAAGTGAAATAATTCTTAACTTATGTATTGATATAAACATTATTTATGAATGCCTTGTGATCCTTTTATCACACTCCAAGACCTGCTTTGACCCATGCATTAGCAGAACAAAGGTGGGATGTTATGAAGAAGCTTGGTTTCTTTTAAACAAACTTATAGACACAATTTTTGGATATGCCTTCATGATTTGAAATTTATATCCTATCTTGGATACTTCCAACTTTTCCATGGCTGATCCTCTTTCCCTTTTCAAATTATATCATGCCCGAGATTATTTAAAAGATCTTGTAAATGCATCAAAACCTGCAACTTCCCTTAATGAGCATAAAAACTCTTTGTATCATTTATTAATGGCTTATTTAAAGGACATTTGGACCATGTGTCATTCTCTAAATTTTTATCACTCTCTCTCTCTCTCTCACACACACACACACACACACACACACACACACACACACACACACACACACACACACACACACACACACACACACACACACACACACACACACACACACACACACACACACACACACATCATGACACAAACGTTTAAAGAGAGAAGCAATTGAGAAAGAGAAACATGATCTATTTTTAAATGAATAAAAGAATGGAAATTATAAGAGTTACATCTAGGACAATCCTCCCATGCATGTAATTAACCAAATTAATAACAAGGATTTGAAGGTATCTAGTTTTGATCAAGAGATTAACCTTTAATTAATTTTTGAAAACTAAACCTTATTTGAGAAGTTTAGCATTAATTTCTCCACAAGGTTGTAATCATAATGGGAGAAGTTATATGATACATTACTATGTATATCCAGATCTTAATCATGGTCAATTTCCTAATGATTTCTCATTGATAAAACTC